>CM067377.1:200749065-201341334 GCA_034510155.1 Eucriotettix oculatus | reverse complement strand
GTGGAATTCCTTACATTTCATTATGAGGAACTTAAAAAAGGGAAGTTCAAAAACAAAGGAGGTGGTGGCATACTTATCTCTAGTTAGACCAATTTTGGAATATGGGGCACAGGCTTGTTGGGATCCTTATAGAATTAATCAAATAGAATCATTAGAGAAAGTTCAGAAAAGGGCTGCTAATTTTGTGCAAGTAGGGCCACAGGGGTCATAGGAAGGAAAAAGTAAAACAGCTAGGTTGGGAGGAGGTATTGTCAGAAAGGAGGGAGAAAGCAAGACTGCATAAGCTTATATGGGGCAAAAACCATGGATTGGAATTAGCTACAAAATGCAAAAGCCCAGTTATATAGGTAGATGGGAGGATCACCAATTCAAAGTGAAATATAGAAAACAAAAAAACAGATGTTGGCAAATTCTCATTCCTAAATAGGACTATCAACGACTGGAATAATTTACCTGTGGCATGGGAGTGTTTGGAGGAAATCCTCTTCAAGAAAATAAATTTAGGTCAAATCTGAAAAAACGTGTGAAGTGAAGTGGATATTTTTTAATATAAATGTGTTTCCGAATATAAAAAACTAAAGTGAAGTGAAGTGTTTCTCTTTTCTCTTTCAGGGCATCCACAGAACATGTTTATCTTTCTTTAGTTTATAATTATGTATATTTAATTATGTATCTGCCACCGGGCTTGCGCCCAATTGTAGATTATTAGCAAATACAATACAATACAATTTCAAGCATTCACCTATAGCACCACATTTCAAAGGCTTCTTTTCTTTTTCCTTTCCCCAACTCTTATAGTCCACGTTTCACACCCTTATAACGCCACGCTCCATACATACATTTTTAGCAACGATTTCCTAATATTCACACTTATGTTACCCGTAAGTTTTTCGCGAAAGCCTTCCTCGTCTGTGCTATCCTACTCTTTACGTCTACTATACTTCTACCATCCCTCGTTATTACGCTTCCCAAGTTGCAGAGTTCCTGAGCGATGGAAGCAGCTATGACTTAAAATAGTTTTCCTCTTCCTTCAAATTAGATCGTCTGCCTGCTCTTTCTTCCCTTCCATATTCCGCCAGCTGTGATCTCACAGCACTTTCCCTTCTATCCTCCCACTCCCATTCACCCTATACCCTTCTGTTTTTAGTTTTATTATTGTTTAAGGAAAATAATTATTATAAAAATAAAATAGAATAAATCTGTAAGACAAACTTTGTAAGAATTAAAAAAGGTCTGTTATAGATACTCAAGAAACAGGCTATTAGTATATGAATAAAAAAAATAAAAAACTCTCTTACCACCTGGTCATCCGGCATGTTTTTTGGTACCTCTATGCGTTGTGATAGAGGCACTTTCTAGTTATGGGGCAGCTTATGGAACAGCATCCAGTACTAGATCATCATTCTCATGAGCTGTTTTAATAGTGGCAGAGGCCCACTTTCTGGCTGGAATGTCTTTTAGTGTCGGCTCTAGCTTGGTGGGCGCGACGTCTTCCTGGGGGTCTGTTGAGAACAAGGAAGTTTACTTAATGTCATATGTGAGTGAGGTACCTTAGATTTACGCCTTATGGGAAATTTGTGTGGCAGAATGTTGTGGCTAAGGGTTTTAAGGAAGGCAAACTCCAAGGAACACAAAGCTACAGAGATAAATTAGGGACTAAGATCACTCATATAAGGTATAACCTCTCCCTTCTCTGGAGGTATTGCGAAGGAGACGATCCCAAACAGAGTTGAAACGTAAACGAAAAAAAAGCGAACAGCAAAAAAGAAGTCAATTCAAACACGATAATAATAGGGGTAAAGTTAAGGGGAGCGCGAATGAAGGAATTGGCTTGCCAGGATTGGCGGTTATTTGAGTAGATGTTTGCTGTGGGAAGCAACAACTAAGTGTTGTGGTGTGGTGTCATATGTGCCAGTGGTCAAGATTCACCCAAAAGAAAACAACACCCAACAAGTAGACCGGCAATGGCGTCTATTGGTTCCCACATTTACCAACACCCCACAACGGATTGTATAAACAAAAGTCAGGGTCTCCGGAGGATATATATTGCCTTAGTCTAAGTTTGAGTTTTTTATAATTCTAGAGTCATATACGCCCTCTGCGGTTGTTGCCTGCGACAGACCCACTTTCAGCAATGAACATTCAATCTTTAGAGACTGCCCATGTGACCCCCCCTGTGACGTAGTCAATTGTCTGCCGGCGGATGCTACTACATCCAGGCAGTGCGTCTGACTGCGCACCTCCCCCTCCCACCCCCTCACCCCCTCCCCACACCCTAGGCTACCAAGCTCCGGATTAATGGCTCCTCGGTTTTAATTCTTTTATACAAGGTTACGCTGCCTCAGACCACCATAGAGCTACAAAGCCTCGACTACTACCCCGGCATTCACCTCGCTAAATTACTATATCTCATTTACGGCACTCTTATACCTAATGAGATATCCATTTGGGTTAGTGTTTCCTGTTTAGAGATCTCCTCGCGGAAGCATCATCTTGTTCCCTTATGTCACACGCACGGAACGTAAAGACATGCTTGCCGGGCGGCTCCGAAGTTCCGGACAACTCTCTATCAGACGGTTTAGGACCCTCTCTTCCGCAGTACTAAGGAAACTGTTCTGCCAATTTTACTCAGCCCCCGAACTTCCTGTCCCCTTGATCACATGACCTCAGTAAATCAAAAATACAATCATAGTGTCTCCTAATATATGCTTTTTTTGTTCACCCTCAAACGAGCCGGTTCGGGGATAGTTTGTCCTGTGGAGTTCAAATCCTAACATGCGGACTGATGGCAACACCTCCATTAGCCTATTACCTATATGCGTGCAGATATAACTGTCCTTGCTCTTTAGTCCACTTTACTAGACATCTTCCCTATTCCTCTATATACGATTCATTCCCGCCTGTCCTCATCTTCTGTTTTCTTATCTCTCACACACGCTGTACCCTCCAAGAACCTCGCGTCTAAAAAATCCTGTGAGTGTATATTTGGTGTATTAATTTATCCCCTTTTGTTTGGTCAACGCCCGTTCTATTGTTCGCTTTTCCCTATTCTGCTTTAGCTACTTCTTTTCGTTATCATTTCTAAAGTTTTCTGGTGGCAGTCGTTTTCTTCTTTTCCTTCTTGGACCCTGCTTGGTTATTTCTTCGGAAAGATTTTGCTTCTTAACCATTACTTTCACTTCTTTTCTCTACACTGTCCCGAACCCTCATTTCTAAGGTTTCTCGGGTATTAATGTATATCCTTATCTCTTACACTACCGACCAAGTTTTGCTTCTATTCATGTAACGGTTCAGTGTCCGTTTATTGTTCATATTTTCCTCTTACACCATTATTCAATAGGTTACCTGTATTTTGTTCTTCTCACTTTCTGTAGTGACTTTTGGTCTCGTTTTGTGATAGGGTATACTGATGTACGGCTTTTTCACAGTGGGTCCCTGGCGCGAGGGCCTTCACACTCCAATCCCTCTCTATCATCCTACTCTACGTTTAGAAATGCCCGGTTCTTCCGCGGCAGTCACTTTATTACTTCTTTTCCTTTATCGGTCATGTCTTCGTGATTTAATACGGAAACATTTTTCACTTCTCTAAACCCGGAACTACCTTTAAACTTTTTTCTCTATTATCTCTACATAGATATTGTTTGTTATCACATTTTATGGGTTTCTAGGCCCGGCTATCCCTCCGACTGTTATCCATTTTCTTCCTTACACACAATGTTCCATAGATCCCATTCACCGTAACTGTTCTCTTCCTATTTAACTATTTTCACATTCCCAAGTATTTGTTCTCCTACCTACTGCCTTAGTTAAACCATGAGATCTTCGATTTATAGGAAACTTGATTTTTTAAACCGCGGAATATAACTTCACACTTTTATTCCGTTAACAATTCTTGTCCAGGTTTCCTTTATATACATGAATGTACGTCGGTCCTAATTGACGTGCTCTATACCGTGTTACGGAAAAAATCAATATAATCGACTGAACCGGGCAGGTCGTACTGCTTTCTGGGTTCAGTCGGGGGACAAAAAAATTGAATTTGATGGAGGTATTTTAGTATTAGTGTGTTGTTGGCATTTAATCCTAAGACTAGTGGTCTGATGCAGACCTAACTTGCGCAAGGAATTTTCATAGTCCTTGATAACTAACACAACAAACACATCCTCCTTAATCTGCTTAAGCACCATTCCATATTGGCCTCCCTCGTCCGTGTCTCCCCCAACCCACCACTTTCCCTTTAAAGCTCATTTAAACAAAGACCGTCGTAACCTTACAAAACGGGCCTAATTAATCTATCCCTTCTCTTAGCCCAACATACACCATATTGTTTTGCTTTCCCCTATTCCTGCGCTCTCATGAAAACTTTCTTCGTTTTGTGGAGATTCTAGTCCCACTACCAACCACAATCTCCATATAGACCACCACAGGTCACGGCTTCTATACTTTCTCCTTATACCCCAACTCATAATCATTCGTCACGACGATTTCGCCACCCATCAAGCAAACACCACGAGCATTTTTAGATTAACACTTACATTATCCGTAAGTAAATTCTTCTTTTCCACGAAAGCCTTCCTTGCCTGTTCTATCCTACTCTTTATATCTACTATACTTCTACCACCCCTTGTTATTACTCTTCCCAAGTAGCAGAATTCCTTATGTTCCATCAAAATATCCCTTCCCATTCTAACACCCTTTGTTATTCCACCGTTTCCCAAACTACAGTCCATTACCTTGATTTTCCCTCTTTCTCCAGGACCACGTCCATTCCATTTATTATGGTTTCCAAGTCTTCTTCTGGCTCCCCTAATACTACAGTATCATCGGCAAAGCGTAGGGTTTTAATTTCATCTCCTTACAGTATGATTCCTTTTCCATATTCCGTTTCAACTTTCTTCATTGCTTGTTCTATATATACGTCGGCATGGGCGACAGACTACAGCTTTTTCTTACTCTTTTCTTGATTACAGCTTTCATTTTTGATCTTCATTCTAAATTACAGCTGATTGCCCACTGTATTGTAACACGAAAAGTTACACTTAACAATGCAGGCCAGCTTGCGAGTTGCAATTGTTGAGGAACTGACGCAACTTGGGCCAACAATGTAGTCTGGCGAGACTTAGTGAGTCGTCATGGGGTAGTGGAAGGAGTAGGTTGTGTCGGCGGGACGACGAGAGAATGACCACGCCCTGCAGATATAATTTTTCTCATGCTCTGATTGAAATTAAAACTATTAAATTCATCTTTTGGTATTTTTTATGAAAAATACCTGGCGCCCTAAAAGGAATTAGAAAGCCTCGAATGTGAGGAACGTTGGATCCGCTACAGTATGAACCTATTTTCTCTATATTTTATTCGAGTGCTCTTCAAAATTCTTAATAGTATGTTCCACATCACATTAGCAAACGTTTTTTCTTAATGTACAAATGCCATAAACGTAGCCCGGTTTTTTCTTATCCTGTCTTCTAAAATTAGTCGTTAAGTCAGTATTGCTTCGGTTGTCCCTACATTCTTCCTAAAATCAAATTATCCTCTATCTCTGTTTGACGTATATACTATTTTAGTTAATATTTATCATGCATAAACTAATTGACCTGTGCTGTTAGCATCTATGAACCCCATTAATAACTCTATTATGACGGTATTCGTGCGACGTGTGTGCGCTGACGCGAGCAAAGTAGCCCCTTCTTTTCTTGTCTCTGCTCTCTATGCAGTTTATCGGGTAATTTATTAGCGCAGACGCGGAAACTTGTAGAATAAGCATCGAACAGCTAGGGAATTTAATATCGGGCCTGATAAATTAAGTTCCCCTTTTTTTTCTCCCTCCTTCCTTCCTTCCTTCCCTTCCTTCCATAATCCGACTAGGCGAGATGAAGTAAAGCGAATTCTTATGGCCTGTGTGCGGGGAGGCTAATGAACGAAGACGTAACCCCCGGCCGTACTTGCTGCAAGTAATAGCGGCTATTTAAATTATTCATGAAGAGTGTTCGGTAGACCATCCCTTTCGAAAAGTCGTACTGTGTGCAATTTGAAATGCAAACTAGTGGCAAAGGAGCTCAGCTCTAGGGGGAACGGCGCCACAAGTGCAGCGGCTTTGGGTTAGCTTCGCCAGACCTAATGTCTTCCTCGGTAAACCTGTTGAAGGATATGCTGCACCAACCCCCCTCTAAACTTCCCTATAAATACATTTACACGAAATAAAAACTAATAATTACTGAAACTCAACTGCACTACTAACACTTTATGCCGTTATTAAAATTATAACTATTTGGTTTGCTATTTATCAACCACAACTCGCTTAAAGTTGAAGGCCGTGGGACAAGCAGCGTTGCCGAACAAACGTGTCATCAGTGGGCCCTAAATGTGGTCTACTTTTTATCACACATCAGGTTAACAATTTATATTTTGTTTGAAATAACAACAGCTTAGATTCTTATTTGTCATCCACAAGTCGCTTAAAGTAAAGGCCGTGGGACAAGCAGCGTTGCCGAACAAACGTGTCATCAGTGGGCCCTAAATGTGGTCTACTTTTTATCACACATCAGGTTAACAATTTATATTTTGTTTGAAATAACAACAGCTTAGATTCTTATTTATCATCCACAAGTCGCTTAAAGTAAAGGCCGTGCGTGGGACAAGCAGCGTTGCCGAACAAACGTGTCATCAGTGGGCCCTAAATGAAGTCTATTTCTATCACAAGATACACAAATCAGGTTAACAATTTATAACGAGATATAAATTGAATAACTTGGATTACTCTTTATCAGCCACCAATCACGTAAAAAGAAGACCATGGGACAAGAAGCGTTGTCGAACAAAAGCGGCATATTGGGTTGTCTACACTGAGCTCTGGATGGTCTACTTTCTATCACATAAAACACTAATCAGGTTAAAAATTTGTGCTGTGATTGAAATTATAACGACTTGTTGGCTCCCTGTTTTGTCGTCCACCAGTCACACAAAATGAAGACTGTGGGACAAGCAGCGTTGCCGAACAAACGTGTCATCAGTGGGCCCTAAATGAAGTCTACTTTCTATCACAAGAAACACAAATCAGGTTAACCATTTATATTGTGTTTGAAATTACAACAGCTTATATTCTTATTTATCATCCACAAATCGTTTAAAGTTAAGACGGTGGGACGAGCGGCGTTGCCGAACAAACGCGTCGTTATTAGTAAACTCAAAATTCTATCACAAGAACACAAATCTATGTTAACAATTTATAGAGCGATTAAAATTAGAAAAACTTAGCTCTCTATTCGTCATCTACGAATCGCTTGAAAAGAAGGCGATGGGAAATACAGCGTTGCCGAACAATCGCGGTGCATTCAATTGTCTTCAGTAATCTGTACATGAAGTCTACTTTCAATCACAAGAAACAGAAATTAGGTTAACAATTTATAGCGTGATTTAAACGGAACAATTGGGATCCCTGTTTATGAACCACCAGTCATTTAAAAAGAAGGCTGTGGGACAATCAGCTTTGCCGAACAAACCGAGCGTATTCAATTGTCTACAGTGAGCTCTGGATGAAGTCTACTTTCTATTACATGAAACACAAATCAGGTAAACACGCGTGTGCTAATTTGCTTCCCTTTGAATTTAGCTTTGTATAGAATAGAATACTTGAATACTGATAGAAGAATTTAGTAAATCGGGAAAATTGGAAGGTAATATCACAAAAACATAACGTTAAATTGTAGAGGGGGGAACAAGAAATTTTAGGGACGAGTGACAAAGAAAACTGATTACCACTTTAATCTTCATTAATTTAAATTTTATCACAAAAACAAATTTCGTGTCACTCTTCCAACGACCAGGTATCGAAAAATTGAACTGAAGAGGATGACGAAACCTTTTATAATATAAAATTCTTTTATTTCTGACTTTCGGCCATTCCTTTTATTTTATTTTTGAATATAAAGGTAAAATAATTTAATTATTTTTATTTGTAAGTACTATTTTAGTTTACTTTTGTACTCTTAAATTATATACATATGGCGAAAAAGACCCTCAATTTTACAGACTACTTTTTAAAAAATGTTCATTTTTAATTTCGAGTTTTTTAAAATTTAATATGATTTTTCAACCAAATTTTGTTTTTATTTAAAACCTGAATTTTTTTTCTTTATTTAAAAAAAATTATAACGTCATTGCGAGGGTAACGGAAAAAATAAATCAAATTCAAAAAAGAAAACAGTAATTTTTTCTTTGTAATTTCTGCATGTATCGCGGTCCCCTAAATCCTTACTTTTTTATAACGTTCAGAATTTTTATAAAGAAAAGAGTAATAATGGGTAACAGTCAGAAATGGAAGTAATTCAATGTAAAGGCCGTTTTAAGGACCTCCTCAGCTCTTGAATTAAAATTTCCAACATTTCCACCTACAACGTCCCCCCGTGGTGGGGTAAATCAGTTTTCCCATTTGGAATCAATCCCATCCGTATTATTTCAGCACAAAAGTCCTTCCTTGGCCATGCGTAACTTTGGCTTTGCCGACGAAAGGATCTTCACAATTCGACAACAATGCATGTCGCGGGGAACATCTTACGGTCCAGCAATTTCGTGTTCGTTTCCCCACCCCCCTTGTTGTTTGTCGTTGCACGCAACGCAACAGCTGCTGTCGCGGCTTGTCTGTCAGTCAAAATCTTCACGGCCAGTCCTCGTCATTTCACACCTCAACAATCTCACTCCATTACAAATAAAATACAGTGGGGGGAGGGGAAAGAGACGAGATTCGTGTTGTTGTGACGCAGGTAGTTCCACCGCCATATTCTCGCGGGGGGAGAAAAGCGTATGTTTTGATTATAAATTGCAGCTGCATTGGGCGAAGAAGCGATAAGAAGACTATTCAGGACACTTTTCGAATTCTGCGGAACAGGAAGAACCCCCAGAAGATATTAGTAAAACCATAATGTCACCCTTTTTAGGTATATCCATGGACAATAAATTAAACTGGAAGGATCATATTAATATTCTCCTACGAAAATTAGGCTCGGTGGCAACCTTTGCTCTTAGAATTATGTCAAGTTGTAGTGATCCTAACATAAGAAAATTAGTTTATTTTGCATATTTCCACTCTATAATGACATATGGTATAATATTCTGGGGCAATGCATCAGGGAAAGATAAAATATTTACACTTCAAAAAAAGGCTGTTAGAATATTATTATGTCAGGTCTCACCAAAAACATCTTGTAGGGGACTTTTCAAGGAAACTGCCAGCATATTCAATCACTCATGTAACCTCTTCACACTAAACTCAGATATACATGACTTTGATACCAGAAGTAAAAACAATTTACACAAGGAAGGAAGGAAGGGAAGTCTCTAACCGTAATACAAAAGGGTGTACATTACAATGCCATCTATTAGCATATTTAATAAACTTCCCACCTCCATTAAACAATTAAAAATAAATCCAAACAAGTTCAAATATGAACTAACTAAGTTCTTACTAAGGCCACTCCTTCTACTCTGTTGAAGAATTTATGGAGCTGAATGTATCATAGGGTAGATATTTATAATTATGAAAGAACATTATTAGAACACTAATTTTTTAGTATAGGATGTAAAAATATTTATCAATTTTATATATAAGGTACAAATTGTATGTCTTCTGTATAGAACTTAAGAAAATCTTATTATAAGTTAAAAATTAATGAATAGTTACAGTATATTCTAATATTAATAAAGCAACCTCACTATGTAAAATCTCTGACTCGTTCCACATCCTTGAAGCTTGTGCTTCTCTATAGGATTTATGGAATATGATTTTATACTTATACTTATACCTTACTGAAGAAAACTGAGGCTGACAGATGCGAACTGCAGGGGAAAATTAGTTTAGTATCCCATGCAAGAAAAAAAATTAACGAAAATAGTACGTAGGAGAATGGAACGTCAAATAGAATGCGAGTTAGGAGAAGAATGTAGGGACGAGAGAAGCAAAATTAACTAATTTTAGAATACAGGATAAGAAAAAAGCAGACCTAAGTTTATGGCATTTGTAGATTTAGAAAAAAAAAAGTTTGATAATGTTAACTGGAAACACACTGTTAAGGATTTTGAAGAGAGCACTGATATAAAATATCGAATACATAACCTCTACACAAGACAGACATCAGTAATTAGAATAGAAGATCGAGATAAGAAAGCCGTAATCAAGAAAGGAGTAAGTCAAGGATACAGTCTGTCGCCAACGCCCTTCAACTTATATATAGAACAGGCGATGAAGAATGTTGAAACGGAATGTGGAATAGAAATCATACTCCAAGGAGAAGAAATAAAAACCTTACGCTTTGCAGGCGATATTATAGTATTAGGGGGGTCAGAGGATGACTTGGAAACCATATTAAATGGCATGAACGGAGTCTTGGAGAAAGAGTTCAATATGAGGATTAATAGAGAGAAAACCAAGGTAATGGAGTGTATTTTCGGAAACAGTGGAATAAGAAAGGCCGTTAGATTGGGAAAGGATATTTTGAAGGAATTTAAGGAATTCTGCTAAAAAAAAAGTAAAAAAAAAGAAACAAATCAAAAATTCATTTTTAACGATTTTTGTCCTGAAGCACTTTTCCTTTAATTTATTATGTAAAAAATGGAGTGTAATATGGGAAACAGTTGAATAGCAAAAGTCAGTTAGATTGGGAAGGGATATTTTAACGGAAAATAAAGATATTCTGCTACTTGGAAAGCGTAATAACTAGGGATGGTAGAAGTATAGTAGACATAAAGAGTAGAATAGCACAGGCAAGGAAGGCTTTCACGAAAAAGAGGAATTTATTTACGGGTCATATCAGTGTGAATATTAGGAAATAGTTGCTAAAAATGTTCGTTATGGAGCGTGGTGCTATATGGGGGTGCGAAACGTGGACGGTAGAAGTAGGGGAAAGGGAAAGAATAGAATCCTTTAAAACGTGTTTCTTTGGGCAAATGCTGAAATTTAGATGGGTGGATAGAATAACTAATGAGGAAGTTCTAAACACAATAGGGGGTAAAAGCGAACAATATGAATGACGTTGACCAAGAGAAGGGATAGATTAATAGACCACATTTTAAGGCACAAGGGTCTTGTAAAATTAGCATTAGAGGGAAGTTTCTGAGGGTAGAACAGAAGCGGGAGGCCAAGGATGGATTCCGATAAGTGGATTAAGATGGATGTTGGTTAGGCTAGTTATATGGAAATGAAAGGTCTTGCGCAAGATAGGTTAGCATGGAGGGTTGCATGAAACCGGTCTTAGGACTGAATAACAACAACAAAATGAAGCACATGACCGGGGAGTTTGGCTAAGATTTGGCACTGTAATTAAGAAGGAGTGTTCTCAGATTATTGTAAGCAGAAAAATAACCCACACAATCTCTCTCTTAGAATTTTTAATAACTTTAATAGCAAGAAGTCATTTAAACCACTATCCGCTAAATTTTGCCCTTTACTGTTCCATCTCCTATTATTTTCTGTTCTTCTGAACTCTAATTTTTCCTAATTGTTGTTGTTGTGGTAATCCGTCCTGGGATTGGCCTGATGTGACCCTCCATGCTAACCTATTAGCCTTTGCATTTCTACATAGCTACAACATCCTCCCTAATCTGCTTCCGTCTTCTGTTCACTTCCCTCTCATACTAATTTTACAAGACTCCCGAGTCTCAAAACGGGGCCTTTTAATCTTTCCTTTCACTTTTTCTCTTCTCTAATTCTGCCCACAACTTCCTGTTTAGTGATTCTATCCACGCATCTCATTCTCTTATAGCACCGCATTGAAAAACTTCCATTTTTTATTTATTTTTGTAACTCCTATCGCATCCATATTACGCCACACTCTATACGAACATATTTAGATATGATTTCCTAATATTTATACTTTTGTTAGCCGTAAGCCTTTCATATCTATGAAATCTTACTTTAGTTCCTTAATTTCCTTCAAAATATCCCTACTTTTTCCAATACCCATACTCCACTAATTCACCTTACTTTTCCCTCTATTTTACTGGACCACGCTCATGCCGTTTATTATGGTTTCCAAGTGTTTTTCTGACTCTTCAGCCTACCTTAAGGCTTATATTTATTTTCCTTCCAGCGAGATTACTTTTCCATATTATGTATAAAATAAGGTTTTGGATTTCCGGGAAAGGTGATCCATGCAGAAATTATAAATAAGAAATTAGGAGTAGTAATATCGTTGTAATTTTCACTTTTAAGTTTTTTTAATAACTGCTTTTAATTTATTTTTGACGCTCATAATGCTTCTACAATTTTTTCCTAAATTAAGAAAAATTAAGAAAATAATTCTGTCTTTATGTAAATTTATAACTGCTTTTAATTTATTTTTGACGCTCATAATGCTTCTACAATTTTTTCCTAAATTAAGAAAAAAATTCTATCTTTATGTAATTTCACATTTTTATTAATTTTATGTTGATTTTCCCCCTCCCCTTATTTTCCTTTTAATATTTTATATTATCAAGCCCTATAGAGACTATAACATAGAAAAAAGTGTATCTGACAATTAAATATGCATTAAATGACACAAAACAGATTCTTTGTTAGTATTTATCTTATTAAGTGTTGACCTGTACTAAGTTTCGTCACTCATTTCAGACTTCTTCGTGAATAAATATTTAAGTTTTTTTTATGGTTCCTCACTCCATGAACAGATAAGTTACAGTAAAATATGTCTATTAAATTACATATTTATTGTGACTGTAAATAATGAAATTATCATTTTAATCCTCTTGTATAGATAAATCAGTTATTTCAAGTAATATGTGGAAAGGTTTTATTACACAAACCCTTAGAGCCTATTACCAAATCCCCTTCACAAAGATATAAACATAACCTTTCAATTAACTAATTTACACTACTTTTCATTACAGGGTTCGTTTATTCCATACAAGACGAATTAAAAAAACGCTGTATGATTTAAAAAATAATAATTACTGGTTGATAATGATAATAAAATGGCTTGGATTAATGATTATTTTTTTCTCAAAATTATTTAATTCATTATTTAAATGTTTTTTTTCCAGACAATCGTTATGTTGGTTATCCTGTGACTCTCCATTAACATTCCCCCCTCCCTTTCTCTCTGTTTCCCTCTTTCTGCACGCTTTCCGTCTTATGAGTGTCCCCTATAACAACTGTCATTTTCTTTTTTCCATAAGGCCATATAATTTTCCGTTGAGGATTGTGCTTTGTGTTTCGCTAAACCTTCTTGTTTTACGTGTTAGGGTTAGTGTGTGTGTGTGTGTGTGTGCTGACTACGCTGAGGATGAAAAGAAAATGCCGCTTTGACCGGCAAGCCGTAAAGCAGCATTCAATCAACGGTAGTAAATCGTTACATGGAAAGACTGCCCCGGGTCCCCATTACGCCCCATAAATAATTTCAGGAGAGAGAGAGACCGGAAACCCTGCAACATCATTTTGCACAGGACGCAGGCACGTAATTTACAGTTAAAAAAAATTCCCCCCTGCTAATATAATACGGAATATATTCGTTTTAATAAGACCGTCATATTAAACGGTACTGATGACGTCATTTCACAGTTTTATTCCTCCGTTCCTCAGTTCACTTTTAAACAGGTCTTTTTATCGCGATATATAGTCTTTGGATGTTGTTGTTGTTGTGGTATTCTGTCCTAAGACTGGTCTGATGCAACCCTACATGCTAACCTATCTTGCGCAAGCCTTTTCATTTCCTTATAACTAGCACAATACACATCCTCCCTAATCTGTTTAGCGTATTCCATCCTTCCCTCCCTCTTCTGCTCGTTCCCCACACACTTCACACTAAAGCTAATTTAACAAGTTCCTCGTGTCCTCAAAACGTGACCTTATTAATCTCTCCCTTCTCTCAGTTAACGTCCTCCAAATTGTTTGCTCTTCCCCTATTCTGTTTGTAACTGCCACGTTAGTGCTTCTATCCACCCATCTCATTCGCCTATAGCACCACATTTCAAAAGCTTCTATTCTTTTCCACTTACCCAAATCCTATCGTCCACGTTTCGCACCCATATAACGCCACGCTCCATAACTAACATTTTTAGCAACGATTTCCTAATTTTCACACTTATATTACCCGTAAGGAAATTCCTCTTTTTCGTGAAAGTTTTCCTTGCCTCTGCTATCCTACTCTTTATGTCTACTATACTTCTACCATCCCTAGTTATTACGCTTCCCAATACGCTTTGGATATTGAGTATTTTTATTAGGTGGAGCTATTTATTAGACTATCTGGGTGCCCTGAAATACCCTGGCACCTATCCATAAATATTAAGGTGCTAAACTATTTAATTCCATGGGTACTAATTTAACTCATTGTGATTAAACTGGTGTAGAGCGCCTTTCCTACATGTCCCACGGTTCTGAGGACTTCTTTTAGAAACTCTTTTTCGATTCTATCTCCTATTGATAGAGGGTTATTTTATTGGAGACAATATTGATATTTATTTTATTTAATTTTTGAAATAGTTTCCGTTCTACTATGAGTTAAATAAAGTTTTTAATTAGTTTATTTTATTTTTAATAAAAATCAGATGTGGGAGGCCAAGGATGGAATACACTAAGCAGTTTAAAGAGCGTGGGTTGAGCTACTTATAAGGAAATGAAAAGGCTTGCGCAAGATATGTTAGAATGGAGCGTTGCATCAGACCAGTCTTAGGACTGAATACCACAACAACAACGACAAGGGA
Source organism: Eucriotettix oculatus (assembly GCA_034510155.1). Classification (NCBI taxonomy): domain Eukaryota; kingdom Metazoa; phylum Arthropoda; class Insecta; order Orthoptera; family Tetrigidae; genus Eucriotettix; species Eucriotettix oculatus. The sequence goes on along the minus strand of CM067377.1, from coordinate 201,326,643 downwards.
GGTTAAGTAAGAAAAAAAAAGGAGGAATAAATACGAGGCAAGTGAATAGGAATTTTACTTACGGGTAATTTAAGTGTGAATATTAGGAAATTCGTTGCTAAAAATGTTCGCATGGAGTGTGGCGTCATATGGCTTCTATTCTTTTTTTTCCTCCAACTACTATCGTTCACGTTTCGCACCTATATAACGCCAGACTCCATACAACCATTTTTTTTGGTAATGAAATCCTAATATTTACATTCATATTACCCTACGTAAATTCCTCTTCCTTGCCTCTGCTATCCTACTCTAGTTTTTACGCTGTCCATGTAGCAGAATTACCTAACTTCCTTGAAAATATTCGTTACCAATCTAGCACCCTTTGTCATTCCACTGTTTCCCACTTCAATACCTTGGGTTTTCCCTCTATTAATCCTAATATTGAACTCTTCCTCTAGGACCAGTTCCATGCCATTTATTATGATTTCAAAGTCTTCTTCTGACTCGCCTAATACCGCAATACCATCAGTAAAGCATAGGTTGTTTTTTTTAAAAAAAAATTAGTTTTAGGGCATCAGGGAGTAAACAAAGCGGCCGCCATTTTGCGATGTTGCTTATTTCCCAGGTGCGTCCTATTTCAACGGTTGATGACGTCGTTAACGTTTGCGTTGTTGACATGTACGATTATCATTATAATTTGTTTCCATGTTCATGGTAGTGGTTTCTCGCCCTTCTCCCCCTCTCCCCTTCTCAAGTGTTTTTCCTCTGGGTTTTAAGTATATGTGGACCAGGGTTTTGTAACGTGTTGGAAACGTAGGATTATTGTTTTTTCAAAATATTATTCCTTCCATATTTATGCTAGTAGTTTCTCCTCCTTCTTTCCCTAAGTCTCGTCAGGATTTTGAGAACATTTGGACCAGGGATTTGCCGGAATTTGTCCACGCGTTTATGTTTTTATAAACAAGTACAAGGAAGCTTAATTAATTTACCACTGATTTGTCACGGGGATTTATTTTTTCTTTCAAATTTTGAAGTCCACTCATATGTTGGAGGAATGTGTGTGGCGCCTTCCATTGGAGAGCCTTTTCTAAACTGATAAGTATATAGACATCAGGTTTAATGAATACACAAATTGAAGGGATAACATGACCCGTGATGATCGCGAGTCCTTGTCGGCCATTGACCTCCCCCCGGAGGACACTTGATAATCCTCGAGCCTTCTGCAGAGGCACGCAGCATTCGGGTTTGCAAAACTAGAAGCTCCTCCAGCAGCAGCAGCAGCAGCAGTCTTTATCGTGGAAATGTGTCACGAGCCCATAATACAGCGCAGCAACGACGTGTCGAGCATCCGTGTCAACCGGTGGGTGAGTCACTGCAGACAAGGACAATAGCTGTTAGTCACGTCTATGGAGAGTCCTCCGTGGTTGCTGTGAGACAATGATGCTCGTGCGTGCGTGCGTGCATGTGGTGACGAGACTCAACTTGCCTTGTGTGTCACCTACCTAAACTTCAAACTCTGCATGTGTAATTTACCTTTTCCTCTTTCATTTCCTAATTTGGGCAGAGGAGGCGCCAGCGGCTTCGTCATGGCGGAAATTTCCAGAAGAAGAAGAAGGAGCCGATTGTTTCACCTCACGACTGTCTTCGTTTACACTTCCTGAGGCTCAGAAGCAGTACTGTATTCATGTGTGTTGTGGTATTCAGTCCTTAGACTGGTCTCATGCAACCGTCCATGCTCAACTACCTTGCGCAAGCCTCTTCATTTCCTTATAACTCACAATACCCACATCCTCCCTAAACTACTTTGCGGATTCCATCCTTGGCCTCCCTCTTTTGTTCTTACCCCACACACATCACTCTAATACTAATTTTACCCAAACCCTCGTGTCTTAAAACGTGGCCCATTAGTCTATCCCTTCTCTTGCTCAACGTCTTCCATATTGTTCCCTTTTCCCCTATTCTGTTAATAACTTCCTCGTTTGTGATTCTATCATCCCATCAGCATTCACCTATGACACCACATTTGAAAGGCTTCTATTCTTTTCCTTACCCCAGCTCCTACCGTCCACTTTTCGTACCCATATAACGCCACGCTCCATACGAACATTTTTAGCAACGACTTACTAATATTCACACTTATATTACCCGTAAGTAAATTCCCCTTCTTCGCGAAAGCCTTTCTTGCCTGTGCTATCCTACTCTTTATGTCTACTAGACTTCTTCCATCCCTAGTAGCAGAATTCCTTAACTTCCGTCAAAATATCCCTTCCCAATCTAACACCCTTTGTTATTCTACGGTTTCCCATACTACCCTGGTTTTCTCTCTATTAATCCTCATATTAAACTCTTTCTCCAGGACCACGTTCATGTCATTTATTATGGTTTCCAAGTCGTCTTCTGACTCTCCTAATACCACAATATCGTCAAAAAAGCTTAGGGATTTTATTTCTTTTCCCTGCAGTATGATTCATTCTCCATATTCCGTTTTAACCTTCTTCATAGCCTGTTATATATATTGTAGCAGATCCGTCGTTCCTCTGTATTCGAGGGTTTCTTATTCCTTTTAGGGCTCCAGATATTTTTCATAAAAATACCAAAATCTGATTTTAATAGTTTTAATTCCAATCAGAGCATGAAAAAAATTATATCTGCAGGGCGTGGTCATTCTCTCGTCGTCCCGCCGACACAACCTGCTTCTCCCATTACCCCATGACGACTCCCTCTCTCCCTTTGCGGACCACCCAACGTCTCGCCAGACCACATTGTTAGCCCGGGTTGCGTCAGATCCTCAACAATTGCAACTCGCAAGCTGGCCTGCATTGTTCATCATAACTTTTCATGTTCCAATATATATATATATATTTAAGTTAAACAGCTTGGGCTGCAGACTGCATTCTCGTTTACCTCTTTCTTTTATTCTAATTACTGCTGCCTGTATTCTGTAGAGGTTATGTATAAGCCTTCTTTCTCGATATTTTAAAACAGCGAATGATATCGCTTCTTAACAACCGCGCTGGAATGTTATCTATTCTTGGTGCCTTACAATTTCTCAGGTCTGTCAGCGCCCTGTCAAACTCAGGCCTTAAAAATTTTGTCTCCCAACTGTTCTTCATCACCAATCCCCTCTTCGTCTTCTATTACCGACTGATCTATATTTCCACCGTCATACAGCTCTTTTAGATACTCCTTTCATCTTTCCGCCTTTTCTTCTTTATTTAGAATTGGCTTCCCACCCACTCTCCCGTTGTTCTTGCTAGTATTTTTCTTCTCTCCGAATATAATTTTTTTTTATTTTCCTATAAGCTGCGTCTAGTTTCCCTTTCACCGTAAAATCTTAAATGGAAAAGTAAATTTTCAATAAATTCTGTGCGAAGTGTGAAAAGTGTCGTAAATTAAGGTGACAATAAAACCAAAATGTTCAGCTATCCTAATTTATTATACGAAAATTTAACCACCATTACTCTATTTTAAGGGAATAAACAGATAAAAGTATTATAATTATGTAGCAATGTACGTCTAGAGGCTTTAGTGTTTTTTGGAAGGTCATTGATGAATATTTGTCAATGAAGTAGTGACGTCATTATGACGTAGCCATCTTGACAAAAAGTATTTGAGGCAACTGGTACTTCCGGTGGACAGAAGCAGTACCGACCGACATGGGAGTTTAATGGCGACCAAATGTGTCCATAGGATTTTTGAGCACGACCAATCCGTGTCCCACCTTCAGTCAACACAAAATTGTCTCCGGCAAAAAGCGACAGACTAATATTTTTTGTTGTTGTTGTTTTGGCAACTCTCTTCTCCTGGTCCGTCCCAGAGGAACCCTTCTACGCGGGGATGAATCAATGCAGGTTTCGCTCTCGTGGTCGTAAAAATTGGTTCCGTTACGGTAAAAAAAAAGAGTTCGTCCATATCCGGCGGTATTTTTCCTTCCTCCTGTTACTGTCGTCATCTCGTGTACCGCGTTGATGGTACTTCAACCCCACCTTCCCTCCTCCCCCGCCCCTCTGCAGCGGAACAGAAAATTTTAAATCGGAGACCTGAAGAGTTTTCTCTCACGTTAATTTTTTTGCTCCCTCCACTCAGGTCTGAAATATATTCAGTTTCCTCGATAGATCGGAATGGAAAAGTTATCTACCGGACCTCGACGCGAACCCAGGACTTTCCCGAAAAAGGTGTTCAACAGTCTGAGCCTATTTACAGTATTTATAATAGAGCTGTTAAAATATTTCAGGCTTTACCAAGACGCCACCAGCCACCTTGAGACAAAATGGCGGACCCACAGCAAAGCTACCTCGGCAGGTTTTTTTACAGAAAAAGGAAGAAACAGATCAGTGCAACGGTAAATAATTCTGAGGTTACAGATATTAGTACCAAAAAGAATCATTAATATTATTTTTCACAAAAGCGTTCTTTTTTGAAAAAAATTGTATAAATGATTGTAGAATATAGGAAGCTATATATATACATCGTAGAAGATCCGGCGTTCCTCCGTATTCGAGGATTTAAATGCTTTTTGGGCGCCAGGTATTTTTTAATAAAAATACCAAAAAAAGTGGATTTTAATAGCTTTAATCCATTTCAGAACATGAGAAAAATTATCACTACAGGGCGTGGTCTTTCTCCGTCCGCAACTGCCGACACATCCTTCTCCTTTCACTACCCCATGACGACTGCTCGAGTCTCGCCAGACTCCATTGTTGGCCCGAGTTGCGACAATTGCAACTCGCAAGCTGGCCCGCATTGTTGCGTGTAACTTTTCATGTTACAATATATATAATCCAACCAAATTGTCAAGAAAGCAATAGTGATACTTTTCCGACGTTTCGTCAATAGTTTCGTACTTCATCAAGTTTAGTATTTGTTGGATAAATTAATCTCGATTTGACAGTAGACTCTTGGACCCGGAGGATGAGTATATCAAAAGTCTGGTAAATTTACGTGTAAGCTAATAGACATTAAACAGAAGCCACCACCAATAGGAGTCTCTGTCAACGAGAGAATCTGTCGTCGTCATCATCTGCATGAAGATGAAAGCCTACGCAAAACGAACTTCAATTGACGTTACATTATTTCTTCTTACTAGTTCTTGTTTATAAATATGTATGTATTATAATTAAAGTCAATATGTGTAAAAAGATTTTTACCAATATTTATCACACACTAATCACAATGGTGACGAAACGTCGTTTTGATGAAATAAGAAACTTCCGTTTGCAATTTGGTCGTAAATTTCATATTATTTTAATAATTCTATGGACGAAATAAAGACATGTCTTTCAGAAATAAATTACTAAAAATTAATTAACTGGTTAAAAATATGTCGAGAATGTGGTCCGAAGCTCTCGAGGAAATTGACAGCGTTTCAAGAGAACATACGAAGGAAGACATAGAGGAATGCTAATACTAGCCTGAAAGGGTTGAAGAGCTCAGGGAGAAGGAAGACCTATAGGAAGGTCAAGATACAAGTGGACAAATCTATTTATACTCGGAATAGTCAGAGAAGTAAAGATCAGAGAAGGAGGAATGGTTTATTGACAGGAAAAGACTGAGAGGCCTCGTCAATAGTCACCTGAGAAACTGAGATTGATGAGACCCATGGTGAAAAGCTGTGAAAAAAAACTTTTGAGTCTCAGAAAGATATTGTCTTCGTTTATGGGCTGAAGAGCCAAAGTAAGGAGGAAAACCTAGAGGAAGACCAAGGCTACGAATGGGCTGAAGAGCTCAGGGAAAAGGAAGACCTAAAGGAAAACCAGGATGTAAGGTGACAGACAAATCGAGTAAGAAGATATGAGAGGAGTGGAGTAGAAAGAATTGTCTCTTGACATGAAAATATGGAGAGGCCTGGTTAATAGTCACCTGAGAAACTGGGGACTGACCATGACGATGATGATGTTGAATAACTGCGAAATTTTCTTGAGCCTTAGAAAGATTTTGTCTTCGTTTATGGGCTGAAGAGCCAAGTCATAAGGAAGCCCTAGAGGAAGACCAAGAATTAAGTTGACATATCAAGCAAGAAGAGGAATTGTGAGAGCCTAGTAGAGTGGAGTAGGAAGAATTGTCTCTTGACAGGAAAACATGGAGAGGTCTCGGTAATAGTCACCTGAAAAACTGGAGAATGATGACGACGATGACGATGATGATGAATAATTACGAAATTTTTTGTGCATATGAAATAAGTATTCTTTTTTGTCTATGGGCTGAAGATCCAAGGATGAAGGAAATACTAGAGGAAGACGAAGACGCCTTAATGAGCTGAAGAGCCCAGGGAAAGAGAAGACCAAGATGTAAATTGACATATTCAGTAAGAAGACGAACGGTCAGAGAAGAATAGAGAGGAGTAGGAAGAATGGTTAGTCGACGGGAAAAGTTTCTAGAGGCCTGGTTAATACTCATCGATGATGATGAATATCTGGGAAATGTATTTAAGCGTCAGAAAGATGTTGACTTCGTTTATGGGCTGAAGAACCAAGGATGATGGAAACCCTAGTGAAAATCCAAGTTGTAAGTGGAGAGATCAAGTAAGAAGGGGAATTGATCAGAGAGGGACAGAGTGGAGGATGATGAATGTTTTCTGGACACGAAAATATGTTGATAGTTACCTGAGAAACTGTAGACTGATGATGAAGAGCTGCGGAATGCTTAGAACGTCAGAAGGATGGCACCTAAAAGCTTTCATTTATATGTCAACCGTTCAAAAGGTCCAACAGGTTTATTGGGATAGCGCCCTGAGGATTCTTTCATCCAAACCTGAGGTTTCATGAACTGCAGACCCGGCTGTCTGAGATTTATGGACGTAATCCTTTTCTGAACACGTCCTCCAAGAGCTCACGAAAGAAACTTGATGGACTATTCCAAGGGAAATTTTAAAAATACAAAAAACGAATGATGTTGTCCGAGTGAACATATCTTTTTCCATCGCGTTTGACGTATGACGAAGCGACGACGATGATGACGAAACGTTTGGGTGTACGTGCGAACACACACACATACACACACGTATGTGTGTGTGTAGCTCGCGTTGTTGTGGTACGACACGGCGCCAGAATGTCGTGTTTATCTGAGCACGAGACTGCGGCCAGCAGCACGCACTCACGCACGTGCATGTCGTGCGCTCCACTCTCTCGTCTGGACTTCTGGGAAAACCCACCCACTGCAGCTGCACAGCTCTGCTTACATCTCCTCTCACATGACTCACTCACTCACTCACTCTCTGCTGATGACACTTTCACCAACGTGATTATTTCACTCTTACTTCCCCTGCAAACATCGCTCCTATTACCTTTTCCTAAGAGGCACTGACGTACGTCATCAGTCTGTCCGACCACGTCCAGTGATCGTCGTGTGATTCAATTCCACTACCGCAGAAGGGAAAAATAGTTCCATCACCCATCGTAGTGTGATCTAAGGCAACCAATATCACCAGAAAATTTTCTTTCATGAAAATAAAAAAATAAAAAATGTTCTATTAAATTACTTCTTGTTTCCAGCTGATTACTCGTTCCTCAGCGTGAAGTGTTGAATGGAGTCAAATTTGATAACAAATCACCGAGTACTAAGTAATGATTTTTAATAATTATAAACTGGTGCCAAAGTGTCGAGACTTGGTGAAAAGGAGTTATAAGAGTGGTAGTCGGGCTTGATAGGCGTAATCAGGATTAAATTATTTCTTCTTCTTTTTTCCCCAGCAGATTGCTCGTTCCCAAGTATAAGGTGTTGAATGGAGTCAAATTTTGGTAATAAATCACCGAGTAGTAAAGTAATGATTTATAAAGAACTATAAACTGGTGCCAAAGTGTCAAGACTTTTGAAAAGGACGTGTAAAAGGGGTAGTCGGACTTGATAGGCGTAATCAGGATAAAATTATTTCTTCATTTTTCCCACCCAACAGATTGTTTGTTGCTCAGTATGAGATGTTGAATGGAGTCAAATTTTGGTAATAAATCACCGAGTAGTAAAGTAATGATTTATAAAGAACTATAAACTGGTGCCAAAGTGTCGAGACTTGGTGAAAGGACGTGTAAAAGGGGTAGTCGAACGTGATAGGCGTAATGGGGGTCCAGTTGCCCAGTTTGAGGAATTATCACCGCGTGACCATTTCCAATTTTGATGAATTTTTTTACAGTTTGTGCCACGGAGCCTTCAATGGAAAAATGGGAAATCTCAGGTCAAAATATGAATTTCTGGCGGAGGTACGTGCGTATCCTTAGAAGTATGTCGTTCGACACAGTCGACTACTAATTTTAAGGTAGTTATTGGAGAATAGACCCTCAAAATTCGAATATTACAAAAGCATTATTTATGCATAGATTAAAAATTAATAACTAAAATTTACACAATTATCACACCTCACCCATAAAACTCCCCCAAAGCAGCCGAAAATAAATTTCTCCTAATATTTTCCCTATATGAAGAGATTTCTGCTGGGATAATTAAAGAAGGCTCGACATTAATGTTCTGCACATCGTATGTCTGCATAATGGTCTACATTTACAGCTTTATATACTATATACTTTGTTTTAATTTAGCCATGGTATTCTTGACTCCTAAAAAAACCGCCAAAAAATGAGCTTTCTTCAGAGTGATAAAACGTTTATAAGGTCACCAGATATAAATTTTTACTTTAAATAAAGATGTTTTGTAATAGAAACTTTATGATTCGGTTTAGTGTTTTGGCAGTAAAGATCCAAAATTTCGGGTCAAAGCCCACTGTAGCACGCTGTCGACAAACATCGTCTCACCGTGTTTCGTTTTGTAATAATCGATCGAGAAACGTGTTTTCAAATGCTATTTAAGTTCCTTAGGTTCATGGCTGATATAAAAAGTAAAAGTAAACTTATTTGGATCAATCTTCTATTTATTATTATTTCAATGACGTCACTAAAACCACAAGTATTCTTTCATAGCGACTTTTAAACTGATTTATATAGAACAGGCGCCGACCTCCAGTGGTGTAGTGGCTAGACTCTAGTTGCTGCCTCACAACCCAGGGGTCCCGGGTTCGAATCCTGGCATGGGCTTGGATGCTTGTGTCGTCATGGTCGCGAAGACCGGGATTAAGGCTGTTGGAGGTCCGATACGATGACCACGTGCCACTCCAAAGCTGGAATGTGTCATGCAAAATGACAGTCCGCAGTCGACTCGGTAGGCCCAGACCCTTAATGGGCTGTAGAGCCATGGAGAAAGAAAAAATATACATAGAACAGGCGGCGAAGAAGGTGAAAACGGAACATGGAAAAGGAATCAAATTCCAAGGAGAAGATATAAAACCCCCCACGGTTTTCCGGTGACATTGTAGTATTAAGGGAGTTATAAGAAGATTTGTAAACGGTAACAAATTGACGTGGTCCTGTAGTAAGATTTCAATATGAAGACTAACAGAGAGAAAAACCACGGTGATTGAGTGCAGTATTGAAAACAGTGGAACAACAAAGTCAGTTAAATTGGGAAAGGATATTTTGAAGGAAGTCAAGTAATTCTGCTACTTGGGAAGAATAATAACTAGAGTAGGATGGCACGAACAAGGATGGATTTCACAAAAAAAGAGGAATTTACTTAGGTGAAAATTAAGAAATGTTTGGCTAAAAATGTTCGTATGGTGAGCGTGGCGTTACATGGGTGCGAAACGTGGACCGTAGGAGTTGCCGAAAGGAAAAAAGAATAGCAGCTTCCGAAATGTGGTGCTATAGATCAATGAGATTGGTGGATGGAATTGCTAACGAGGAAATTTCTAAGCCGAATAGGGGAAAGAGGGAACAATACGGAGGACGTTGACCAAGAGATTATAGGCCACGTCTTGTAAAAATTGTATTAGAAGAAAGTAGAGGATTAATACGCTAAGAATATGTGGGATGTGTTAGTTATGCGTAAAAGTTAGGTTAGCGTTCAGGATTCTCAAGAGATGGTAAAGTGTCGAGACTTGAGTAGTTAATCTGGATAGGGGTACGATTTTTGAGCCAATCAGCTTATTATGTTAATAATTGTAGACGTTCATAAATAGACCGAAAAGGTTAACGCAAAATAAATTTTTGAACTTGCCTCCGCCCTCCCAGCGTGAAAGGAATAACCAGTATATTATATTTAATGGAACGTAGACTTTCCCGGTGAATAAGTCGGATGAAATCTTCACGGTTAATCAGCCGGGTCAGGTTTCTAAAGAACACATCACGTTTCTGCGGCCATTTTCTGCCGCCGTCTTCAGACTATATTACATTTGTATTTTTTTTTGCGAGGGCAGGTGAAAATCTTCTAAAGACACTATCTGAGGGTCCGCACTGGATAGTAGTGTGGGATTCTACCCACTAAAAACACCTCCCTTCCTTTCCAACGATGACTGTGTGTATCTTCCTGTGGGACCGTCGTTAGACATTACTTCACAGGAAGCAGTCGTAGCGTCAAGCTCTCTCTCTCTCTCTCTGTCTCCTTTAAACATTATTATTTCTCTCTTTTTCGTAATTTCTTAATCTTTGAATTACTGTAGAGGCTGCATATGCGCTTACTTTATTCCAGGTATTAGGTGAGAGCAGCAGCATATTGGGTACCAAATTATCTGGTGTTATTGAGGTTCCAATATCGCTTTCTAATGCTCGTCTCCCATATGAAAATCTCGAGCAACTGAAAAACACGTGTTCTGGTGTCTCATTAACTCCACATTCAGGGCGCGTGCAGGTGAATTATCTATGGCAAACCTGTAGAAGTCTGCAGCCCTGAAGCAGCCGTGACCGGTCAAGAGTTGAGTAAGATAATAATTCACTTCTCCGTGTTTCCGATCAATCCAGTCTTTAATTGATCTTATTAACCTATGGGTCCATCGGCCTTTATTGGACTCATCCCAACGGCGTTGCCATTCTTCATATGTTTTGAGCCTCTCAACTCTGTTGCCTTCCAGACCTCTGTTTGTTTGTAGTCTGCGGCACTCATCGGCCAGAATGTCTACCGGAGGCATTGCTGCCACCACACAGACTTCATGGCACAGGTAACGCGTAGTGCACAGAGCCTGTGGACGGAACTAACCTTTCTCCTGTTTGATTTTACTGTCAAAGCAGTACACCATATCGAGGCACCATACAAGATCACTGATCGCACAACATTCGCGAAAAGAAGTCGCCGGTATTGTCTTGGACCTGCAACATTTGGCATAATTCGTGACAGTGCAGATACTGTCCCAACGTCTTACATAATCAAGGTGGTGTTTAAAAGACATCCTATCATCTATCATTATACCAAGATATCTGATAGACGATTTCGAATACATTTGTATATTTACGGGAAGGGATGCGTGTGTAAGTACTTGTTGAGAATTGTCCGCTTTGTCTCGTGATCCCGGAGCGTTAACCTCGTTTGAGAAACAGCGGCGGAGAGGCCTAAGAGCCCCATAGCACTTTGGGAAGAAGATATCGGAAACTCATGCATAAGAAACGACGCGAGCCACGGGAGAGTGATGCGTGGGGAGCTAGGATTGTACGACGCTCCGATAAGAAGTGCTGACAGAAATTACGACTCTGTCGATAAGGCGGAGGCGGCCATGAATAGCAAGCAAAACGCAAAGGACCGCACGCCCCCGGAAATTCTCCCTCCCCCGATCGGCAGGCGGCTTCATTAGCTCCTGACTATATACCATTGCAAAGGTTATGCCGACCAAACAGAATCAACTCCAGACCATGCAACTGTTATTGTTGTTGTAGTATTCAGTCCTAAGACTGGGCTGATGCATACTAACTTATCTTCCGCAAGCCTTTTCAATTCCTAGCACAACCCACTTCCTCCCTAATCCCCTTACCGTATTATAATCCTTGGCTTCCCTCTTCTGTTCTTACCCCACACACTTCCCTTTAATGCTAATTTTACATAAGCCCTCATGTCTCAAAACAGGGCCGATTAATCTATCCCTTCTCTTGGTCAACGTCCTTCATATTGTTCGCTTTTCCCCTATTCTGTTAAAAACTTCCTCGTTAGTGATTCTGTCCACCCATCTCATTCTCCTATAGCACCACATTTCAAAATCTTCTATTCTTTTCCTTTACCCAAACTCCTATCTCCCACGTTTCGCACCCATACAACGCCAAGTTCCATACGAACATTTTTAGCAACGATTTCCTAATATTCACACTTATATTACCCGTAAGTAAATTCCTTTTTTTCGTGAAAGCTTTCCTTGCCTGTGCTATCCTATTTTTTTTGGGTTAACAGGCTACATGAGGGTGATCCTGAAACAGGCAACTCCCCTTTAATAGCATAGGAAGGGAATTGAAAAGGGGGGATGCGGAAGGTAGAGCAAAGTAGCCAAGGGTTAACTAGGGCCCCTGGGCTATGGTTTAAGGATCCTACCCGGTGTTTCACCTAAAGAGATGCAGGGAAAACCCTAGAAAACCTGTATCAGGTAGGTCGGGCATTGGGTACTATTCTCACGCCCTTCCGAATGACGGGAGACGAGTTTGCTGTGGGGACGCAGCATTCCCTTCTCCGTGTCTCCACCAGTTTCAGGAGGCAGTTGGCCGACTGATCCAATGGGATTAGGGACAACTCTTGCCATATGCTCAAGGTCTTTGACCCCAGTACATATACCTCCTAAAATAGGTGAAGGTGTCTCGGCATATGAGAACTTTGATAAAAAGTACCCAGAGAGAGTACGAGGCATTCCCGACATGATCAGGTGAGCCCCGCAGTCACTCTGGGCTGAAGCGCCTGCGAGAAAACTCCCGCAGCGATCCTACCATTTATGTTACATTTATTACAGTTATTACGCTTCCCAAGTAGAAGAATTCCTAAACTTCAATCAAAATATTCCTTCCCAATCTAACAGCCTTTGTTATTCCACTGTTTTTCATTTCATACTACACTCCATTACACTGGTTTTCCCTCTATTAATCATCATATTCAAATCTTTTCCAGGACCATGTTCATTCCATATAATATAATTAGCAAATCTTCCTCTGACTCCCCTAAATACTACAATATCGTCGGCAAAGCGTAAAGGTTTTGATTCTTCGCCTTTCCATATTCCGTTTTAAACTTCTTCATGGCTTGTTCTATATATAAGTTAAACAGCGTGGGCGACGGACTGCATCATTTTCTTACTCCTTTCTTGATTACGGCTTTCTTTTTTAGATCTTCTATTGTAATTACCGTTGCCTGTCTTCTGTAGAGGTTATTTAGAAGTCTCCCTTCTCGATATTTTATTTTACTGCTCTTAAAGTCAAAGTGACGTTACAAATTACTTTTTACAGGGTATGGAATATCTTATATTAAATCAAAGAGAAAATATTTAGTCCAATAACAGTGCGTCTTGGAAACGCAAACCAACTGATGTTACGTTTTAATGGGTCTTTAATTTTAGATTAACTTCAGAACAGCGTGTTTAAATAATAACAGTGATGTAATGGATGACAAGAAACTCTTTTTCGGACACTGGTTTTAACCAGATGACGCGTTAAGCAACACATTGTCTTTCATAAGTTGGGAACATAATTGGTACGTATTATAGTGTTAAAATATATTGTTGTTAATCACCAGAATGAATATGCAGCAGAAAGCTACCAATTGCGAAATAAAGTAGTTTCTCGAAACCGTGAATGACAAAGAGTTCCTTACCATCCATTACGTCAAAATTTAAACGGTGAAAACAAAGCAATGCATACTAACGCAGATTATTTTTTATAATATAATTAACAAAATGTAAACAACAAATTAAATAAATTAAATAGACTTGTCTTCCTACTCTTTTATTAAAAAAGTAAATGTATGCAATTTGGAAAAATAAATTAACAATTATAACTAAATAATAAAAGAAAACAGATTATTTTTCTCAAGTGTCGGTGGGCTCAAATACCCGGTGTTTATATTTTGAAAACTAATTTTAACGGTGGCAATGGTTACTGTAGTATTTTGGCTTTGAGGGATTTATGACTTTACGGAAACTGGTAAACTCGTAGCTAGATCTGGTTGGAACCTTTGGAACCATTGAAGAGGCTACCGCCGGTTTTGAAGTCTGCCAGGATACCTCCTCCTAACCTCTTAACAAATTAACAAAAATTACTGTCCGCCGCTTTACGTTCTGGAACTCCAGTAACTAATTCTCTCTCTTTGAATTTTTTTTCCCACCTAAGCCACTTCTTAAAGAGCATTCATCAACCAACAACTACTCTACGATGACCTTTCTCGAACATTTTTCCGCACAACTAACTGTACAGCAATACAGCTAACCAAATTTCAAAGACTTCTAATCATTTCTAAGGAAAAGGAAATACTTCAAATGAAGCTCAGTAAAGCATATAGTAAATTTTAGTAGAAAGATAGGAACGGAAAAATGTTGACCGGACCAGGGACTCGAACCCTATAAGTCCACGTTTCGAACTCATAAAACGCCACGCTCTATACAAACACTATAGCAACAATTTCCTAATATTAACACTTATATTACCCGTAAGTAAATTCGTCTTTTTCGCGGAGGCCTTCCTTCCCTTGTCTGTGCTATCCTACTCCAGTTATTATGCTTCCGAAGTTGCAGAATTCCTTAACTTCCGTCAAAATATCTCTTCCCACTCTAACAGCCTTTGCTATTCCACAGTTTCCCAGACCACACTCCATCACATTGGTTTTCTCTCTCTATTAATCCTCATACTGAACCCTTACTCCACGACCACGTTCATGCAATTTATGATCTCCAGGTAGCAGCATTTCTTAACTTCCGCGTCAAAAAATATCCCTTCCCAACCAAACAGCCTATGTTCTTCCACTGCTTCCATTAACTTGGTTTTCCCCCTTTATTAATCCTCACATTGAACTATTCCTCCAGGATCCCGGTCATGTCATTTATTATTGTTTACATCTGTTCTTCTGACTCGCCTATTAGTAAAATATATCATCGGCATAGCGTCGTTTTAAGTAAGTCTCAATTTTAATAAAAACGTAATTGCATTGTGTGTTACAAATTTTTCGCCTATTAAACAAGAATATTATATGTATAAATTCCTCTCGAGTTTCCAACCGGGTCAAAGATTTTAACAGTGACGTTTCGATGGCTTGCTCTGCCATCATCTACGATTAAAACCAACCCAATAAGTCAGCTATTGCCCAACATGCCTTGTTCACGGGCCATAAAATAGCTTTCGATAAGACGCGTATTCTGGACCGAGCTAATTGCTATTGGGATAGCGTTATTTTGGAGGCAATAAACATCAGGTCCAGTGAGAATTTACTGAATAGAGATTCTGGATTCCAATTGAGCCTGGCTTGGAACCCATTGTTTCACCGGAGGAACGCGGAGCTGAGTCACGGGACCCCAGATGCAGCCCACGGGGGACTAGAGCATGATTAAGCAAGTGGACCAATGGGAGACGCCTTCGCTCCCGCGTCCACATCTAGCCAATCACAGGCGGTTTGTGCTTGCACAGACTTGCCTCAGACTATATAAATGGTTACACTCACCTAATTTGACAGTTAAGTCTGAAGATGACGGCAGAGCAAGCCATCGAAACGTCACTGTTAAAATCTTTGACCCGGTTGGAAACTCGAGAGGAATTTATACATGCAATTCACCTGGAAAGACCTCGTACTTTAAGAATATTATATAGTGAACCTTTTGGCATATGCCATAGCCATCAACTTGTCGTTGCCTTGTACACATAAGTAGTAGTTTTGCGCTGCCGCAGGGTTGACAATGTTTTGTTGATTGTGGGGGGAGGGAGGGATTTGTGGGGAGGTAAGGACGCCATGCAGTGTTGTCGTCATTCACTGCTGGAGCATCAGCAGCAGCATCAGCAGTGTGTGAGTGTGTGTGTGTGTGTGGTGAGTAAGACGTGAGGAGCCTTTGCAAATGAAGATGTCTGTCTGTCGGAGGCGTACCTCGCCTTTTCCTTCCTTCCCCATAAGACAAACACCCTCGGCTGCGATCCCCCGCCCCTCCGCCCCCGCCCCTTGCCGGGTATCGGCCGCGCCAGATATTGCATTCTTAACCAAACTCGCCGCCCTTATCAGGAAATGAACACTTGGGGACCGCGCCACCACTGGCTTTAATTAACTCGACTGCTGTTTTGTGTCAACATTTTCTGCACGTCTCGAGCTCCTGCTGGATAAAGAGAGGAGAGAGGGGGAGATCTTTTCCTTTCGTCCTCCTCGTCGTCTCCCCCGCAACACACCATTGTCGCTGATGGGCCGAGATTACCAAATTAACATGTGCCCTTGCCCCGACACAGGGAGGGAGGGAGAGTCGCCAATTTAGAAGGCTAGAAGACCTGTCCCCTCCTCTCCCTCCTCTCCCCCGCCCCCACACACACCCTCGTCAGCAGAAATAATAAGTCGCGTCCAGATTAAACGAAGGAAAAGCAATTAAGGCCGGGACAAAAGGAACAACTTGACGGACCGTCGCCAGCTCAACAACTTCCCAGGAGATATTCCACACACACACACACATGTCCCGGATATGTTTGATGGCCACTGGATCAAAACGGAGGCCCAGTTAATTTACGGAGACAATGAGGTGGCCGGCCGACCCTTGCCTGGAGCTGTTTAGCCACGCCGCAACATTCTCACACGGACGGAAGCGTGAAATTGGAACAGCAGCTCAGAAATGGGGAAAGAAACTTTTTTTGCAAGCTTCTGAGGATTTTAGAAACACACTCTCCAGGGTCCCGCAGAAGTTAACGACCTGTTGTGGTGTGACGCGTTACCCTGGACAGCAGCTTCCAGGACCAAAACACTACAAGATCAGGAAATAATAATCTATAATTCTAAACTCAAAATGTTTAAGTCAAGTAATAATGCAGGCACCTCTTACTATCCCACAAAGTTTTTCTCTCCTTCTTCTAAATATTTTCTTCTCTTTTATAAACTTCATCTCCGCAACCCAGTTCTAGCTGTTTCACCAAATAACAATTTTTTCATTTTCCCCCCAATCTTCCTTCCATTCCCCAGTAATTATTATTATTTATTGGTTAACAGACTGCATGAGGATGATTCTCTTAAAGCCAACTCGCCTTTAATATCATAGGAAGGGAATTGAAGAAAAAGGGGGGATGGTTCGGAAGGTAGAGAGCAAGGTAGCCAAGGGTTGACTAGAGATCCGAGGCTATAGTTTAATGATCTTTATTTTGGAGTTAACAGGGTACATGAAGATGATTCTGAAACAGTCAACTCCCCCTTAATAGTATAGGAAGGGAATTGAAAAAGAACGTGGGGTTGGAAGGTAGAGCAATAGAGCCAAGGGTTGACTAGGGCCCCCGGACTCTAGTTAAAGGATCCTACCCGGCGTTTCACCTAAAGAGATGCAAGTAAAACTCTAGAAAACCTGCATCCGGTAGGTTGCCCTATTCTCACGCCCTTCTGAATGACGGGAGACGAGTTTGCTGTGGGGTATCAGCATTCCCGACCTACCTGATGCAGGTTTTCTAGGGTTTTCCCTGCATCTCTTTAGGTGAAACACCGGGTAGGATCCTTAAACCATAGCCCGGGGGCCCTAGTCAACCCTTGGCTACCTTGCTCTACCTTCCGCATCCCACCTTTTCAATTCCCTTCCTATGCTATTAAAGGGGAGTTGCCTGTTTCAGGATCACCCTCATGTAGCCTGTTAATCAAAAAAACAGTATGTAATTTAGATATATACTTATAAATTGTAATTAATTAAATCCATGTACATTATTTAAAATTCTTCTTCAAATAACTCAACAGCCCTCTTGAGGGCCTAGGCCTACCGAGGCGACTGTGGACTGTCATCTGGCGTGACACATTATTTATAACTTTTAAATAACTACAAATCAAGGATTTTTTTTATTTCTACAAATTATACTTACTTCAAAACATGTAAGGAATTTTATTTGTGCCTGACGAAGTTCCAAAGGCGACGATGGAACGTATTAGACAAGGAATTATGTATTCCAGCTTTGTCCGTAAAATTGGTAGTTTTAATTTAGAATCATGCGTATAACTATGTAATTACCCATTATTGTTGACCAAGGATTAAAGAAATTTATTTTTTCTTCGTCAAATCTCTAATGCAAGATTGAAAGTAGTAGTTTATGATTAAAACCTTTTTTTCTCTCAAAATACGTTGCTTTAAAATGTGGTGCTATAGGCGGACGCTGAAAATCAGATGAGTGAATAGAATCACAAACGAGGAAGTTATAAACAGAATAGGGGAAAATTGAAAAATATGGAGGAGGCTGACTAAGAGAAGAGACTAATTAGTAGGCCACGTTTTAAGACACGAGGGTCTTGTAGACTTATCATTAGAGGGAAGTGTGTGGGGTAGGGACAGAAAAGGGAGACAACGATGGAATTCGCTAAGCAGATTAGGGAGCATGTGGGTTGTGCTAGTTATAAGGAAATGAAAAGACTTGCACAAGGTAGATTAGCATGGATGGTTCCATCAGACCAGTCTTAGGACTGAATACCACAACAACACAACGTTGCTTTACGTTATCGTTAATTCGGATATTTTACTTGTAATAAATTTTCACCAAGATTTTGGTCCGCAATATATTTCGTATAAGGGAAACCGAGGATTAGTATCACATCGTTTTGAAGTGTTTATTTTTTTTTTAAAGAAGAATTTCAGAAGCAGAAGAATAAATTACCTGTGCACACGACTCGGAACGTAGAGAATCGTCACCCGAAACTCGTTCCTTCCTCGTAATCACGGCTGTGAACCAATTAACCTTCACGGGACGATTCGTCTCGGGTCAACATATGAAATACGTCCCTCGCTCACTTCCATCATGCATGACGTCGTCTTCCTAGTCATTCGTTCCGATTTTTAATTTTTGTCCTCTGTTTCCAATTTCCTACGCAAAATTGTGATCCGTTATGCTTCTGGAATTTCAGTTGCCGCTTCCTCTGTTTCCACCATCCGTCTCTCTCCCCTCCTCTCTGTCTCTCTTTCTCCCCCCATCTCTCTCTTTTCAACTCTCTCTTACGAACAAATACATCTGCTCGGGCTTTTGGCGGCGCGAAATCAAAACAAAGGAGACAGCGGTTTAAACTTGAGCCATAAAACCTAGACGCGGCGTCTCGGCTCGGGAGTTTCCCAAAATTTTGTGAGAATCGGAACCGGGTGGCGTGTTTTCTCTAAGTGTAACCATGTATATTATTGGAGGATATCCATCCCTGCCACCTTGGTGATAGAAACTAAAGAAGTGGGGAGGAAGTTTTAAAGAGGCAGGCGGAGACATTTTTGGGACAGATTGGTGATGTCAGATTGGTGGTTGCAGATTATGAGAGAGCTGTGAGATGAGAATTGGCCAGATTTTGAGATAGATTTTGGAAGAGACTTTTGGAGAGCGCTGACGATCTGTAGAAAGGACGAGGAAAAAGCTGGAAACTGCACTAAGCCGATTAGCTAAACTACTGCATCTGTGACTCTTTATAATTTTTGTTTGCTTCCAGGTCCGAGTGGATTACTGTAAACAGTAATGTTCCATGAGAAGGCCCATAAATGCGACCATGAGATTATTCTTAAAATTGTTAGTGGTTAAGTTTAATATAAATCATTTTTGTAAATATATATCTAGTTTTTGT
Source organism: Eucriotettix oculatus (assembly GCA_034510155.1). NCBI lineage: Eukaryota > Metazoa > Arthropoda > Insecta > Orthoptera > Tetrigidae > Eucriotettix > Eucriotettix oculatus. The sequence goes on along the minus strand of CM067377.1, from coordinate 201,307,155 downwards.
TGAAAATAAGTGCCGGCATAAATATTGAAACATTAAAAATTGTAATTATTATTGTGAATATGTTTTGTTGTTAAAAGTAGAATTGTTTTATCGTTTCCCTTGTATGTTCAAGGTATACCTTATAGCACTCTCTATCTCTCTAGATATCTTTCTCATTCTCTACCTATCTACAAATATCTATCTACTTATCTCTATTTCTATTCATCTATTATCTTAAGGACACGGGGACAGAAATTTGATGTTCCTGTAAATGAATTGCTGCTGAGCTGAAATGGTAATTGAGTGTTAACAACACACGTCTGTAGCAATGTAAAAAAAATTATTTTTATAAAGCTTTTTTTTGTTAAGATATTTGAAAATTATTTTTTTTGAAAATGTTCCCTGCGTTACGTACTTGGATATATTTAGCTTTTTTAACATTTATATGTAGGACTGGCCATTGTTATTAATTGTCAGTAATATTTTTAAAATAAAATAAAAGTGTGACGAGAAAAAAATTTGTTTGTCAAGAGCTTCATATAGCAACTTAAAAATGATCACTTTTCAGAACTGTGACTATATTTTTATCGCCTAAACTACTTAAACAATTAAAAACCTAATACTTTTATTTGAAGGTATCAGCATATGTAAAAAACAGAATGAAGACTATATCTTAATATTTGTGACGCATAGAAGGTTTTCCGTATCAGAAATCATGAAGCAGAGAAAAATACATTTTTCGGAAAAAACAGTAATAATTTGTTAAATTAGAATGGAACATAATAATTAAAATTGTTCTGCAGAAAATGTTACACCTTTCTTTCTTTTTTTGGCAGCTCACTTTGTCACTTTATCGATTTTTTTCTTCTGATTTTGGCTGAAATTTCAGTCCACGTGTCCCTTAATATCTATTTTCTTGGTCCTCAGTGTGTATAACAGGTCTGAAACTTGGTACCGCTCAAATTTGATTTCCCTCGTGCCATTCTCCATTTAAATACATCGCATTATAAATATAACAATGGCTGAAAATAAGATGGGTGGATAGAAACACAAGCGAGGAATTTCTAAACAAAAATGGGGAAAAAGCGAACAATAAGGAGGATTAATAGGCCATGTTTTAAGGCATGAGGGTCTTGTAAAATTAGCATTAGAAAGAAGTGTGTGGGATAATAACAGAAGAGAGAGGCAAAGGATGGAATACTCTAAGCAGATTAGGGAGGATGTGGGTTGTACTAGTTATAAGGAAATCTTGCTCAAGATAGGTTAGCATGGAGTCTGGGACTGAATACCACAACAACAACAGATACATGGTAAAAAAAAATTTCTGATCCATCGCGTTATAACTACGATTATGTAATATTTTCGTGAACCGAAATTGTCAAAATTGACCGTATATTAGTAAATTTATAATCGGCGGTCTTTTAAAAATAGCATTAGAAAGAAGTGTGTAGGATAAGAACAAAAGAGGGAGTTTAAGGATGGTATCCGCAAAGTAGATTAGGGAGGATTTGTGAGTTATAAGGTAATGAAGAGGCTTGCGCAAGATATTTTAGCATGGACGGTTGCATCAGACCAGTCTTAGGACTCAATACCACAATAAGAGTCAATTTAATTTATATTTTTTAATAGGTTTACAAGGCTCTGTACAGATTGTATGTAATTATTTCATTTTTTAATATTTTTTATTTCCAGATTTGTTTATGCATCTATTTATTTAATAATTTACTCTTACATCCTACATATTTTCCCTTAACCCCTTTAATTGACAGGTATTAGAGCAGAAGGGAGTCGGAAAACCGTTCAGGTAACGGAAGACGAAGAAGTATCAGCAGCAGCGGTACCTTTTGAAAGAATGTGTGTATATTTTACCATATAATTAGGCTGCCTTAATGGCAATAATTTATATGTTATGGATGAATGAGAATATCAAACGATGACATTTAGTAACGACAATTTTTTCGAATGGTATTGTAAATGATGGGGGGTTATTAATTGATGAATTTAATAATTGAGTTTAAATATATATATTTATTAATTGTAAACACAATAATTTTTAATATGGGTAGTGCGTAGATATATTAAGTTCAAAATAATTATTTAAAAATGGGATTTTATTAAAGATCTCAGGGTATTAATGGTTTGGGTGACCACGTGTAGCAGATCTGTTCGTTGACGAACCTGAGTTGTTTCATAGGCGTCTCGCTGTAATTTCCGTGTTGTGGAACTTATAACGGCCGGTAGACAATCGTACGAAGTCGTGCTGGCAAAGTAAGGAAACTCCGCTTTTTCCTCTTTCTTCCCTGCTTCCTGGACTGATCAAAGCATGGTCTCCGCTGCCACCTCACCACCAATCTGCTCTCGCCGTAACTTCTCTGCTGCCAATCTCCTTTCGCCACCACCTTCAAAAATCTCCTCCACCACTCTCCTTCAATATCCTCTCACCATCACTTTGCAAAATCTGTCCAATCTCCTCTAAAATTGTCTCCGCCAGCCTCTTTAAAGCCTTGTCCCCACTTATCCGACACCTATCACTAAGGTGGCAGGGATGGATATCCTCCAATCATATCCCTTGTTTCATTTGGGGAACACACGCCACCCGGTCACCAAATTCCCAGGCAGATTAAGACATTCCGAAACGGCGACGATGTGTCCGAGCTTTATGGTCCAGGTGTCAGCCGCAGTCCCTTTGTTATTATTCCGAAACGGCGAGACGGCGGGCGGAAAAACCCCTTCTTCCTGGCAAACAACTTGCTCATGCCGGAATATTTGGTATTTAAGTTCCCGTAAATTATAATAAAAAATTGGACGCGGGTTCTACTGCGCTACAGTACAGGTCAATATATGAAAGTCATCGCGTAACAGATTCCACGAGGAAGGACCTCAGACTAATAGAAGAGGATGCAGGACCTCCAGTCAGATGCTGGACATCCCTGTCTTACTCCTTTCTTGATTTCTGACCCTTCTATTCTAACTACTGTCGGTTGCCTTGTCTAGAGTGGTTATGGATAAGCCTTCTTTCTCTTTACTGTATTCCATAACCACCACATATTATTCCGTCACAGCGAAGGTGAATTATATTGCGTTTTAAATAAATACGTGTTGTCCCCCCCACTGTCTCTCTCGGCAAATAGTTGTGTTTTGTGTCCTCTACCGGAAGCTCTCGTGTCACGGAACAGGAAGCCGCAGAGACCTGTGAGTTGCTTAATGGTTTTGTTAACAGGAGGAGCCGACAATTATCGGCGGGACACGCGTGTTCATAATCTCTGTGTTACATCGACCTTTATGATGAATGTGTCGGTCATGTTTGTCGCCATCGGCCTTGCAGCTTGGTTGGTTGGTCGGGATTCGTCGTCCGGCGACTTACGTAAGCGGCGGAAATTATCACCGGTTGGTTTTTTTTTCTTTTTCAAAACACGTAAACACAAAAGAAAAAACTGACTGCGCACATGAAACAATTTCACCTTCCCCACGGCAGTCAAAAAATTCGAATCACAACCACTTTATTTTTGGTTAACAGGCTACATGAGGGTGATCCTGAAACAGGCAACTCCCCTTTAATAGCATAGGAAGGGAATTGAAAAGGGGGGGATGCGGAAGGTAGAGCAAGGTAGCCAAGGGTTAACTAGGGCCCCCGGGCTATGGTTTAAGGATCCTACCCGGTGTTTCACCTAAAGAGATGCAGGGAAAACCCTAGAAAACCTGCATCAGGTAGGTCGGGCATTGGGTACTATTCTCACGCCCTTCCGAATGACGGGAGACGAGTTTGCTGTGGGGACGCAGCATTCCCTTCTCCGTGTCTCCACCAGTTTCAGGAGGCAGTTGGCCGACTGATCCAATGGGATTAGCGGACAGCTCTTGCCATATGCCCAAGGTCTTTGACCCCAGTACATATACCTCCTAAAATAGGTGAAGGTGTCTCGGCATATGAGAACTAAATCGTCTTCCATGAAGAAGGACGAGTCTTCTCATACACCAACGAGAGATTTCCTTTACTGTATTCAGTCCCAAGACTGGTCTGATGCAACCCTCCATTCTGACCTATCTTGCACAAGCCTTATCATTTGCGCATAACTGGCTCATCCCACGTCCTCCCTAATCTGCTTAGCGTATTCCATCCTTCCCTCCCTCTTCTGCTCCTTCCCCACACACTTCCCTCTAAAGCTAATTTAACAAGTTCCTCGTGTCCTCAAAACGTGGCCTATTAATCTATCCCTTCTCTCGGTCAACGTCCTCCAAATTGTTCGTTCTTCCCCTATTCTGTTTGTAACTGCCACGTTAGTGCTTCTATCCACCCATCTCATTCGCCTATAGCACCACATTTCAAAAGCTTCTATTCTTTTCCTTTTCCCCAACTCCTATCGTCCACGTTTCGCACCGAAATAACGCCACGCTCCATACGAAAAGTTTTAGCAATGATTTTTGGATATTCACACTTACATTACCTCTTTTTCGCGAAATACTTCATTGCCTGTCCTATTCTACTCTTTATGTCTACTATATTTCTATCGTACCTAGATATTACGCTTCCCAAGTAGAAAAAGTCCTTAACGTCCGTCAAAATATTCCTTCCCAATCTAACAGCCTTCGTTATTCCACTGCTTCTCCAACTACACTCCATTACCTTGGTTTTCCCTCTATTGATCCTCGTTTCGAACTCTTTCTCCAGGACTACGTTCATGTCATTTATTATGGTTTCCATTTCTTCTTCTGACTTCCCTAATTCGACAATATCGTGGGCAAAGCGTAAGGTTTTTATTTCTTCTCCTTGCAGGATGATTCGCTTTTCCATATTCCGTTTAAACCTTATTCATCGCCTGTTCTATATATAAGTTAAAGAGCATGGGTGACAGACTGGATCCTTGTCTTACTCCTTTCTTGATTACTGCTTTCTTTTCTTGTTTTTCTATTCTAATTAGAATAGTGGTTATGTATAAGACTACTTTCTTCTCGATATTTAATTCCAGTGCTCTTGAAAACCCTTAAGAATGTGTTCTAGTTCACATTATGAAACGCTTTTTTCTATATCTACAAATGCCATAAACGTCGGCCTGTCATTTCTTACCCTGTCTTCTAAAATTAGTCGCAAAGTCAATATTGCTTCTCTTGTCCTTACATTATTCCTGAAGCCAAGCTGATCTTCTCCTAACTCGCATTCTATTTGACGTTCCATTCTCCTATATACTATTTTTCATGCTTGCAATATTATTATGTATTAATTGTGTAGTGTTTTTTATGATATTGAATTTTCCCCCTATTAAAAAATTGGTAGTTATGGAGGTAACGTGGTCAATTGCCAACATGAAGGGGAGTTTATTTGTAAGTTTTTTTTAAAACCACCCTCTTATTTGATCTGAAGCTTAAGGGTGTTTGTTTTGATTGCCAACTGCTAGAAGAGAGTGTTTAGGTTAATTTGTAAAGTTGAACCTGTGCGGTAACGAGCTGTGACCCTCCGGTGTGGCTAAGCTGGCCATCAGTCAGCGACCTCGTAATCCCGATGACAGGTCGGGGCGTCTTTCCAATTACTGGCGACGATGAGGTCCCGATAAGACAGCTAATGAGAGCAGGATGTGCTAACAAGGGCTGGCTCTACCTGGCCTGGCCTCCAGGGACACACACACAAACTCCGTACAACGTTCCCCACAGAACACAATGCACTTCCATGTGTATCAGTCCATCGCGCTCTACTACTAAGCGTTGGCAAAATAATAACATGCTATTTTAATTATTTCCAGTAGAGCCACAAGGTTCTATTATAGACCCAAATAATTTAATTTATCAGGAATTAGGCACAAAATACTGTCAAAAAAATTCTTAATCATTTACCACTACCACTCAGAATAATATGTATGCCTAAAATAAATACTTTAACTTTTTTCCAATGTGCCACAAGGATCAATTTGAATCTTAAATTACTTTTAACTATCGGAAATAAAGGATATAATATAGACAAAAATTGTCTTAATTCTTAACCACTACCGCTCATTATTCACTCATATTATTATACAGTAAAATTATGTACCAGTATATTCGTCAACTTTTAAAAAAGATTCATTTTAACGTTTTTCCCGAATGCCACAAGGATCTATTTTAGACCGAAATACTTTAATTCATCAGGAATTAGGTACAAACACTGACAAAAGTTTCTTAAACCATTACCACAACCACTCAGAATCAACTCACACAATAATGGATATCCTTATATTTAACTGTTTCCAGACTAACAAAAGGTTCTATTTTTGCCCCAAATGCTTTCTATTTATTAGGAATTAGGCACATCATACGGAAAAAAATTTAATCCTTTACCACTACCCTTCAGAATTAACTGGCCGAACAATATCACCATTATATACAATAATATTTTAACATTTTCTCCGAATGCCACAAGGTTCTATTTCAGACCCAAATACTTTCATTCAGCAGGAATTAGGCACAAACACTGAGAAAAATTTATGAAACTTTTACCACAACCACTCAGAATTAACTCACAGAATAAATTAGTATCCTTATATCCGCCAATATATTGAAAATAAATATTTTTAACTATTTCCAGACTCCCACAAGGTTCTATTTTAGACCCAAAAACTTTTTGTTTATCAGGAATTAGGAACATCATACTGAAAAAAAATTAATCCTTTACTACTAGCGTTGAGCATTAACTCGCAGAACAATATCACCATTTTTTAAAGTAGGAGAATTTTTAACAAATTTCCCCGAATGCCACAAGGTTCTATTTTAAACCCAAATACTTTCATTCATTTGGAATTAGGAACAAATACTGACAGAAATGTTCTAAAATCTTTACTTCTATTGCTCAGAAATAACTAACAGAATAATATGTATCCTTATATATACCAATATATAATATTCTCCCAGAAAGGTTCTACTTTATACCCCAATATTTTTACATTTATCAGAACTTACGCACATAATACAAAAATCTTTTAACAATATCACCATTATATACAATAATATTTTAACATTTTCTCCGAATGGCACAAGGTTCTATTTTAGACCCAAATACATTCATTCAGCAGGAATTAGGCACAAACACTAAGAAAAATTTATGAAACTTTTACCACCGCCACTCCGAATTAACTCACAGAATTATATGTATCCTTATATCCGCCAATATATTAAAAAAATATATTTTTAAATTTTCCCAGAGTCCCACAATGTTCTATTTTTGACCCACATACTTTTTATTTATCAGGAATCATACTGAAGAAAGAAATTCTTAATCGTTTTACACCATTGCTTAGAAGAATATGTATGCTTATATCCATCAATATATTAAAAAGAGACACTACAATTTTTCCCGATAGCCAGATAATACTTTTATTTACCGGGGATTACACACATAATACCGACGAAAAATTTTCTTGAACCTTTACCACTACCGTTCAGAATTAACGCACAAGATAATATGTATCATTATATCCACCAATATATCAAAAAGAAATATTTTAATATTTCCTCAGGGCCCACAAGGTTATATTTCAGACCAAAAGGCTTTTCTTTTGTCAGGAATTACACACTTAATACTGACAAAACTTTTCTTAATCATCTTACTACCGCTCAGGATTAACTCATAGAAATATATGTATGCTTATAAACCGCAAATAATTAAACATACAAATTTGAACTTTTTTACCGAATGCCACAAGGTTCTATTTTAGTCCTAAATACTTTCATTCAGCAGAAATTTCGCAGGTAGAACTGAAAAAGTATTTCTCCTACTGCTGTACTATACAACTTCATAATTAACTGATAAAATAATATGTGTTAATTAACTTTCCCTTAACACATATAGGTATAATATGACCTATTGAAATATTTCTTTTAGTAAAATAATTAACATTTTATTCTTCTTTCCCACAATAAGTATGTCGAATAAATTTACGACAACGTTGTGAGATAGTTGAACTGTTGTTTCGTAATCCCAATTGACACTTCACTAGATATTGTTAAACTTTGATTATTTGATGAAATAAACAACAGAATTCATTGGGGTTGAAACTCCCTTAATATAATACAATAAATTAACCTTACTTATATTCATTTAAATTTTAAAAAATTAACATATCCCGATGAATTCCCAAAAATAAAGTCGCGTAACTACTTAAGAAATAATTTGTCTATCTGGTCGTACATTTATTGGGTATGTTTTTTTATATTTTTGTCTCACTAAAGGTTTTCATCAGTCACCGCAAAGAAGTTAAAATTACTCATTAAGTTGCTACAAAAATAATTAATTCGGAAAATAAGAGTACTGAGACAATATTGTAATATTTATAAGCATTCAAAACAAATAATATTATTAAATTAAAAACCACAACTACAAAAATATAGGAATCACCTGTATCTAATATATTTGCCAATGTTAATTTTAATTAATAAGTACGATAAATGGGCCAAAAGTCCGAAATAGAATAAATTGTAATTTAAAACAATAGGTCTCGTCCCCTGACGTTCGAGGACATCTTCAGTTCTTTCCACATACTCAAAAGGAAAATAAATCCATGTTCAAAGGGGAAACGCAAAATATTAAAGACGAATACGACCCTGTATTTTTAAAAGTTACATTCTTGAAATTTTGTGTTGTAAGTGGAGTATTTTTTTAAGAATATAATTGGTTAAAGCTATATACTTTTCGTGATCCCTTTCTTTGTCATTGTTTTTCCGCCCTAATTTACACCCTCCATGGTGTAGTGATACAAAGTTTTTGTTAAGATACTAATTTTTGTAGCTGTATCCCACCAAGGTTATTCATCTCTCCATTCCGTCCTTTAACTTTTCTTATTATTATGATAACCATTTATTAATTTAATCTATGAGCGCCAGCAATTGAGAAAATTTATTCAGGCCAATTCACCTACCTTAAATCAGCTGATACAGCAAGGATCTCTTTAATCTCGGGAATGTGTCCCGTTTCCTTAATTACATTCACGCAATGCTAATATTATTCTATCGCTACTGATCAAATACTCGTAATTTAACTAATATTATTGTAATTACATTACATTTTCTTTTTGTATAAAGGAACTGCAAAGGTCTCGAAACGTCTTGTTTCACAAATTAAATTTATTGTGTACATCTTCCCTTTTGGCCATTTATTCCAATCATATACATACAACAATAAGTCAGATTAATCTCATTATTTGACTTTTATTTAATATATATGCTATGGATACTTATAAAATTTCATTAACCAGGTTCCAGACATGATTTTTTAAAAAAATGTAATAATCCTTTTCTACAATTATAATTATGAAATGTAAAATGAAATTAAATCATGTTGTATAATTTTCTTTGGAAGTAAATGGTCTTGAAACTTTGAATCAATTAATAATTGATTATAATCAAACACTAATTGGTTCAAAGTAAAAGCTATTTAGTTCCCAAAATTAATCATTTTTTACATAATATCTTTTTTACTTTAATTAGACTCTGGAAAAATATTTCCCTTCGTTACAAATTTATGGAATTATAGAAGCAAGACCGACCTTTACTTCCGGTGAAAAGAAGAACCAGAGTTGATTGAATCTAGTTACGTGCCTCCCCCTTTCCCTTCCCCCACCATTTCTCTCTCTCTGTTTCCCTTTAACAACAACGACGAAGACAACGGTAATGGCTGTCAGTCAGGAATAAGCAAACAAACCTGTTGGTCGTCCCTGATTATTAAACAGATAATTACGGTTTATAAACATGAACGAGCTTCTTCCATATATTTAAATTTAATATTAGATGACAGACAGGATGAGAGAGTTTCCTGTGAAGCCGGTGTTTCAGGATATTCATTACCTTCTTTGTGTGTTTCTCTCCCCCTCAATTTTTTTCTCTCTTAAAACTTTAAATATTAAAATGTATGTGTCACACACACAAAGACTGGTTGATATCTGTTTCCTTGTTTCTATAATAAAGTTGTGGGTGTTGCTCTCCAAAAAAAGCCCTAAATTTCGTAGAGAGCCAAATAACTACAACAACCATTAGCATGTGATCAAAAAATATTTATTTAACCACATAACAACGTTTCTCTTTCAGGCTGAAATCATGAAAAATCCAACCAATGGAAAGTAATTAAAATTTATGCAGAATGGTCGTTAGAAGATGCAGGAGGAAAGGAGACGAAAATAAGTTTAGCGAGTAAAGGATCATTAAATTGCGAACCACGTGGCACAGCAGAGAGGTGAACTCTTAAACTCCTCCTATTTTGAGGTGAAAGTAAGTTACCGAGACGACTTATTGACAATTGTTTGGTAGGTGTCTCGACAGTTGCGGTCCAAGTCGTGACCTGTTACTAGGAGATACAGCCAATTAAGATTAATTAATATTGATGTTTATTTGTTGTTATATGATGCAGAAAGAACTTGCAAATGAAGAGGACAAGGGACTAAATGACGTTTTGCAAGGAGCGAGTCATTAAATTACGGACCACAAGGCACAGCAGAGAGGTTAAATCTTAAATTCCTGGTAGTTTGAGGTCAAAGTAAGTGACCGTGACGAGTTGTTCAGAATTGGCTGGCAGGTGTCTCGACAGCTCCGGTCCAAGTCGTGACCTGCTACTGAGAGACACGGCCAGCAGATCGTCGCAGCCATTACGTCCCGACGCCGTTACAAACACAAGCATCTAATGAACGATGCCGGAAGCAGACGCCGAAATAGCACCGTCACTACCGGGACCTAAGGAGACAGTCGCCGTCTTCTGTCGGTATCGTTAATTTAAAATTTCTATTGCCAGTCCTATTTGCCAAGAAACTAAGTTTCTAAACAGTTCACCCTCACTGGTTTCAAGGGTTTGATTCACTGACAATCCTTTAAAATTCTCATTCGTTTGTCTGTTTTTCGTAAATTCTCATTAACCAGTCACCATTCTTTCCCTGCTAAATAAAAGTTAAATATCGAGAGTAAATTCACTTTCCTGTTTGCTGTTTCCTTTCCATGATTTTTATATACTAAAAAGCAAATTAAATGTGACAAATTAGTTTTCACAAACGTGGCGCTGACATTAAATATATAGGATGCAAGTGGAGAGTCTACTTAAATTTCAAAAGTTAATTAATAACAGCCAATGGCTACGAAAGATGATGTACAAGCAGACTTAAAGCCAAGGAAAATAATGGATTCACAGTTACAGACGATTGGGTAACCATTTTTGAGAGGAGAAGGGACAGGCTATATTAGAGCAAAGTAGCCAAAGGTTGACTATAACCCACGGGCTTAATGATCCTACCCGGTTATTAACCCAAATTTGATGAAAGGAAAACCCTCAAAAGCCTCAGTTACATCGTGTTATTCGGTGCAATTCTCTTTCTCTTCCGAATGAAGGGAGAGGAGTTTGCCTCGGGGTCACAGCATTCCCTTCTCCGTGTCCCTACTAGAGTAATGAGGCGGTTGGGCGACTGGTCCAATGGCATCAGTGGGTAGCTCTTACCGTATACCCCAGTACATACACTTTCCAAACTAGATGAAAATGTCTCGGCATGTGAGACCCTTTAGAAAGGTTTCTAGAGAGATCACGAGGCATTCCCAAAGGTAAGTCCCGAAATCAAACTGGAAAACTCCCACAGGTAGAAACGACCAATGGCTACGCTAAATGATGTACAAGCAGTCAGAGAGGTAAGGACAGTTAAAGACGATTTGGTAACGATTTGAGGGGGGGAGGGAGACAGGCTACATTAGGGCAAAGTAGCCAAGGGTTGACTAGTGGCCCCCGACCTATAGTTTAACTTTCATGGTTTGGTCATTACAGTGAGTTGTTGCAAATGGGATGAGAAATTGGCCGTCAAAGAAGTAGGTGTGTATGTAGCGTTTAGTTGGTCTAAATGGATTGCTGAGCTGTGCCTTAGGGATGAAACTCGATGGAGATGGAATCACAAGTTGGTTGTTTTGCGCAAATTGATTGGTTAGACCTGTTCTCATAAGGGATCTTGAGCTTAAAAGGAAATGACTTGATATTTTAAGCGTTCGTTACAAGTGGCTGTTAACCAGAGAGATTAAAAGAAAGATATCGCAATCAACACTGGAAATCAAACGTCGATATCATCTGAAAAGGAGAAGTTTTAAAAGTGCTGGATGCAATAATGGAGGTTTTCCTTCCCCCGACGTCTTCTCAGAGTTCCGCCGCCACACCAACCAACCCCAGTTTTGGAGCTACTTTCCATATAGAGTAAATTCATTCGAGGATCTAATGTGGCCGCGTGCGTCCCCCGCCCGTATGAGGAGGCGGAGTTCATCTTCTTTTGTTCCTGCAGCTTGATGATGAAAGAAATGTAAGGCTAGGGAGACGAGCGAGACAGGGCTTAATCTCCTCCTGTGAGGCTGTGAGGCTGGCCATATTGCATCGGAGACAACGCTCCTCTGTCTCAGGGCCCAAGTGCCTAGCTCCTTCCAGCGGATAGGGTTTCTTCCTCGGGGCTGATAACGCGCTCATTTCGCCCCTTGCCACCCTTTGTGCAGCTTACGCACTCTTCAAGGGAACCGCTTCCAATCTCCACACTTACGGGCCAAATAAAGTCAGAAACCAATACGAATACGACCAAGGGAAAGGTAAATTATATTCTTATAGAGGCTCGGCATCTCATTCGCCACTCAGGTGACAATTTTGGAGTGTTTAAAATTAAGTAACGCGTTCTCCGTATCAATTTCCTTTCTCCGAGACAATTAATAGAAGCTTTAAATTTACCGGGGCACCAGTGGATTACGTCACGATGACGTAACCAGTCTTCATGAGTCTCCTGCTTAGGGGTGATTATAAGTTACCACTCGCAGTTGAAACCAAAAAGTTGTAAATGTAGCCTGTTAACAAAAAAATGCCCGACCTACCTGATGCAGGTTTTCTAGGGTTTTCCCTGCATCTCTTTAGGTGAAACACCGGGTAGGATCCTTAAACCATAGCCTGGGGGCCCTAGTCAACCTTGCTCTACCTTCCGCATCCCCCTTTTCAATTCCCTTCCTATGCTATTAAAGAGGAGTTGCCTGTTTCAGGATCACCCTCATGTAGCCTGATAACAAAAAAAAACAAAATGATCGCGGGGCTGACCTAATTTATGTCCAGAATGCCTCGCAGTCTCTTCGGTTTCTTTTTATCAAAGTTGTCACATGTTGAGACACCTTCACCTATTTTAAGGACCTGGGCAAATGGGCAATAGTTGTCCGCTGATCCCATTGGATCAGTCGGCCAACTGCTTTCTGAAAGGGGTGGAGACATGGAGAAGGGAATGCTGCGACCCCACAGCAAACTCATCCCCCGTCATTCGGAAGGGCGTGAGAATAGTACCCAATGCCCGACCTACCTGTTGCAGATTTTCTAGGGTTTTTCCTGCATTTCTTTAGGTGAAACACAGGGTAGGATCCTTAAACCATAGCCCGGGCGCCCTAGTTAACCCTTGGCTACCTTGCTCTACCTTCCGCATCTCCCCTTTTCAATTCCCTTCCTATTCTTTTAAAGGGGTGTTTCCTTTTTCAGGATCACCCTCATGTAGCCTGTTAACCCCCCAAAAAAGCGGGAGTTTTCTCGCAGGCGCTTCTGCCCAGAGTGACTGCGGGGCTCACCTGATCATGTCGGGAATGCCTCGCACTCTCTCTGGGTATTTTTTATCAAAGTTCTCATATGCCGAGACACCTTCACCTATTTTATGAGGTATATGTACTGGTGTCGAAGACCTTGGGCATATGGCAAGAGTTGTTCGCTGATCCCATTGGATCAGTCTGCCAACTGCCTCCTGAAACTGGTGGAGAGACGGAGAAGGGAATGCTGCGAACTCCACAGTAGATTCGTCTCCCGTCATTCGGAAGGACGTGAGAATAGTACCCGAAAGCCCGACCGACCTAGATGAAGATTTTCTAAGGTCTCTTTAGGTGAAACACCGGCTAGAATCCTTAAACTCTAGCCCGGGGGCGCGTAGTCGAGCCTTAGCTACCTTGCTCTACCTCTCACAGCCCCCCCCCCTTTTTAAAAACATTTTCTATGCTGCTAACACTCACAAGTTAATAAATATATTGGCTCCTTCGTATTACATCGACCACATTATTGAGTCAACATAAACATACCTTAGAGATAACACGTGACGCATTACTTACGTACATTAAATATTTTCAGATTTTCAACAAGTATGATATTCCAACCCCGTTGCCCCCCCAGTGCCAAACCAAAGATAATATTTCTATCTCTCTGCTTTTCTTCCTGCCTCTCTGGTTCCCAGCTGTTGTGTTATCTGCGCAGCCGCAAACAGTTCAAAATTTTAATGCGTACGTCACGCGGACGAATATTTCCGCAAGGGGTGCAATAAAAGGCCATAACTGTTTATGTAACGATAAGTATAGAAGTTAATTAACCTTATTTATCAGTCCGAGATTTATTGCTTGGCCTATTGAATACAAGACCAGAGTTTTCGACTTTGCAGTCATCGTGATTTTATGTACAAACACCTTTTAAATTACCAATAATAGGTATCAATGACGTAGCTCAACCTTCCCCTTTTAATCTATAGTGCGTCATAAGAATATTTCAAGTCATACATCCGTGTTATAAGAATTTGTAGAATGTTGTTGGCTGGTAAACTTTCGTCTTGTCTTTAATTAATTAAGAAACATAAACAAACAAACTTTATCTTTTGATGAAAGACAGGGGGTAAATTTCCCAATGCGTCTTGAGCAACGTGTAATAATACCTTGAAGAAATCAAGAAACGTCGTTTAATCTAACTCAAAAGTTGTGTAAAAAACTGGTAATTAATTTATTTAATATAGTAACATAATTTTTACTAAGGCTTCTTATAAATTAAGATTTATAATAAAAAAACATTTTTTGATATTAATAAGATAAATAAGAAACACAAAAACGGCCACAATATTTCATTAAACAAATTTAATAAATATTTAATTAAGATAAGTACAACCTTCGTCCGATTTTGTGAACTTCTTTAGGTAAATAAAAAAATTTTAAAATGCATAATACTTTTGAAAACATAAAATTGTTTAGCTAAAATATGAAGTGTAATTTTTAATAATGTTAAATCAATAATAGACTAAGGTAAAAAATTTAAAATAAATAACATACTTAAAAATGCAAAAAAAAATATTAGGCTTACCTAAAAAAGTCAAACAAATAACATAATTCCTTAAAACATGGAAAATAAATAACAGACTTAATTAAAAATAGAATAATAAGGAGCATATTTACGTAAAAATGAAAAATAAATAACAGACTTAACGAAAAAGTGTAAAATAAATAACATGCTTAATTACAAATGTAAAATAAATAACAGACGTACTTAAAAATGTTAAATAAACAACTGAGTTACTTAATAATGTAAAATAAATAACAAAACTCATGGAAAAAATAAAATAACAGGCGTACATCCAAATGTAAAATAAATAACAGACTTACTTACAAATGAATGAAACAAACAACAGGCTTAATTATATTTGTTAAATAAAAAATAGACGAATTTAAAACACGGAAGATAGATAACGGACTTACCAAAACTGTAAAATAAATAAGAGCTTTACTTAAAAAATGTAAAATATGTATCAAACTTACGTAAAAAGTGTAAAATAAATCTGACTAAAGAAGTATAAAATAAATGACGGATTTACTTACAAATGTAAAAAATAACGAACTAACTTAAAAAATGAAAATAAATAATGGCTTCCTTAAAAATGTGTTTACTTAAAAATATAAAACAAATAGCAGAATTACTTATTAAGTACAAAAATAAATAAAACGCTTACTTAAAAAGAAAGTTAAGACTCATTTAATGATGTAAGTTTGTTATTTATTTTACTTTGATGAAAATTATCCTTCCTATTTTAAGAAGAAAAATTTTAAATATAATAAATTAACATTAAATTTTAAAATTTTCGCGTCTAGGTACCTGAAGAAGTTCACAAAGTTGGATGAAACGTTGTATTCATGCTAATTAAATTCTTTCGCTGGCATATATTTAGAGGCATTTGTATTTCATAATTTAATTATTTTACCTATGAACAAAGTCAACTGCTGCATGACATTTAATTTGTTTTTTAATTAAACAATTGATAAACTCGTACAGAATTTTATTATAACATTTACTTGTAACAACGTTTCGGCATGTTTTTATGCCTTCTTCAGTTTATCTCCCACCCCCCTCCTTATTCTGTAGAGGAAAATGTACAGAAATTTAACCACAGGGCGGTGAAATTGAGACAGATATTTTTTTTAAATATATGAAATAAAAAATCTGTCTCAATTTTACCGCCCTATGGTTAATTTTCTGTACATTTTCCTCTACAGACGGAGTGGGGTGGGGTGTGGGGGAAGACATGCCGATACGTTGTTACAAGTAAATTTTATAATAAAATTCTGTAATAGGTCATCAATTGAGATTGAGACAGATTTATATATATATATATATATATAGGAATAAAAATTTTCCGCAATTTTACCACCATAGGGTTAATTATATGTACATTTTTCGCTACGGAGGGGGGAATAAACTGAAGAAGGCATAAAAACATGCCGAAACGTTGTTACAAGTATTATAATAAATGTCTGTAAAAGATCATCAATTGTTTAATTATATACAATAGATGTTATTTTTCTTAATTCAGCAAGTACTTGATATTAAAATTTATCTGACGCGAAATTGAAAGTACTTTTCGTATAAATTGCAGAAGGGATCCAAAGAAGTTCCCTCAGGGAGTGTCTTCATTTTTGCTGATAGTAACGATATGTTTTTTTTAAGGCAGCGACTAATAATGTTAATTTAATCGGAAGGATGCGCTTTTAAGCGTTTGTAAACGGGATTGATTGAATTTTTGTGTGTGGTTACAAAGTACGAGGAATATCGTTGATCAGGAACTATTTTACGGCTACTAATTGACGTCATTACATCTAAAAGTGCTTGTTTCTGTTTGTACTAGTTTGTTTTGGACATCTGATTGGATGCAGAATGGAATAGGAGTAATTGTGTAATTGTTTCCAACGTTTGCATTTCGCTGTCGTCGTTGCCAACGTGTTTCTGCGGCGGCGGCGGCGGCGTGGTGCGAATTTTTTTTTTCTCCTCCAGGGCAGTGTTTACAAGGAGCCAGAAGCCTGGCGTGGCAGATAAGGCTATCGCGCATGCGCAGCCGCTCTGTTGACTCGGATCCGCCGGAGGATTAAATCATTGACAGGCAGATGTCAGCCGCTCCCAGATATTGAGTTATTCGTCACTGACAGTTGTTCAAATAGGTTTTACTCGCCTAATAATAAAAGCTAATTCCTGATCGGAGTCCATATCGCCGGCCGCAGCAGCAGCAGCAGCAGCGCCCCTCCCCTATTTTTTTTAATAAAGGTTGCCGAAGTGATAGGACGGATGTTTGCTCGATACACGACGAGGAGGACTTAATACGGACGACGTCGATGATAAAACATCATTCGTCCCATCCAGTAATCCTCGAACAATGTCGCCGCGTCGCGGCCCGATGAATAAAAACCTAGAAAATTGCTGCAGAGGATCTTAACTCTGCGAGAATTACCTTCCAGTGGGGGGAGGGGAGAGGGGGATGTGGGGGAATACCGGAGTCTCCGAAGTTGATGTAGCCGTTTCAGAATCCGACTGTTGTGCCGGAGGGGGAGGGAGGTGAATAGAAGACGGCCAGAGAGAGAGAGAGGAGGGCGGAAGAAGAAAAATAAGTAAGAGAGAGAGAGAGAGACGTACGTGAAACCGCGGCGGAGGGGTTGGGAGGTGAGTTAGTAAAAGTATTAACCAGAAAAACGCTGAGGAAAGTAGTCGTGGGGAGTAAATGTTCTGTTTCAACGAGAGGAATTGAGTTAATGAAAAAGAAAGAGGGGGTTGAGGGAGTTGTAGAGGGAGCCCGAGTTTTATAAAGAAGGGTTTTGCAATAAAGAAAGAAGGCGAAGTGTGGTGAGGGAAGGGGAAACGGAGTCTGCAATCGGCTAGAAACACACTTCAACAAAGATTTTGTAATTGCTTGAAATAAAATAAGTGAGGGGGAAAAACTTGAAAAGGGGGAAGTTTAGTCTGCAAGAAAAGTATATCGGGGAGGAGGTCTTTGGAAGCAACCACAGAAAAATCCGCTCGGCAGTTTTCTGTGGGAGCCAGGAGAGAAGGAGGGGTGGTGACGGGGGTAGGGTGTCATTAACTTTCAGTTTTAAGAACAAAGAAATGTACTTCCCCGTTTCAAGGAAAAAGAAAGATCGTGGGATTAAAAGACGAGCAGCAGCAACACACACAAAAAAAGGAGGGATAATTTCTGCAGATTCGGTGGTGTGGATGATCTATCGCAATCGTTACCCGCAGACAACAACGGTGACTCCTCAAAAGCGGTTAACTGAACCCCCCCATTACTGGCTTATACACTTATTTTTATTTTTAAGAAAGTAATGTCGTAGCATGGTTGGCTGGTTCTTAAGAATTACCCAGCGTGCCTTTATATTTGTCGTACGTGATGACGTCGCAGTGTAATCACGTGAGATGACGTCACTGGGTTAAAAGTCACGCCTCCTTCACGATTGCAGATTCCTCGACAATGTTATAGCATAGTGATTAACGTCTGTTAAAATAAATAATAAAAATTTCGACACTTCTACTTCTTCTTCCTTGGCTCTACAGCCCATTGAGAACCTTGGAGGACTAACGGGTCGACTTCGGACTGCCATCTTACGTGATTTCTGAGTGATGCGTGGTCAGCGTAGCGATTCTCCAGCAGTCTTAATCCAAGTCTCCATGACCATGACGTCACGAGCCCATGCCGGGATTCGAACCCGGGTTCCATCGGTGTTGCGAGGCAGCGACGCTAGCGACTACACCACAGGGGCCGGCCATTTAGACCCTTATATACAGGTAATACTTAATGAGAAACAATTACAAATTAAATTATGAACTTCCGAACGTTTCGGAGCGATTATATTTAGACAGAAAATTAAAGTAAAGTACCAATTTTAAACTCTAAAGCAGAATATAATCAGAGCACTTAAAATGAGACGTCTACTTTGTTAAGACGGTTAAGAGCCATGCCTAATATTAACAGTATTTTAGATTGACTTTGTAACATATATTTATACATTTTTCAGGAAAAAGATACTACTATATCGTCGGCAAAGCTTGAAATTTTTATTTCTTGTCCTTGCAGTATGATTCATTTTCCATATTCCGTTTTAACATTCATCATCGCCTGTTCTATATATAAGTTAAACATTATTGGGTGACAGACTGCATCCTTGTCATAATCTTTTCTTGATTACGGCCTTCTTTCTTTTCAGACTGCTTAACTTCATTGAAAGTATTGGGAGTGGTAAAGGGATTGGTAGGATTTTTGTTTGTTATGATGAATCCAACCGAAGAATACGCTTTGTATTTATAAAATACAGAAAACTGTTGGCTGTTTGAGTTACGTAGTGCTGGAATATAATAAGACTGTGAATTTTTTATCTGTATCACCTTTTACAACTATGATTGTGGTTGTTAGTTGAATTAATCTACGCTTCCCTAATCAATTATGTCTAAAATATTTTTCTGGTCAGCCTTCTATCGTCCTAAACCTATGAAACTGATCACCTTTATGGCAGCTACTCTTGAACAGAAAGCACGGAAGACCACGCTGTAGGAGACGTCCTTTTTGGTGAGTAAAAGGTGGGAATGTTGAAAAAGTCAGCCGTGACGTTCATACCATGGGAGAGTGGTAAGATCCGTGAGGCTCAAGTGTAAGCTGAGTGGATATCAGAGGACGCCTGGCATGCGTCAACATCATCCAGAGAGTCTGTCATTTGTCCTCCACCGACGACGGGGGATTATGCCGTGAGACTTGAGGATTGTCGGCCGGGGAAAAAAGAGAGTGGAGGGGGGAAACCCAACCAGATTTGGCCCTGCATTAGCCAACATCCTAATTTATCCTTTTAAAATTCACTAAATTGTACAATTAAGATCAGTAAAACTAATATCTGTAGATAGAAGCACCAGATGGCTGTCAAGATAAGACATGGTGGAATAATGCCAGGTAACAAATATTACCGAATAAGATCCTTGAAAAATTGAAAAGGGGCTTGTAAACGAGCAACTTTTTACGGCAATATGTGGTCGGCAATCATGGCCAAGCAATATTGCCCAAAATCCAGCAACATTTCCGGCAATATAAACATATTGCCCGGCAATATATCAGTATTGCTGAGCAATATTGCCCGTATTGCAACCACTTGCCGGGGTGTTGCCGGTGAGTTCGATCCGGTATCGAAAATATGCAATATTGCCCAGCAATACTAGTCCCCAGCCCTCACCTAGAGGTCTCTGTGGCCAATCAGCTGAGTTAATAATTATATAAGATGTGGTTAGCGTCGTGTTTCGTATAAATATTATTCATTATTCCAATCATGGATTCGTCAAGTGGAAAAAATTATTGCATTTATCGATGCAGTTCACACAAATTCATCAATTTGAGACGTGGGTCATTAGAGAATACCAAGTAAAAAAATAGATGTTTGGTAAACAATAGCCAACAAATTTTAGAACTTGTGAAACCTATATATTGGTCATTTATTGAAAAGTAACACAAAAATAATTAAAAAAGTAATTTCTAATTTTTAAAATAATTTTTCAGCAAATAAAGAGGTCTAGCCTGTAATTAAATAAATTCAATTAATCCTTCCTTTAAAACTACGCATACTTCAATCGAACAGTCAGACACTGAATAAATACGTCAAAGATGTATAGGGCATTCCCGTCAAAATAATTTTTGGATAATTGCCAATCTCGTATAGATCGGTGTTGTATTCCCCATCACCGTATCCTATTTCCCTACAATGACCTCTATTTTTAAAGGGAATATTCAGTCTCCCTTTGACATAGAAGACGACGTTTTTGAATAGATAATCAAGAATCAGTTCATTGCTTCCATTGTGAATTGTTCATTTAAAATAGTTCTAAACCATTTTGACGTACTTTTTGTCAACGTGTTGCATTAGTGTTCTCAGAGAATAAACAAGCTGAACTTAGTTTTTCCGGCAAGCAGATCTATATGGATGGTCATTCCACTTTAATTTATCGTCAATCCGAAGGCCGAGGAAAGGCTCAAGCATTAGCTGAGAAGTTGTCTACGGGTCTATTACGAGCATCAGCACTAAACCGAACTAACTTAGTCTTATCTAGGTTGAGGGATAATTTATTCACTTAAAGCCAAATATTTAGACCATTCAGAGCGCTGTTTACTTTCTTAATCAGATTATCTAAGTTTTTATCTGCAATAATTATATTCGTATCATCTGCGTAGAAAATCGATTTTAGAGGATTTACGTATCATTTATGTACAGAATAAAAAGTAAAGGCCCAAGAATTGATCATTGAGGAACTCCACGTGTAATAAATTTATCTGCAATAATTATATTTGTATCATCCGCGTAGAGAATCGGTTTTAGAGGATTTACGTATCATTTATGTACAGAATAAAAAGTAAAGGCCCAAGAATTGATCCTTGAGGAACTCCACATGTAATAAAGTCCCAATCGGATAAGTGAAGTTGGCCGCCTTTGGATTCAATTACTACTTGTTGTTTGCGGTTTGTAAGATACGATCTTAGTAAAAGTGACGTATTTCCCCGAATTCCATAATATTCCACCTTTTTTATTAATATTTGGTGATCTACGGTGTCGAAAGCCTTAGAGAGGTCAGCAAAAATGCCAGCCAGCTACCTTCAAGTCCTTCATCCAATGAATTCTGGATATTTTGAATGAAGTCTGCGGACTTTCCTTTAAGGAAGCCATGCTGCGCTGTTGATAAAATTTTTTATTTATTCAGGAAATGAAGTAATCTAATGTGAATTATTTTTTCAAATATTTTAGAGAAAATAGGAAGCAGAGAAATGGTCCCTGTAATTAGATATTGTTGCCATCTCCGGTCTCTGTGAAGAAAGTAATGCCACAACGCAGAGTGGGTTAGTTACATTCCCTTGACTGAGTGAGTGACGTGCTGTATTATTATGGGGGGTGGAAGGAGGAGAGAATAATGGGAATCGAACCCCGTGTGTGTATGTGGGTGGGTGGTGCACGTGGAGGTCACAGCGCATGTTGACTGCGGCCATCATGTGAAGAGCCAGTGTTAAACAACTGTCGCTCCGATATGAGATCATAAGGAGAGAGCTCGGCAAATACAGACAATCTAATTGAAATCTCGCTCTGTTATATTGGCTGTTGCCCGGGTAAACACTCGAGACGCCGATCAGACGCAGGCAGCGTCGGCCTGGTACAGTCCCGGCCACAAGCGCGGGCCTCCTTACACACTCACAGCCTTCTAAGCAACGTCTCACCTGACCTGACGTGACCTGACACCAGCCTCGTTTACACCGACTTCTCCTCCTCTGTGACAGACTTTAAAACCATTATCCTCAGTCTCCTACTATAGAAACTGCACTTTTCTCTATTACATATACTACCTGGGTGCCCGGCGATGTCCGGGATTACACTTACATCAGCCTAATTTCCTGGTTAAATCTGTCAGTCCTTACTTGATGACGTAATGACCGACACCATCTTTAACACGTTACCTTAATACAATCACCGGCAGTACTAGGTCTATCGCATTTTCCCGTCAACAGAGGGCAAGTTCACAACTCAACCTGGAGGAAGAAGGAAGTCAGTAGGTGGAGGAAGAGTAATCCAACACGAGGAAATTCCACAATCATATAGAGACTAAAGAAAATCAAACAGGCTCGTCAAGAACAAACGAAAATTTCTGGTGTACGTTGTCACCTCAATAACTAATTAACCATTAAATTACCCATTGAAATTTAAGAATAATCTCCTTTATTGAATTATTAATTGTAATAGGGTACAAGACCTATTAGTAAAATTGTTCTTTTTTAAAAATAAATTTTATATATAAATTTTTTAAGGCCTCAAATCATTTTGTTAAAATAATCTTAAATAAACCTCCCCAGCCCCAAGAATTTACAACCTTGTAGTAGTAGATGCACCACACGTCTCCATCTTCTATCGGGTCTTCGTCAACATCGTCTTTCCATCTCTTAACCTAGGTCGTCGTCCTTCTGGCCTTTGTGTGTATACTTTACGTGTCAATCTATGCTGTTGCATACGTTCCAAGTGTCCTTACCACCTCAATCTGGCTTTTTTAACTTCATAAATTAAGCTGGCCTCAGAGTTAATTACGCAATGGTGCGTATTCTCTCCATTCACAATTGGAATTCACTTCCCAATATATATTCTCCTTGATGTATTCCTCTCGTTGCAACTGAGTATGATTTATTCCCGTTGGTTCATTTCACATATGTCTACCACCCATATGTAATTATAGGTCTCAGTACTGATCGATAAATGCCTATTTTAGTTTTCCAACTAAGGAGATTTAATGTCAGTAACTGCGTTTGCAGTTTTTATGCGTTCCTTAACTTTAAACATTATTATTAACTTAAATATAGCAGAGGCGATGAAGAAAAGTTAAAACGGAATGTGGAAAAGGAATCATACTGCAAGAAGGAGAAATAAAAACCCTACCATCCTTGCAGTTTGATTACCGTTTTAACTTCCTTCGTCACCTGTTCTATATGTAAGTTAAACAGAATGGTCGACTGTCTTACTCCTTTCTTGATTTCTGAATAATTTTTCTTTAATTGTGACAAAACTCAACCCTCTGGTAATGTTTTAATTTGTTGGTATAAGTATACAGGATTAGTTTCAAGTATAGTAAATATTACCTTCTGATTCGTGAGTTTTGGGGTGTGATCGAATTAGTTATTACAGGCTAACATATGGAAATTACGTTGCTGGAAAACGACTGAAATTAACTACAGGGTGTTCAGGGGGGAAAACCTTAGAGCAATATCTTTATCTTTCCATTGGATCACAGAACGTTTCAAAATATCATATAAATAATATTATTGAGTATGAACTGTTTGGTTTTTCAAGCATTCCAAGTGTAATATATGTGAGAGGTTTGAAAATATTACATTACACGCTGACAGCTTCTTTCCCTACGCATTTCCTTTATGAATATTCCAAGCAAAGTGGGGTAATTACTTCACTTATGCTGGCAATGGAAACTAATACCTAACAACTTGAATTAAGAGTTTCTTATTACTTTCGTCCTTTGACGAGACGGTTTCAAATGTCGGAGCGGTGGCTGGCGAAAAAAAAGGGGGGGAGGATTAATAATTGAAACAGAAGTAATGTATTTAATAAAACAGTTTTCTTTTTCTGAAATCGTTCGCATGTTCCACGGTGATTCCCGGGAAAGAAATATAATAGCGTCCACAAATATATATATTTTTTTACGTTATGATACTTTTCTGTTTCTCACGAACATCGTCGTCGCCGCCGCACGCACCCACAGACGTAGCGGTAATAATGTATCCGATTGTAACTTCTAAACGTCTCTCTAAGGCAGGACCCATGTTTTTGGGGCTGAAAGCGAAGATTGACGGACCTCAAAACTTATCTATAGATAAATATACATATCCACGAATAGTAACATGAGTTTTGGAGTCGGGTTTGTTACTTCCCCCAGAGCTATCCAGTCATCAGTAGCAAATAGTCCGACCTACCTGTTGCAGGTTTCTCTACAGCTTTCCGTGAATCACCCAAGGGTAGGATCCTTAAACTAAAGTCCGGGGACCCTAGTCAACCATTGCCTACGTCACTCTATCTTCCACATACTTCATTTTTCATCTCTTCCTATACTATTACTTTATTCCAAAAAATAAAACGCCGTTTACAGTGAAACTATCTTTTATGGCTATTTTTCTTTTCCTGATTTTAGTTTTGTGTGTTCTGTGTTGTTGTGGTATTCAGTCATAAAACTTGCCTGATGCAACTCTCCATGCTAACTTATTTTGCCCAAGGCTTTCAATACTGCATAACTACCACATCCTCCCTAAACTGACCCTTGGCCATCCTCTTCTTTTCTTACCCCATACATTTCCCTCTAATGCTAATTTTACAAGCCGCTCATGTCTTAAAACGTGGTCTTTTAATCTATCCCTTTAAAGTCCTGCGTATTGTTCTCTCTTCCCCTATTCTGCTTTCTCGTTAGTGATTATATCCACCCATCTAATTTTTAGTTCCTCCTTCCTCCCATTACACTCTCCAGCTTTTTCCTCCTCTTAACGCCCTGATCAACTCTGACTATTTTTCGTCTTTCTGCTTCCCAGCTAAGCTCTTATTTTTCCCCTTCTCCAAGGAAAAGCGCTATCCCACGTGACGGGGATTTGCCAATCTTTATGAGTTCTTCTTCCAGCTCGGAAATTTTTCCTTGGGGAAATTTTTTAAAGGTGAACGTTCCTTCAGAAAAAAACAAGCGTAAACGTCTGTTAAAGCCCTGGTGCCGAGAAAAAAACACGGCCCGTTGCCAAATTTGGATATTCTTACTGGATTTTGATCATTTTAAAATCTAAAAATTAGGGACGGGACGTACTGCGCTTCAAGGTATAAACTTGGCATTGTCACGAAACTTTTAAATGGCTATCCGTCCAGTTGGTATACCAGCTTGTTGTACAACCGATACTACTGTGTGTCCGACCCGGAAATATGGAATCTGGTTGACCCCTTGACGAGAAGTTCACCGTGCCACTGTACCGGACGATACTCCCATCAGCAACAAGTCAGTCGTCCGAAGACCTCCTCCTCCTCCTCTCTCCTCTATATTTATTTTTATTCACCCAGCCGTCGTCGTCGTCGTCCTCGTCGTCCTTCCCTGACTGCCGTCGCGACTCGCCTATATTACATAAACAGCTCGTAAAACACCACAATGCAGCAGTATTTTTATTGTACTCCTCTTTGTTTTACTTCGAGGTTTTTTTTTCTCCCCCTACATGGCCTCTCGCTCTCTCCGTCGCTTTTCAGCGATCAATGTACAGCTTTTGTTTTGGGTAGGCGTGCGCTTGGCGCATTGTAAATGACGTGCAAAATTTGTTTAACACGATTCCCAAACAATTATAGGTATTTCATGCTTCCTTTTTTTACTCACTCTCTCTCTCTGTTGGATGCATGTTTGTTGTGCGCTGCGTGCGCCACACGCAGACACACTACCCCTAGCGGATCTTTGGTTTTGGGTTTGATGGCAGGCGGATGGTTGATTGGTTACGTGACATCAGCCACTGTCGGTCCGTACCGAAACCAACCCCGCCGCTTCCCGAATTTATTTTTTAATTCCCCTCACCCCCAACACACAAGCACTCGCTCATCAAACAACAGCAACAACATACACACATACACACACAAAAAGAACTTGTGCATTTTCGCTAGGAGTGGGGGGAGAGTAGGGGAGGGGCGGCTCGCGGGCAAATTGGATTGTGATGAACATGCAATGCGCTCTGTTTGCCTGATCAAACAGCGGCGGCACCTCCCCTGGTGGGGCACCACCAGCAGCAGCGGCAGCAGCAGCTATGTATTGATTTGATGGAATGCGAGGTTATTGAGGTGGCCGGCCATTCTTGGCGTGCCGGCTGCTAGCATATATGAGCCCGAGCCGAGTTATTGCCGCCATTGTCGAGAGCGCCAGACAATGCGCAAAAACCCGCCACCCCCCTCCCCCCCCTTCCCCGGGGTGTCACACTCTCTCCACCTTGTGAAACCTACGCAACTACCATTCCCATACAAATCACGTGACGTATGGGGAAAAAGGAAACTACTTTTAATCAAAGTAGGGTCAAAAAATATTCCAACCAGCCGATCCCGGGTTAATCACGAACCAAACACATTAGCAAAAATTTGTGTAAAATAAACATGCTATAAATAAATATTTGAAATCCACATAAATCCTCTCCGATTACATTATTTGAATCAGAAAAAATAATGACAACTCTCGGGCTTAATACCGGACTCAGAGGTAATAACCCGCTACCCCAAGGAAAGGCAATGCCGTCTTTTAAAAAACGTATGTTTCGGAATAATTAATATTATTAGAAGAAAATGAACAATTATGCTGTTGA
Organism: Eucriotettix oculatus; assembly: GCA_034510155.1. Lineage (NCBI taxonomy): Eukaryota > Metazoa > Arthropoda > Insecta > Orthoptera > Tetrigidae > Eucriotettix > Eucriotettix oculatus. Next base: position 201,280,264 of record CM067377.1, on the reverse strand, counting down.
ATTTTTCTTTTCAATATTAATTGAGTTTTGAAGGAAAATTTTTAAAACAACATATAAACTGTATATAGGGGTATCGTTTCTTCGTCGAAAGATTGAATATCATAAATACGTTGGACCTCTGGCGAATAACGTAGCGTGTTTGTCATCGCTGGCAGAGAGATTATTTCTCCTAAACAGCATCGCAGGTTACCTAGCAACGCGGTTTGTATATCTTAGTTCGCTGACACGCCTGTTTTTCGCCGTTGCAATGTATTTTATCAAATATAATAAATATTTCAAATACCTATTCGAGTTATTAATCTTACGCGATTTACCATTCACTCTACAACTGGTGACCCCGACGTGATTTGAACACGCAACCTTTTTGTTCTTAATAAGTAATATATAGGATCCCTAAACTCTACCTTCCGCAAGCTCACTGTTCTAATCGCTTCTTATGGTATTAAAGGGGAGTTCCATTTTTCTGGAACTCTTTCATGTAGCCTGTTAACCAAAAGAAAAATCAGTGACCCTTGGCTTGCTCTACCTTCCACATCCCCCCTTTTAAATTCCCTTCCTATGTTATTATAGAGGTATTGCTTGTTTCAGGATCACCCTCATGTAGCCTGTTAACCGTTCTCCCTCCACATAAAAAAAACAGTCGGTGAACTGCCTCATAAAACTTGTGGAGACGCGGAGATGGAAATGCTGCGACCCCACAGCAAACTAGTCTTCCGTCGTTCGTAAGGGCGTGAGAATAGTAGCCAATAGCCCGATTTACCTGATGCATGTTTTCTAGGGTTTTCCCTGCACATCATTCAGGTGAATCACTGGCTAGGTTCCTTACACCACTGCCCAGGGTCCATAGTCAACACCTTGGCTTTTCTGCACTACTTTTCACATCCAACCTTTTCAATTCCTTTCCTATGCTATTAAAGGGAAGTTAAATCACCGGGTAGTATCCCGGGAACTCTAGTCAACCCCTTGGATACCTTTCCATACCTTCAACATCCTCCTTTTTTAATTACGCTCCTTTGCTACTGAAGGGGTTTTGCCTGTTTTAGGATTACTCTCATGTATCTACCAAAAAAGGCCGGTTTTCTAGGGTTTTTCTCTGCATCTCTTATAGGTGAATTTCGGGTTTATCCCGGGGGCCCAATATAACGCTTTGGCTGCCTTGTTCTACCCTCCACATCCCCCATTTCAATTCCCTTCCTATGCTATTAGAGGGGAGTTGCCTGTTTCAGGATCACCCTCGTGTAACCCTCCACCCCGAAAAAAGAAAACTTAGAATACAATTGTTATTTTGTCTTTATTTGTGCACTAGATTACGCTGTAATTACATAAAACTGTTGATTGTTATTTAAATTTTTGTTAAAAAATGTTTATATCTATTAATATGTACTAAATAGTAACAAATATAAATAATACTGCGTAATTATATATGTTATGATTTTATATATTGGTTTTATAAATGTTGTTTAAATTTCGAATTTTTGTTTCATAAATTCTAGTTCAATGTTTAACCGTTTCGTTTGGCCAATATAACAGTGGAAACACTCAATTCCACATAAAAGACACAAATTGGTTTCTGAATCAAAGGATTTTTTTTTGGAAAAATACTAAGCAATATGCTCATTTAAAGGGCAACGTCGTGAATTAAATTATGGATAGTTTTCCAGTTAGAGGTATTTGTTTATAAACACACTTTTTCGCCTCATTTTTTGGGAACGACTTACACTTTTGAGAAAAAATTTGATGTCACGTAAAAAATTATTATAGTATAATTTAATAGGAAAAATCTTAGGTGTGAATGATGTAGGCCTAATACCGTAATAGGTTGACAAGTTACTTGATTTTTTTGTAATGTTTTATTGTAAATATGGTAAAATAATGTAGCCAGTTGATTTAATGTTTACTATTATTGTTTGGGGGCGTGAATCATTCTTTTATATATTTAATAGATAAGATTTATCCCATTTAATTTATTTTAAGATTATCTAACGCACCACACCTCATGAGCCATCTCATTGATATTTATTTAAATTATAATATTTTTTAGTTGTGTGTATTATATATAAATAAAAATGTGGACAAGTCTACTGCCGAACAATTTCAACACGGTCGCGAGTATTGATTTTTATTATATTATTTTTTAGTTCTTTGTATTACATATAAATACAAATGTGGACAAGTCTACTGCCGAACAATTTCAACACGGTCGCGAGTATTGATTTTTATTATATTATTTTTTAGTTCTTTGTATTACATATAAATACAAATGTGGACAAGTCTACTGCCGAACAATTTCAACACGGTCGCGAGTATTGATTTTTATTATATTATTTTTTAGTTCTTTGTATTACATATAAATACAAATGTGGACAAGTCTACTGCCGAACAATTTCAACATGGTCGCGAGTATTGGTTTTTATTACATTATTTTTTAGTTCTTGTATTACATATAAAGACAAATGTGGACAAGTCTACTGCCGAACAATTTCAACACGGTCGCGAGTATTGATTTTTATTATATTATTTTTTAGTTCTTTGTATTACATATAAATACAAATGTGGACAAGTCTACTGCCGAACAATTTCAACATGGTCGCGAGTACTGTGGCTCCGTGGTCGGACGCTGTTTGCAGTATTTACTGTGACATGAGGATGCGCCACAGTTCATACAGTTGTTGAGTGTGAGAGAGAACTGTTAAGAAGGAAGGGAGGAGGAGCGGATCTCGTGTCCCGAGGGACCGTGGCTAGGTGAGGACGCAGCACTAAGGTCTGTCATCGGAGCTTCCTGTGGGATCGGCTGTTCCCACAGGAACAAGCCAGCCTTGCCCGTGACGACAAGTTGATGTCCCCAGACATGTGTCGCCGCCGTGTAACTTCATTTGTTAGCAGGGAGTTCTTTATGTCTCGCTGCCTGCTGTATTTGTGGAGGAATGCTGCAATACCGGAAGCTGTGAGTCCTTGCTAGATGGTAAAAAGTACCTGGAAAGGCCGCTGTGCCACCAGCCACCACCAAGTGACGTCCCGCACACGAAAAACACCACGTAATTATTCCAGTAATAAATAATCCAGTCCGAAAATATTCCACCGTTTAGCACCACCACAATTCGGAATCGAGAGCCGACATAGAAATTTTTCTTTTTGCCAAAAAAGAAATCAGACAAGAAACCCTTTTTTTCGAGTACCACTTCTTTGACGTTGAGTACCATTGACTTATCAGAAAAGACCGCAGTCAGCCTTCTTCAACTCACCCGAAGAATAGAGGCAGAAAAGTTCAAGAAACCCTTTCTGAGTAATACCTTCACGTTAAAGACCTTATGGTTACCACAATGACTGCATAGTAACAAATATAAATAATCCTGTGTAATTATATATGTTATGATTTTATAAATTTTGTTTAAATTTCTAATTTTTGTTTCATAAATTCTAGTTCAAAGTTTAACCGTTTCGTTTGGCCAATATAACAGTGAAAACACTCAATTCCACACCTTCTTCAACTCACCCAAGGAAAAAAGACAAAGATTTAAGAAAATAGAAGGATCTTTTGTTTAGTAACACTTTCTTTCACGTTAAGGATTTTTGGCTTACCAGACTTATTGCAGTACCCAAGGAATCGAGCCGAAAAAGTGAATGGTTCCATTGCTGATTAACACTTCCCTTCACGTTAAGGACCTTTGGCTTACCGGAATTACTGCCTCCAACCTTCTTCAAACTACCTGAAGAATAAAGATAGTACGAGTATCCTTTGTTGTGTAACACTTCTCTTCACAGAGAACGTAGATTTTCTCGACGAAGATGCTGGATGTAGAGTTCTCGGGATTCCAGTCGGGTGATGTCGGTTGTAATCCACAACGTTTCTATGGCGGTGAAGATGATGGCGGTGTCAGCCATAGAAACGTTGTAGACTACAACCGACATCACCCGATTGGAATCCCGAGAATTCTACATCCACTTCTCTTCACGTTAAAGACCTTCGGCTAATTAGAATGCCTGCAGAAAACATTCTTCAACTCATCCAAGGAATAAATCCAAAAAATTCAGAAGGTGCAAGGATCTCTTCTTGAGTAAAATTTTCCTTGACGTTATGGACCTTTCGTTGCCAGAATTACTGCCTCCAGCCTTCTTCAAACTTCCTAAAGAATAAAGAAATTACATGGATCCTTTGTTAAGTAATATTTAATTTCACGTTAAGGACCTTTGGCTGACCAGAATGACATCAGTAACCCTTCTTCAACTAGATCAAAGAGTAAAGAAAGAACAAGGATCATTTTTAGAATAACACTTTCCTTCACGTTAAGGGCCTTCGGTTAATTAGAGTGTCTGCAGCAAGCCTTCTTTAATTCAACCAAGGAATAAAGACGAAAAATTAAGAAAGTGTAGAATACATTCTTGAGTAACATTTTCTTTCACGTTAAGGTCCTTTGGCTTCCCGAAATGACTGCAGCTAGCCTTCTTAAACTCACCCCAATATTATAGAAAGCATAAGGATCCTTTGTTGAGTAATACTGTATTCGACGTTAAGGACTTTTGGCTTATTAAAACGACTTCAGCAAGCCTTCCTCAACTCACCCAAACAAATAAAAAGTACAAGGAATCTATGTTGAGTAACATTTTCTTTCACGTAAAAGACATTTTGCTTACCGGAATGACTGCAGTCAGATTTATTAAACTCAACCCAGGAATAAAGCCAACAAAAAAATTCAAAAAGACTAAGGATCTTCTGCTGAGTAGAACCTTCTTTGACTTTAAGGACCTTCGACTTGTGAGAATGATTCCTGCCAGTCTTCTTCAACTCACCCAAGGAATAAAGCCAAAAAATTCAGAAAGTTCAAGGATCTTTTATTGTATAACACTTTTCTTCACGTCAAGGACCTTCGGCTTATTAGAATGACTGCAGTAAGCTTTGCTTAACTAATCCAAAGAATACAGAAGTTGCAAAGTTTCTTTGATGAGCAACACATTTTTTTATCGTTAAGGATCTTTGTCTTATTATAATGACTGCCCCACAGCCTACTGCGACTTATAAGAGTAACGCTAGGGGTTTCACGTGATCCATTTAGGGTCCACTACGTGAATAATAAAAATAATATTGACCTTTTTGTTAATATTAAAAGAAACTACTTTCAGTATAATAAATTTAAAAAAATACACAAATACAAAAATAGTGCTAACAACCATTTAAAATACTTTAAAAGAAACTTTGGTACCAATTGAATTAATTATTACAATATTGTAATAAAAACCCAACCCCAGGACTATAACAAAAAAGAAAGGAAAGGAAGGGGAAGTTTTATTCAACTTCAACATTATTTAGAGTTTCCAGTGAGACTTTCGTCATCGTCCTCGGTCAACAGAGGTACTGCAGAAGTGAAACGCAGGTGGTCCTTACTTTATGTGCTTTGGTTATTATTGCTGCGGTGCCACGACCAAGAGTTGAAGGCCGGGAGCTAACCATTCCCTTCCCCTTCCTTTCCTTTCCTTTCCTTTCCTTTCCTTTCCTTTCCTTTCTTTTCTGTTATAGTCCCGGGGTGTTTTTTTTGACAAAATTTGTAATAATTAATTCAATTTGTACCAAAGTTTATTTTACTGTATTTTAAATGGTTGTAAGCACTATTTTTGTATTTTGTGTTTTTTTATATTTATTTTACTGAAAGAAGTTTCTTTTAATTTTAACAAAAAAGGTTTTCTTGTGAGCCGTCCGTTTGATTCCTTGTTTATCTTATGCGATTTTCTACCAATGACTTGTCGTCGGACGATACAATATTGTAATAATTAATTCAATTTGTACCAAAGTTTATTTTACTGTATTTTAAATCGTTGCAAGCACTATTTTTGTATTTGTGTTTTTTATATTTATTTTACTGAAAGAAGTTTCTTTCAATTTTAACAAAAAAGGTTTTCTTGTGAGCCGTCCGTTTGATTCCTTGTTTATCTTATGCGATTTTCTACCAACGACTTGTTGTCGTCAGACGATACAAACCTGACGGTCACAACGAAATAATTTAGGAAACTAGAAGGCGTAGATAAGCACCGTGATTGAGAAAACTATTAGTACGTCTGTAGCCGAGATTCGCACCAGACCAAATAATTACGGGCAGATTAGGACTTTTGTTCATTCGAACAAACCCATTCTTCTTGAAATGCGGATTTTCGTCCTCTAATTATGCAATCGACAAACTTCCTGGAATATGCTTTAAGACTTACTTCTCCCCGTAATCGCGTCAGCAAGCGTTCATAATTTAATTCCCGCCGCCTTAATTATGCCTGTCGAAGAGTCGTGCTTCGCCATTCTTTCAGGGCGAAAAAAAAAACAAGGTTGATTTATAAAGCGAATTATCTTTCCCATCGCGCAGAGCCTTTTATAAAAGAACCCCAGTTAAGTGCGGAAGTTGAGCGGTTACAACGGATGCGCGCATATAATTGAACTAAACTCTCCTGATGGAAACTTGCTGCGCAACCTTTCAACGAATTTATCTACGTGCTTTCGTGCAGACACTCCATTATTATTATATTTACATACCAGTCGGCCTTCTCCATTACACATTGCAATTAACGACGGTTTATCAGCTTGCTTCTATCTATGCGTTTACCAGTGTCCTTCGAATCCGTCTCTTTGTGGAAGCCTTTCTTTATGAGGAGGTGACGTCTGGTCCACACTCTCCCAGTTCCCAAGACCTATACTACACGTACAAATAAAATATCGAGACAGGAGGCTTCTACATAACCTGTACAGAAGACACGCAGCAGTAATCAGAATAGAAGATCAAGAAAAGAAAGCCGTAATCAAGAAAGGAGTAAGACACGGATGCAGTCTGCCGCCCATGCTGTTTAAACTATATATAGAAGAAGGTTAAGACGGAAGATTGAAAAGGAATCATACTGCAAGAAGAACAAATAAAAACCGCACACTTTGCCGACGAGAATGTAGTATTAGGTTAGTCAGACGAAGACTTGGAACCATAATAAATGGCATGAACGAAGTCCTGTAGAAAGAGTTCAATATGAGGGTTAATAGAGGAAAAACCAAGGTAATGGAGTGGAATAACAAAGGCTATTAGATTGGGAAGGGATATTTTGACGGAAGTTAAGGAATTCTGCTACTTGGGAAGCGGAATAACTAGAATAGGATAGCACAGGCAAGAAAGGCTTACGCGAAAAAAAGGAATTTACTTACGGGTAATGTAAGTGTGAATATTAGGAAATCGTTGCTGAAAATGTTGGTATGGAACGTGGCGTTATATGGGCGCGAAACGTGGTCCATAGGAGTTTGGGAAAGGAAAAGAATAGAAGCCTTTGAAATATGGTTAGTTATATTGTTGTCCAGTTATTTGCGTGGAAAAATGATCGAGAAGGGTCATTGTTGAGTCGTAGAGTAGTTGTCGTTGGTTGATGAGTGCTCTTTAAGAAGTGGCTAAAGTAGGATAAAGAATTCAAAGAGAGAGAATTAGTTACTGGAGTTCCAGAACGTAAAGCGGCGGACAGTAATTGTTGTTAATTTGTTGAGAGGTTAGGAGGAGGTATCCAGGCAGACTTCAAAACCGGCGGTAACAGCGAATTTCAGAAGTTGGCACTTCAATGAAATGTGGTGCTAAATGAAAATAAGATGGAAGGATAGAATCAGAAACGAGGAAGTTCTAAACAGAATAGGAGAAAGCAAACAATATGGACGACGTTGACTAAGAGAAGGGATAAATTAATAGGCCACGTTTTAAGACACGAGGGACTTTTAAAATTAGCATTAGAGGGAAGTGTGTGGGGCAAAACTGAAGAGAAGGAAAAGGATGGAATATGCTAAGCGAATTAGGGAGGATGTGTGTTGTGCTAGTTATGATAAAATGAAAACTCTTACGCATCCAGTACCTTGGTTATCCCTCTGTGAATCCTTACATTGAACTCCTTTTCCAGGACCACGTTCATCCCATTTATTAAGATTTCTTCTGACTCCCCTAACAGTACAATATCATCGGCCAAGCGTATGGTTTTTATTTCTTATCCTCGCTGTATGACTCCTTTTCCATATTCCGTTTTACCTTTTTCTCATCGCCTGTTCTTTATATAAGTTGAACGGGCATGGGCGACGACAGACTGCATCCTTGTCTTACTCCTTTCTTGATTTCTGCTTTCTTTACTTGATCTTGAATTGTCATTACTGCTGTCTGCCTTCTGTAGAGGTTATACATAAGCCTTATTTCTGCATAATGTTCTCTTAAAAGTCGTTAATACAGTGTTAAAGTTAAGTTTGTTTCATGTATTGCCTGGAGCTACGACAGAGGGAAGGACAGTTTCCTGGTCCAAGTAGTTAAAACTCCATTGCGTGTTCCTCAGTGTGTGCTTGTTTGTGTTTCCCAGTGTGTGTCCGTGTTGTGTTTATATTGACTTTTGTCTATATACACTTTCTTTTACTAATTTATTTTAAGTTTATTTGTCTTTAATAATTATGTACTTTATTTTGTTCATTTTTAATTTTTAATGTATGACGTATCCTATTTCCTTCAATCGAGGATTAATGGAAACAACAATAAATCTAAATCATTATGAAAGGCTTTTTTCTTAAATGGACAAATGACGTGAATGCAGGCCGGTTTTTTTTTCTTATCCTGTCTCTTTCTATGAGTGAATATTTTGGAGTGTTTAAGGATAAGCACATTGTCCTTGCATTGATGAAGGTTTTGTTATTAAGCCGTCAATGACGGGTTACGGTGAGTCTCTTAAGTGGAGTGGATGCGACTGGATAATAAACGCGTATGTGATGAGAAGAGCCCCGTTGATGGTTTTAAAATGGCCATCCTTGAGCGGAGACGTTAGTGGACCAGACTGTACCCAGCAATGGCCCCAGCGTCGACGTCGGGCGGCGTTTGATGGCCGTGGGGCTCACCGTCGCACTTACCCTGCGTACATCATCCGCCGAAACACATGTCCGTGATTTTATGGCGCAGCAACAAATCGAGCAAAACCTGCTGGTGACAACGGGCATGAATTATTCAGGTATTATATACAGTGCTGCCTAGTGGTGGTGGTGGTGAAGGAAGGAAGGACGGACGGAGAGAGAGAGAGGGACGGTCAGTGGCCGCCGCCGCCGCCGCTGATGCCGCCCCCGTAGCGGCGAATAAGAAAAAGCTGCCAGCGCGAGTGTTTCGTGTCTCTCACACGTCGTCGACTTTGTAGAATACATCCGAGGGGCGGCGGTAAACACTTCTTAGCTAACTAACACCCTTTCCTCTGGTGAGCTATGAGGTGTCAGTGATTGCCGCCGCGGTCGTCTTTCAGAGAGGAGGATCCAACCAACCACCAACACCACCACCGGAAGCTCCAGGACCTCCTAATTACTCCCGAGGGTGATGAGAGGAAACAGGCACATCGGCCTGTAATTACTGCCACTTAAATTATCAAATACTTAACATTGATGCTACGTAGGTTTTTAATCCTAAGATTGGTTTGATGCAGCCCTCCATGCTAACCTATATTCTCTTATACTGGTTCCAATGACCTGAATTTATTAATACTGCAATTGAGTAGCACTCGGTGGCAGTTACGAAAAATAAACTTAAAAATAAAATATGTTATAGATAATAATTACACTAATATAATTTAAATTAAATTAAATTCTAACAAAAAAGAAAAAAAAAGTACCCATTATTCATATATTGTTTCGTCGCACTTCACTACACTTCCTAATTCTTCCCTGAAACACGTTACTATTGGCAGGAAACTTCTGCAGGTAAATTGTTCCAATCCCTTACAGTCCGATTTAAAAATGAAAATTTCCATCAACGTCAATTTTACAATGATGATCCCCTCTACTGAAATAATTTACTTCTAAAAACTTTGATGCAATATCTTCCCAGGAATGTTGGCCAGCCTGCGTACGCTTTAAAAAGAGCCCCGAGACGTAAATTTTGTCGTCGTTTTTCTAACATATCCCACCCTAATTGACGAACCTTCTCGTTTCCGTGACCAGGACACCTTCTGCCCCCCTCTGTACCCTTTCCAGTGCCTCGACCTGATATTTTCGGAACGGATCCCAACAAATACAGCCGTATTCCAGTACTGGACGCACAAGGGAGAGATTTGTACTCTGCAAGTTCCCGTGTTTCACAGTTTGCTTTTTTTAAAATCCGCCGCCTTCCATGCTTTCCTAGTCACATGGTCTATTTGATATTCCCAACCCATATTACTGCTCAAGTATATACCCAAATACTTACAGTTACTTTCTTGTACTATTTCATTACCGCTGAGCTTATATTTAAGTACTATTTCTACGCGACGCCTACAAAAGCTTATTGCCCCTTGCTCTTGTTACAATTTATTTTCATTTTATTAACAAGTGCCCAATCTATTATTGTGTCTAAATCTTTTTGTAGAAGTTCTTCATCGATCACAGTTTTTATTTTCCGATATATTACGCAGTCGTCAGCAAAAAGACGCATCTGAGAATTAATGCCTGAAGCTAAGTCATTTACGTAGACTAGAAATAATAAGGGACCAATAACGGAACCCTGCGGCGACCTATTAGCTTTTCCTCCCTAGGAATTACATTTCAGAGCTTGAAATAAAGACAATGTGCGTTAAAGCTATCAAGAGGATATTTCGACCTTTCGATATTAAAAATTATTGATACAGGAGACTTGGAAATTATAGATAAAGATCTACGTAGGATCTATTTATAACATTTTACTCAGTTACTCTTAATAATTTTCTGCTTAATTTTTTTATAACTAACACACCCCACATCCTATCTAATCTTCTTGGTGTATTCCAACCTTTGCCTCCCTCTTCTGTTCTTACCCGACACACTACCCTCTAATACTAATTTTACAAGACCCTCGTGTCTTAAAACGTGGCCTATTAATCTATCCCTTCTCTTAGTCAACCGTCCTCCATATTGTTCACTTTCCCCCTATTCTGTTTAGAACTTCCTCGTTTGTGATTCTATCCACTCATCGCATTCTCCTATAGCACCACATTTAAAAGGCTTCTTTCCCTTCCTTTCACCAAAACTCCTATCGTCCACATTTCGCACCCATATAACGCCACGCTCCATACGAACATTTTTAGCAACGATTTCCTAATATTCACACTTACAATACCTGTCTAAGTGCCGACCTTCTGTGGTGTAGTGGCTAGCGTCGCTGCCTCATAACCCAGTGTTCCCCGGTTCGAATGCTGGCATGGGCTTGGATGTTTGTGTCGTCATGGTCGAGAAGACCGGGATTAAGATTGTTGGAGGGTCGATACGTTGACCAACGTGAAATTCCAAAATTCGGAATGTGTCATGGAAGATGACAGTCCGCAGTCGACTCGGTAGGCCCAGGCCCTCAATGGGCTGTAGAGCCATGGAGGAAGGAATTACCTGTAAAAAAATTCCTCTTTTTCGCGAAAGCCTTCCTTGCCTGTGCTGTCCTACTCTTTATGTCTACTATACTTCTACCAACCCCAGTTATTACGCTTCCCAAGCAGCAGATTTCCTTAACTTCCGTCAAAATATTCCTTCCCAATCTAACAGCCTTTGTTATTCAACTGTTGCCAAAACTACTCTCCATTACATTGGTTTCACCGCTATTAAACCTCATATTAAACTCTTTCTCCAGGGCTACTTTCATGCCACTTATTATGGTTTCCCAGTCTTCTTCTAATTCCCCTAATACTACAATATCGTCGGCTAAGCGTACGGGTTTTTATTTCTTGTCCTTGCAGTATGATTTCTTTTCCATATTCCGTTTCAAATTGCCTCATTGTAGGATTATTATATATAAAATCACGAGAAATATATATAACAAAACGAAGACAGAATAAATTAATTTACATTAAAAAGGACTAATCTAACACACAACGTCGTTGATCTTAATGAAATTAAAGTAATAACTAATCAATCTCTCACTTCACAGAATAATAAATGAATATTTCAACAGAATAAAAATAATATATTATATAAATTGGCATAATGGATCGTTTCCCTTTAAAATCTCATCTGGAGGTAAACATAAAATTTTGCAAGCCTCAATAACACAACATTTAAATAAACTAAGTTGTTTCTTACTATAGAGAAAATATTTGTAAAGAATTTATAACGCTTGCTTTTTGAAATATTAATCTTTTAGTTGTTGTGGAATGTTGCCCTTTGACTGGTCTTATGCAACTCTCCTAGCTTATAACCAATTCCAAGCAAGCCTTTTCATTTCCGCATAGCTACTACATTCCACACACTTCCCTCAACTCCTTAGCGTGTTCCAATCTTGTCCTTTCTCTTAAGTTCGCTTCCCTCTAATGCTAATTTTACAAGACCCTCATGTCTCAAAACGTTCCTCTTTGTCACATTGTTCTCTCTTCTCTTATATTACTTAGAGCTTCCTCGTTAGTTGCTCTATCCACCCATCTCATTCTTCTAAAGCACCACATTATGAAAGCTTCTATTCTTTCCCTTTCTGCAACTCCTACCATTCACGTATTGCTCCCATATAACGAAACATTCCAATAGCATCATTCCTTAATATCCATACTTATGTTAGGCGTAAGAAAATTCCTTTTCTGTACTATCCTACTCTAGTTATTATTTTGCCCAAATAACAGAATTCCTTAACTTTATATAAACATTTTTAGTAATGGTATCGTAATACGCATATATATATGTCATTTCTAAAAATGTTTATAAGAAAGTTATTTGGGCAAAATAATAACTGGATTAGGATAGTAAAGAAAAGGAATTTAGTTATGGCTAACATAAGTATGGACATATATATATATATATATAGATTTTCCCTCTATTAATCCTCATGTTGTACTTTTCCTCCAGTATCAGGTTCATGCTATTTGTTTTGGTTTCCAAGTCTTCTTCTCACTCCCCTAATACTTCAAAATCGTCGGCAAACTTTAAGGTTTTATTTATTCCTCTTGAATTTTGATTACCTTTCCATATTAATTTTTATATTTCTTCATCGCGTCTTCTATACATGACGTGAGTGACAGACTGCATCATTGTTTTACTCCTTTCTCGATTCCTGCTTTCTTTTATTCCCTTTCAGTTCTACTATCTTCCGTAGGTTCTATGGATAATAAGATTGCCTCCCTTGTTCCTAAATTCTTCCGAATTTAATATAAAAATTATAATTTACTATTTCTCATTGAGAACTTGTGGAGGAGCTTTTGAAATACGCCATAGTCATCTACAGATATTTTAAAAAAGAGCACATTAACTGAAAAATTGCAAAATTCATATTATTTCAGTATGTATGAAAGCAAATATTTTTTATTACAATACAACTTAGCGTTACGTCACTCTGATGACGTTGCAAAATGGAGGAACGAGCAAAGTTGCGTTACTACTTTGTATTAAATGTTACATTTAATTTTTTTTTCTGACGGATATTTACTTATTAATTCTAAGTAATGTTCTATAAATCTTATAAATATTGTACGATATTGTTCATAAAATGTTTTTCTCATTTATGTTTATAAATTGAGACTTGTAGTATTTTTTAAAAAAATTGTTCCTGAAACGGCCAAAATAAAAGGAACTACGCATCGTGCCAGTTTTTGTTATGTTAATATATTATAGCCATTTATTTAATTTATTATAATATATTAATTGTAAATTGGGTTGTTTTCATTTGTTAAATAATTTGTTTTACACATCTAGGTATCAAAATTCTTTTCGAACAGGCCATGAAGATTTTTTGCCTTTGTGTTTTTCGTTGGTTTAATTTACAAGGTTGCCTGTACGAAATGTAAATTTATTCTAGGGAATGAAATACCTCCTAGAGTCCGCCCCAAATTATAAGGAGCGATAATAAGTGTAGTATATTAATCAACCGAACCTTAAACTGTCGTCTTCTAAAGTGGATCTCGTTAATTGCCTGTAACTTGATTATGACGTGTCGGGTTTAGTTAAATGTGTGGAACTCGTTCGGTTTTATGTTTATTACCCTGCCCCTTTCTTTAATTTCGTAATTTTTAATTCTGTAGCGTCTTTTATTGTGTCTCGTAACGAGTGAAGGACCCCGCTAATCAAAAATTTGAAGATTCGTTTTTAATTAAAATGCATTGTTTTCTTTTTCTCTTTGCGTATGTTTGTCTCTGTGCTGGTTTAAAGGTTTGTCAATTAAAATGTTCCTGAATTTCATGTGTTTGCTGGTATTTTATCAGTGATGCCAACCTAACATATATATACACGTTAATTTAGGAGCTTTACTCGCGCTTCTTTAGCAGTAGAAGGTTTTTCTGACTATTTTCACTTCATCTCTTTTAACTTATGTTGGAGGATTAAGTGATTGTAGTAGTTTTCTCTCGCAGGTATTTATCCCCAGATTGACTGCGGGGCTAACATGACTGCGTTGGGAATGCCTCGTACTCTCTCTGATATTTCAGGGTTCGAACATTCCTAGATACCTTCATCTATTTTGGGAGGTTTATGCCACTCCTCGACCCCTAACGCATGTCATTACCTTGCGTCCAGTTCATTATATATTGGTTCATATTAATGAACTTATATGCAGAATAGTGGAGAGTTTTCACCGCCTTTAAAAAATAACCTTCAGTTAATTTCAGTAATATCTGGTTGTTATCTGGGTTATGTTTTCGATCGTTTCTTTTTGCAATTAAAATTGTTTCATGGCAAAGATAAATGATTGATATATTTCCTCACACCCTAAAATTTTTGAATGTTCCTGTTTTCGGTAGCCCTGAAATGTGTAATTGCCGAGAATAACATTCCCATACAATGTGATAAGGTGTTTCATCTTTCTCTTTGCAGAAAGAAAATGTAAATATTCCATTAAATTGAACTATTTTAACACCTTCACCTATTTTAGGAGGTATAAATTCTGGGGTCTAAGGCCTTGGAAATAAGGTAAGAGTTGTCCGCTGATCCCATTGGATCAGTCGGCTAACTGCCTCCTAAAACTGGTCAAGACGCGGAGAAGGGAATGCTGCGACCCCACAGAAAACTCGTCTCCTGTCGTTCGGAAGGGCGTGAGAATGGTACCCAGACCTACCTGGTGCAGGTTTTATAGGATTTTCCCTGAATTTCTTTAGGTGAAACACCGGGTAGGAATCTTACACTATAGCCCAGGGGCCCCTAATCAACCTTTGGCTTCCTTGCTCTACCTTCCAATTCCCTTCCTATGCTATAAGAGGTGAGTTGCCTTTTTCAGGATCTCCCTCATGTAACCTGTTAGCCCAAAAACAGAAAACCTATAGCCCGAAGACCATAGTCAATTATTAGCTATCTTACTCTACCTTCCACATCCCCCCTTTATCAATTCCCTTACTATGGTATAAAAGGGTAGTTACCTGTTTCAAGATCTCCGTCATGGCCTGTTGGCCAAAAAATAAAATATTCTTAAACTATAGCCCGGAGGCCCTAGTCAACCCTTGGCCACCTTACTCTACCTTCTAAATCCTTTCTTTTCCAATTAACTTCCTATGCTATTAAAGGGAGTTGCCTGTTTCAGGATTTCCCTCATGTAGCCTGTTAACCCAAAAAAAGAAAAGATCCTTAAACCATAGCCCGGAGGCCCTAGTCAATCGTTAGCTATTTTACTCTACCTTCCAAATCCCTCCTTTTCCAATTCCCTTCCTATGCTATTGTATGGAAGTTGCGTGTTTCAGGATCACCCTCATGTAGCCTCTTTACCCAAAAAAGGGAAAATATCCCTAAACTATAGCCCGGAGTCTCTAAAAACCCTTGGTTACCTTGCTCCACCTTCCACACATCCTCCCTTTTTTCATATCGCTTCCTATGGTAATAAAGGAGCGTTGCATGTTTCAGGATCACCCTCATGTCGCCTGTTAACCCCATCCCACCCCACCTAAAAAAATGAAATTATATGGTCTGTGTCAAGAGAAAAATCTAACTACTTTTTCGGTTGGAGTTATGAAGTTGTGTTGTTATCGTGAATCAACCGCGAGTATTAATTTCTTTGACCAAAGGCGTAAAAATGTGTGTGAGGGGATTAAGAGTGCTGGAGAATCGATACGCTGAACCACGTGTCACTCGAAATTCGGAATGTGTGATGGAAGATGATAGTGTGCAGTCGACCCGGCGGTAGGCCAAGGCCCCAAGTGGGCTGGAAAAGATGAGGAATAAAGCACTGAAAAGTGGAAAATGTCTAGGCTTTACATGAAATGGAAAAAACATCTTCTTCTTCATTTAGCAATACGGCACTTGAAGCTTTGCCTTCGCTTCCTTCATCACAGTAGGCCATTCTTCTCTCACTTGCGCTTTCCTACGCCATGTCTTCACTCCTAATGTTCTTAGATTTTCGTCTACCGCATGGATCCATCTGAGACGAGGCCTTCCTCTTCTTTTCCTTCCTGCCATGCTTCCCATATCCACCTTCTTTGGTACTCGGTTGTCTCCCACTCTTTGGACGTGGCCAGCCCATTCCAGTCTTCTAATTTCAACCACGATATCTGGGCACTTTTACAGTTCATTTAACTCCATTTTGCTTCTACTCCTCCACATCCCATCCTGCTTAATTGGGCCATGTATCCATCTCAAAAAAAATTTTCTTTCCCATGCCATCAGCTCGTTTTCGATTTTCTTTGTGAGCGTCCAGCAGCTTTCACATCCATATAAAACTACTGGGTTAATAAACTGTCACGTACAGTTCTACTTTCGCGGCTTTGGAGATATATCTTGATTTTAAAATTTTGAGGAAGCTTCCATAGTTAGTATCTGTTTCCTGTCACGATACTTGCCTTGATATCATCTTCCACCTTACCATTTTCTGCCACTATGGATCCCAAGTACCTCACCATTTTTTGAGCTTGCTCAAATGTTTTATTGCACATCCTGGCATGCGTTGTTCATCTTGATGTGATCATGTATTTAGTCTTTTCCTCATTTATCTCCAGGCTGGAAAAGAAAACATACCAATTAAATAGGAGTGTACCTGGAGGGGAAATTAATTAAATGGGAGGGCGCTGCGGGAGTTTTCTCGCAGGCGCTTCAGCCCAGAGTGACTGCGGGGCTCACCTGATCATGTCGGGGATGCCTCGCACTCTCTCTGGGTACTTTTTATCAAAGTTCTCATATGCCGAGACACCTTCACCTACTTTAGGAGGTATATGTACCGGGGTCAAAGACCTTGGGCATATGGCAAGAGTTGTCCGCTGATCCCATTGGATCAGTCGGCTAACTGCCTCCTGAAACTGGTGGAGACACGGAGAAGGGAATGCTGCGTCCCCACAGCAAACTCGTCTCCCGTCATTCGGAAGGGCGTGAGAATAGTACCCAATGCCCGACCTACCTGATGCAGGTTTTCTAGGGTTTTCCCTGCATCTCTTTAGGTGAAACACCGGGTAGGATCCTTAAACCATAGCCCGGGGGCCCTAGTTAACCCTTGGCTACCTTGCTCTACCTTCCGCATCCCCCCCTTTTCAATTCCCTTCCTATGCTATTAAAGGGGAGTTGCCTGTTTCAGGATCACCCTCATGTAGCCTGTTAACAAAAAAAAGGGGGAAATTAAACTTGTTGGCCAGATTTATTTGAAAAACTTGGCCGCGGTCACCACTGATGATGATGATGAGGAATTCCTTGCCACATTGGCGCGCTTTTCATGTCGTAACCAGCCCCCCTGGGTCCAGTTAATTCCACAATTGTCCGCCGTGAGGGTGGCCTGCAGTGGCACGATTAGGAGCCGAAACAACCAACGCTCAGTGGTCTGCGGTTCCGTTGACCACGGATTTGTCACAATGGCGGCCGCGTAATCCGGACACACGGACGTGGCGGCTGAAGGAGCGTTCATTAAGTGAGCGGGAGGCTGGCTGGCTATGATGGATGCCCGGGGAAGCCTCCGTCGCTCCTTCGTGGGAAAGCGGACGTGTTTACCTTGCCGTGATTTATCGGTGGCCCGGCCCGGTCAGGACAGATGGCGCGCGTAATGGGGGCTGTGTCAACACGGCTCTGTTTATTCTCCGGATCAAACGCACGGGACGGGACGGGACGGGAGTGGAGGACTCGCATAATCTTTCCCGATTTTCCACGGTGTGATGCCGAGTTACGCAGTTTCCCATTGTGAGGATCCCCCGGAGGCCGGGGCTGCTGGTAATCCCGCTGGTAGGACAAGATAAAACAGCTCCGTCCTGGTGGCGTCTGATTGGTGCTGCCAACAAAGGAAACCAACCAGTCTCGTCGGTACCTGGATGCTGCTGCAACATGTGACATCAGCTTAGCGAATCGTCAAAGGCTCGGTATCGTGATTGATGAGAGCCAGGTTCAACCCGACAGGAGCTGTTTTTAATCTCACGAGGTGATTACGATATTGACGTATTAAGGGAGTCGGAAGAAAACTTGGAAACCATAAAATATAGCATGAACGTCATCCTATAGAAAGAGTTCAATATGAGGATTAATAGAGGGAAACCCAAGGTAATGGAGTGTAGTTTGGGAAACACTGGAATAACAATGGCTGTTGTTATATTCGGCAGGGATATTTAGACGGAAGTTAAGGAATTCTGCTACTTTGGAAGCGTAATAACTAGGAACGGTAGAAGTATACTAGACACAAAGAGTGGGATAGCACAGACAAGGAAGGCTTTCGCGAAAAAGAGGAATATACTTACCGGTAATATAAGTGTGAATATTAGGAAATCGTTTCTAAAAAAAAATGTTCGCATGGAGCCTGTCGTTATATAGGTGCGAAACCTGGACGAGGGAATTGGGGAAAGGAAAAGAATAGAAGCCTGTCGCCCATGCTGTTTAACGTATGTATAGAACAGGCGATAAATAATGTTAAAACGGAATATGGAAAAGGAATCATACTCCAAATAAAAACCTTACGCTTTGCCGACGATATTGTACCATTAGGAAAATCAGAAGAAGACTTGGAAACCATAATAAATGGCATGAACGGGCTCCTGGAGAAAGAGTTGAATGTGACGATTAATAGATAGGAAAACAAGGTAATAAAGTGTAGTTTTGGAAACAATGGAATAACAAAGGATGTCAGATTGGGAAGGGATATTTTGACGGTCGTTAAGGAATTCTGCTATTTGCGAAGCGTAATAATTAAGGATGGTAGAATTATAGTAGACATAAAAACAAGGATAGAATTTACTTACAGGTAATATAAATGTTAATATTAGGAAATAGTTGCTAGAAATGTTCGTATGGAGCGTGGCGTTATATGGGTGGCAGAAAGGAAAAAATAGAAGCCTTTGAAATGTGGTGCTATAGGCGAATGCTGAAAAACAGACGACTGGATAGAATCACAAACGAGGAAGTTCTAAACAGAATGGGGGAAAAGCGAATAATATGGAGGACGTTGACTAAGAGAAGGAAAGGTTTAAGAGGCCGCGTTTTAAGACACGAGGGTCTTGTAAAATTAGCATTAGAGGGAAGTGTGTGGGGTAAGAACAGAAAAGGGAGGCCAAGGATGGATTACGGTAAGCATATTAGGGAGGATGTGGTTTGTGATAGTAATGTCGTAATGAAAAGGCTTGCGCAACATATGTTAGCATGGAGGGTTGCATTAGACCAGTCTTAGAACTGAATACCGCAAGAAAAACATCAGCTTAACACAAATTTTATGAGGTTAAAGATATTGATAATACTACAACATCTACAGGGTTGTTGATACTCCACGACCCCTAATATGATACATTTGTAATTTTCTCTCCATCACGTCTAACAGAAACGAAATTATAAATTGAAAAAACATAAAACCATACTGGCGCAGATTCCTTATTACATATTTTAAATAAAGCAAGTTAATTTTTTTGGGACAAAAGTGACAAGTTGTTGTTGTTGTGGTATTCAGTCCTATGACTGGTCTGATGCAACCCTATCTTGTGAAAGCCTTTTCATTTCCTCATAACTAACACAACCCACATCCTCCCTAATAATCGTATTCTATCCTTGGCCTCCCTCTTCTCTTCTTAACCCCACACATTTCCCTCTAATGCTAATTTTACGAGACCCTCGTGCCTTAAAACGTGGCCTAATTATCCCTCCATCCATCCCTTGTATAATTGAAGTTATGGGTTACATTGTGAAAATTGATCAAAGTTTCATGAAGATTTCAATTCATCATATTTCCGTTGTTGCTAATATCAGGTAGGTTTCCTAATTCTCAATATGGATTGTCAGAAAATAAAAAGAACTTCAGAGAAGAACGACTTCCGTTCAGTGTCTCTTTAACTAACGAGAAAAATCTAAAAAAAAAACTTTCTGAATGAAGTTCAGTTCTGTATTAGTCGAGAAATACCATCGGACACAGTTCACCAACTTTGTAAATTTTATGGTATTTCTCTCTCTCTCATTGTCTATCTCTATTTCTCTCTCTGTCTCTTTCCATCCTTGTTCCCTTGTTCGTTAATTTGCATCACCAGGGTGCGAGAGGAATCATTATGAATTCCGATTTTATCATCATCACGTAAAGAAAAAAAAATCCGACACATAATCTCCATCTCTTTCTCTGTCTCACTCTCCGTTTCATGGTAGAGTAGCAGGTTAATGTACCGTCACACTCACACACAGTTTGCGAAATTACCCGCACAGAAGCCTCACAGCTCCGACTTCTTCCTCTATTTTCTTTCCTCTCTTCCTCATGTCATTGGACTCTGTTTTTCCTCGCCACTCTACCTGCATAAACTGTGTTTGCATGGATAACAATTAAAAATATATAACAAGGTAAAGTAAGGAACGGTAATCATGTCAAAACGGAAAGAAGGTTGGTTACCTTGTTTTGTAACCGAATCCACACTAGAAAACAAAGTTACAGCAGAATGCTGAAGAAAGAATAGAAAACTTTTGGATACTTATTAACAAACGACGTAAATATTAAAAGAAATTTAAAAAAAGATGAAGGAAGGAACGGCCATCATGTCAAAACGGAAAGAAGATAGGTTACCTTATTTTATAACACGAATCTACACTACAAAAAAAAGTTTCATCCGAATGCTAAACAGAGAAACGAATAATTTTGGATACTTACAAAGAAATGACGTAAATATTAGATTGGCATACGATAGAATTGTAGTTTCTTTGGGGGGGAAAAAGAAATAACCAGAGAGGTATTATTTTGGTTAATCAATCATATTTATGGAAAAACTGATCAAATTAACTTAACATCCCTGCAACTAAGTTTTTGCCATTTTCAAAATTACTTTTAACAGTTAACCAGAATTTTCCGTAAAATCATATAAAGGACTCAAAATTTTCTAAACACAAAGAAATATTAAAATATATTAAATAATTATTTTTCATCAAAAGAGTGACTCATCAGGTATTCAAAACGAGGGAAAGTAAATTAATGAGATACTACATTTCAAAGGGTTCTATTATTTTCCTTTCCACACCTCCTATTTTTCCACGTTTCGCACCCATACAACGCCACAATACATACCAAAATTTTTAGCAATGCATTCCTAATATTCACTCTTATATTACACGTAAGTTAATTCTTCTTTTTTGCGAAAGTCTTCCTTACCTGTGCTATCCTACTCTAGTTATTATGCTTCCGAAGTAGGAGAATTCCTTAACTGCCGTCAAAATATCACTTCCCAATCTAACAGTCTTTGCTATTCCATTGTTTCCATTACCTTAGTTTTCCTTCTATTAATTGGCATATTAAACTCTTCCTCCAGCACCAAGTTCATGCCAATTATTATAGTTTACAAATCTTCTTCTGACTCCCCTGATACTACAATGTCATCGGAAAAGTGTAAGGTTTTTATTTCTTCTCCTTGCAGTAGGATTCCTTTTTTAAATTCCGTTTCAACTTTCTTCATCGCCTGTTCTATATATAAGTTACACAGCATGGGCGACAGACTGCATCCTTGTCTTACTCATTCCTTGATTTCTGCTTTATTTTTTTGATTTTCAATTATAATAACTACTGCTGACTACCTTTTGCAGAAGTAATTTATAATACTTCTGTCTCGATATTTTATTCCTATGCACTTCAGAATCCTTCAGAGAGTGTTCAGGTTCATATTATCTTAGGCGTTTTCTAAATCTACATATCCCATGTACTAAAGACGGTTTTTTCTTATCCTGTCTTCTAAAACCTACGCAAAGTCAATATCGCTTTTCACGTTCCTATATTATTCCTAAAATCTAACTGATCTTCTCCTAACTCGCATTCTATTTGACGTTCCATCCTTTTATATTGTATTTTCGTTAATATATTGCATGCATGAGATACTAAACTTATTGTCTTGTACTGTTGGCATCTATCAGCCCCAGTCTTTTTCGGTATAGGAATGATTATGCAAGTGGTTAAATAATCAGAATCCCTGACCAAATTTAGTAAATCAGTCTTAGTTGCTACAGGCAAGGAAAGAAGACTTTCGCGAAAAAGAGGGATTTACTTACGGGTAATATAAGTGTGAATATTAGGAAATAGTTGCTAAAAAGGTTCGTATGGAGCGTGGCGTTATATGGGTACGAAAAGTGGACTATAGGAGTTGGGGAAAGGAAAAGAATAGAAGCCTTTGAAATGTGGTGCTATAGGCGAATGCTGAAAATCAGATGGGTGGATAGAATCACTTACGGGGAAGTTCTAAACAGAATAGGGGAAAAGCGAACAATATGGAGGACGTTGACTAAGAGAAGGGATAGATTAATAGGCCACGTTTTAAGGCACGAGGGTCTGGTAAAATTAGTATAGAGGGTAGTGTGTCGGGTAATAACAGAAGAGGGAGGTCAAGGCTGGAATATACTAAGCAGATTAGGGAGGCTATGGGTTGTACTAGTTATAAATATGATGAAAAGGATTGCGCAAGATAGGGTTGTATCAGACTAGTCGTAGGATTGAATAACACAACAACAACAGCTCTAGATTACTTCTAAAATTTTATGTACTTCTTAAAATATGGTGGCAGCAACTGGGATAAGTGATATCTCATTTCAATGAAAAATTAGCGTCAATGCCTTGTGATAATTGACGATTATGTTGCAGGTATTACGTACGCGTAATATAAGTGTGAATATTAGGATGTCGTTGCTAAAAATGTTCGTATGGAGCATGGCGTTATATGGGTGCGAAAAGTGGACGATATTAGTTGGGGAAAGGAAAAGGATAGAAGCCTTTGAAAAGTGGTGCTATAGGCGAATGTTGAAAATCATATTGGTGGAAAGAATCACTAACGAGGAAGTTATAAACAGAATAAAGGGAAGAGTGAACAATTTGGAAGACGTTGAATAAGAGAAAGGATAGACTAATAGGCCACGTTTTAAGAGGGAAGTGTGTGGGGTAAGAACAGAAGAGGGAGGATAAGGATAGAATACCGTAAGCAGATTAGGGAGGATGTGGGTTGTGTTAGTTATGAGGAAATGAAAAGGCTTGCGATGATAGGTTAGCATGGAGGGTTGCGTCAGACGAGTCTTAGGACTGAATAACACTACAAAAACAGCTCTAGCTTACTTCTAAAATTTTGTGTATTTCTTAAAATATGGTGGCAGCAACTGGGATAAGTGATCAAAGCATAATTTTTGTCAATGGCTTGCGATGATGTTGCAGGTAGTCGAGGCCGAGGCCGAAGCCGAAGCCGTAGCCCACGTCAACGTAACACGTGTTGCGAAGGGTGTTGCAAAATGCAGGTCTGCGGCGGCCAGCGGCGGTTACACCCCTCAAGTCACCCTGCCTCAAGCCGCAAGCGCGTGCAATATTAAGCAGCGGCTTCGGAGTGCAGCATTACACATGGATGAGAGGACGGGACGGACGGCCGCCAAGACAACGACAAGGAAGCCGCCGCCGCCGCCACCGCTCCAAAACTTTACAATAAAGGGGTGGGACCACTCATCTGGACCATCATTTCCGAAACAAAGAGAGGAAAAGAACGCTTCAAGAGAGAAAAACAACGCGGAAGATTCCTCCGCCTAACCCTCCCGAAATAAATCACCAAGCTCGTGGTAATGCGAGGAAGGTCGCTGCCAGCCGCATGTCCGGCGCTAATGGCAAGTCTTTGTGCCGCATTAATTAGGGACCGCTGCTGTCTCCAAGATGGCTCTTGACCATTGTGCGTATTTACAATGGAGGCTCTGGTCAGCCTTTTCTCGCTCAGAAGCGGCGAATAAATCCTGCGACGAGCGAGCTGCTAAATGCCGGCGTCGCTCCAGAATGGCTTCTGGTTCGCCAGTAATTACCACCCTCCTGGAGAAAAGTGCCCTCTTATTATTCGGGGGAGCCGCTGCCTGGAAACAATGGAATGTGAATGGCTCTCGTAGCGTGGGTCTGCGGATGAATTAGCGAAAGAGAGAGAGAGAGAGAGACAGAGGGTCAGGTCCAGACCGATGCCAACGATCATCACACAATAATGCTTTTCAGATTAATAACACTACCGAAATCTAACAAACGCGAAGAATACCAGAGTCGGTTTTAGTAAAAAGCATAACTCTCCCGATACCGAAGATGACTGGCGCTGTTAGATGCAAACTTTTTTCTTTCTTTCTCCACCGCTCTCCAGCCCATTGAGGGTCGACTGCGGACTGTCATCTTGCATGACACATTCTGAATTTGGAGTGACACGTGGTCAGCGTATCGATCCTCCAACGGTCTTGATCCCGGTCTTCTTGACCAAGACAACACAAACATCCAAGCCCATGCCAGGATTCGAACCCGGGACGTCTGGGTTATCAGGCTAACCACTACACCACAGGAGGGTGGCGTTAGATAGATAACCCGTTGGCAACGTACATTTAATATTCCAATAAAGGAATATAAGTTAAAGAAATAACAGCACAGGAAAATAAGTTTACTATCTCATGAATGCAAATCATTTTTTTTTGGTTAACAGGCTACATGAGGGTGATTCTGAAACAGGCAACTCCCCTTTAATAGCATAGGAAGGGAATTGAAAAGGGGGGATGCGGAAGGTAGAGCAAGGTAGCCAAGGGTTGACTAGGGCCCCCGGGCTATGGTTTAAGGAGATGCAGGGAAAACCCTAGAAAACCTGCATCAGGTAGGTCGGGCATTGGGTACTATTCTCACGCCCTTCCGAATGACGGGAGACGAGTTTGCTGTGGGGACGCAGCATTCCCTTCTCCGTGTCTCCACCAGTTTCAGGAGGCAATTGGCCGACTGATCCAATGGGATCAGCGGACAACTCTTGCCATATGCCCAAGGTCTTAGACCCCAGTACATATACCTCCTAAAATAGGTGAAGGTGTCTCGGCATATGAGAACTTTGATAAAAAATACCCAGAGAGAGTGCGAGGCATTCCCGACATGATCAGGTAAGCCCCGCAGTCACTCTGGGCTGAAGCGTCTACGAGAAACTCCCGCAGCGCCTCCCCTTATGAATGCAAATCATTAACGAAAATAGTATATAGGAGGATGAAACGTCAAATAGAATGCGAGTTAGGAGAAGATCAGTTTCGTTTTAGGAGGAATATAGGGACACGAGAAGAAATATAGACTTTGTGTCTAATTTTACAAGACAGTATAGTAAAAAAACGCAACCCTAATTTCATGTCATTTGTAGATTTATAAAAAGAGTTTGATAATGCGAACTGAAACACGCTTTTAAAAATTTTGAAAGGGACAGGAATAAACTATCGATAAATAAGGTTAATTCATAACCTATACAGACGGCAAACATTCTAATTAATAGAATTGAAGACCAAGAAAAGAAAGCACAAATCAATGAAGGAGTAAAACAAGGATGCATTTTTTCGCCCATGCTGTTTAGCTCACACAGTATAAAGAACAGGCGATGAATAAAGTTAACAAGGAATATGGAAAAGGAACCCTACGCTTTTCCGATGACATTGTAGTATTAGGGGAGTCAGATGAACACTTAGAAGCCATAATAGATAGCATGAACGTAAGCCTGGAGAAAGAGTTCAATATGAGGATTAATCGAGGGAAAACCAAGGTAATGGAGTGTAGTACGGGAAAAAGTGGAATAACAAAGGCTGTAAGATTGGGAAGGGATATTTTGAGGGGACTTAAGGAATTCTGCTACTTGGGAAGCGTAATAACTAGGGATGGTAGAAGTATAGTAGACATAAAGAGTAGGATAGCACAGGCAAGGAAGGCTTTCGCGAAAAAAGAGGAATCTACGTACGGGTAATATAAGTGTGTATATTATAAAATCGTTGCTAAAAATGTTCGTATGGAGCGTAGAATCACAAATGTGAATAGGGGAAGAGAGAACAATTTAAAGGACATTGACTAATGGAAGAATGTGGATATGAAAGGCTTGCGCAAGATAGAATAGCATGGACTCTTGCTTCAAAGAGTCTTAGGACCGAATACCACAAAACAACCACTTGCCAAAGGAAAAAAAAACTGTGGTACAATTTAAGAATTTAAGAAAACCTTATTAACCAGCTTCATTTCTCATAGATAAAAAGTATTTATTAATCATTTTCTCCCACTGCTGTGAAATAATAAATGACGAAGAAAGGTCTAAAAAGGCGTAAAAACCAATAAATCTATTCAAGTCAGTTCAACACGTGCCTAAAATATCTTCTACTTCAATACTTTGTTTCCTTAAAACACCCGATAAGGTCACAAACTAAGAGACAAAACGTCGTGCATTGAACCAATGTCAATACATTTATTAATTACTCTGACTTATATAGGCCCTTTTATTCCTCTGATTAAATATGATTATAAACAAAAAATGTGAATAGGGGAAGAGAGAACAATTTAAAGGACATTGACTAAGGGAATTCAAGGATGTAATACTCTAAGCAGAATAGTATATGACATAATATACACACTTATATTACCCTGTTAATAACTTTTTAAAGCTACAAACACGCCGAAGTTGGCAACAAATGCTGACAACATTTAGAAAACAGATTCTAGAGGGTTTATTAGCAACAACAAGTGGCTGCACAAACGCCCTTTCGCAATAATTGTTACGTGGATTGTTACGTAACATGTTAATAATACCACAACTGTGACACGGTTGCTAATAGTAAACACCTCTGTATGTGCTAAATTTCTAATTCCGTCTACGCCTCATGTTTTTACAAACTAGAACATTTTAATAACCAACTTGAGACACGTTTGTAACATGAATGACTTTGTCCTACCAAACCATGGAGGGTTGCATCAGATCAGTCGTAGGATTCAATATAGTACAACAACAACAACAGCAAGGTGTGAAACAAGGGACGACAGGAGTTGCAGAGAAGAAAAGAATCCAAGCTTTTGAAATGGTGTGCTATTAGAAGAATGAGATGGGTGGGTAGAAACACTACCCAGGAAGATCTATTGAGAATAGGGGAAGAGAGAAAATAAAATTGAAGGACTTTGTGGAAGAGAAGGGATAGATTAATGGGCCACGTTTTAAGTCATGAGCGTCTTGTAAAATTAGCATTAGGGGGAAGTGTGTGGGGTAAGAACAGAAGACATAGTCGAAGGATGGAATGCCTTAAGCAGATTAGGAAGGATGTGGGATGTGGTAGTAATGATGTAGAAAAATGGGAAGTCCTGAGCTCAGGATCAGTTACCATGGTTGGTTGCGTCAGACAAGTGTTAGGACTC
The DNA here is from genome assembly GCA_034510155.1 of Eucriotettix oculatus. NCBI lineage: Eukaryota > Metazoa > Arthropoda > Insecta > Orthoptera > Tetrigidae > Eucriotettix > Eucriotettix oculatus. The sequence goes on along the minus strand of CM067377.1, from coordinate 201,252,830 downwards.
AATACCACAACAACAACAACAACAAATTTTATGTCACCACCATTGATTATAAACTTACCTTTAGATATTTACTTTCAGTCTCGACAGCAATGGTGCTGAAGAACTAAATGATGGATGCTAGGAACCGCACTGAAGACTGATGATTCATGAAAAAATCATCCAATTCGTTGCAAAACATTTTTCTTTACACGATGGTTGTATGTCATTGAGCCATTTGTGATGTCAAGATGTGAGCGTGAAGGTGGGACAAGGATCGTGAGTTGTCATAGAGCGTTGCCTAATCTGATGACGTTGTTCTCCTACCGCGGGGAAGTGGACGACGAGTGGTGAATCAGTTCCTCCAACACAGTCCGCTGGCAGGTATAATTACTGTGCTAACATTACATTGTTACAGCCGCCGCATTAAGCAACTCACTTTCCGAGAAATTGTCTTGATGAGAGAATACGGCGAGGGACCTACTGTTACCACCACAACAACAACAACAGCGGCAGAATAAGGAGGAAAAAAATATGCTAATCCCCTGACCGGGAATATACATTTCATTGTTTCCCGGGGAAACAACAGTTACCACTGCTTGCAGAGGCCCAGTTCCACTCACAACGTTTTCCTGCCTTTCGAATTTTCTCCGTGGCGCAATAAAAAAAGAGTGGCCACGCTTTGGTGACCACTGGGAGAAAGACAAGAGGGCCTCCTCCTCTCTTAATTGACTTTTACACGCATTATGCAAATCACGTCTGAATTCAATTTGTTCTCTTTACGGACTACAAAAGGCAGAATACATTACTACGCGGCAGCGGCAGTGGCATTTATCTGACGGCGCGATCGTCGGTATTTCGCTTCCTGTGGCATCATCACGCTCAACCTTCTTCCTCCTCTTCTTCGGCCTACGACGACGCGGCGCGGCTTCTCAAGCTGCCACAGGGTCCCTGAACTCTTGGACAGTTCATACTACAGCGAATTGGCGCTACTCTCACTGGTCGACGGTACTGTGCTACCTTACCTTCATCAGCTCCGGAAATGTGGTGATCGGAAAACTTCATAAAGAGGGGGCCAAAGAAAAACGAAAAAATATTTAGGCGGGCCAACATAATTGTTTTTATAAAAATAAGAATGATACACTTTACAAAGTACTTGTATTCTTTGTAATACTAAACCCTATTAATGACTGAAAGACTATAAAGGAGAATGAGAGGCTCAAGTGCAGCCTCCACGGATTGAAAGGAATGTGTCTTGATTAGTGGGTGGAAGAAGGAACGTTGAAGATGCTGCACTCGATGGATTATCTTAGTTGTAGGCGACAGCCAAAAATGGTGGATAAGAAAAGTAGAATAACGTTTCTTGACAACCTGCGTATTTATTGTTAGGTGGCAGTTGACAAGTCACGCCGTCATGAAGATGAAGAAGAAACTTTAAGGCCTGTGCCTTCCAGTTTGACACTGAGGGACGGGAAGATTGTTTCAATGGCACAATAGCCAGCCAGCATTTCCCTATCTGTGGCATCATCTCCTACCACGTTCTACCTTCTTCTTCATGACCACGCGACTTGTCAGCTCCCACCATCCTCAACTCTTAGCAATATATATGCAGGTAATCAAGAAACGTTGGGTTACCTTGACGTCTACCATTTCTGGTTGTTGGTACGTCGCTTCAAGTGGCATCTTCTCTCACTCTGGCCTTCAAGCTTCTTCTTCATGATCACGAGGCTCTCAGGTGTTACCATCCTCAACTTTTAACAATAAATGTGCAGGTAGTCACGAAAAGTCACGCTACTTTGATGTCTACCATTTCTGTTGGTCGCCTTCATCCCAGGCATCCACCGAGTCCACAAGTCTCACCGTTCATTCCTCCGCCCACTGATAGAGACACATTTCATTCAATATGTGGAAGAGACTCTCTTCGAACTATTAATAAGTGGATCACTCTCAGCGCCACCTTGAGTCTGAGGAAGGAGAATGAAGGATTAGAAACTTGTTTCAACGGGGCGATCTTCACTATTTTTCTTCCCATGGCGTCATCTCCTCTCATTCCCACCCTCAACCTTCATCTTCGTGTCGACGAACGTCTCAGGTGTCACGTCATCACTTATCATCCTCCACCACTCTTAAAAATAAAAACACGGGTAGTCAACGATACGCTACTTTGATACCCACCAAGCGAGACATCCACCGAGTCCATGATCTTCATCGTTCTTTCCTCCATCCACTGATCGAGACACACTATTCTGAGTACCACTTTCAATCCGTGGAGGCAGGTCTTGTGCCTATGTCTTCCAACTTTTAACAAATGGATCACTCGAAGCGCCACCTTGAATCTGAGGCAATAGAAGATATAACTGAAAGTTATTTCAATGGTGAAATCGTTGGTGTTTCGCTTCCTGTGGCATCACGTCCTCTCATGCTCACCCTTAACCTTATCCTTCGTCTACTTTATGACGATGCGGCTCACAGGTGCCATTACCATCCTCAAGTCTTAGTAATAGCTACGCAGGTATTCAAGGAAACTTTACGCTACTTTTATACCCAATATTACTGGTGGTCGCCTTCCACTCAGACACCCACCGGGTCCACGACCTTCAGCTTTCTTTCCTCCATCAACTGATCGAGAATCACAATTCTTGTATCCACTTTCAATCCGTGGAGGCTGGTCTTGTGCGTACTTCTTCCAAATTGTTCCCTTTCAGCGCCACCTTGAGTCTAAGGAAGGACAGGAAGAAACCACCGCTGATGGTTGTTTCAATGGACTCTCTGATGCTTTCAAAATGCTTATTTTATAACACAGAGTTTCTAATACAAAGTCCACACATTTCTCAACAACGTAGCAGACTTTTTACTATCTCATTCACATACGTTTTCCAAAAAAAAAAGTTTTTAACCTTCCGGAACCAGGAATCAAAATCCTAGGAACTCGCGAAAACTGTCTGTGAGGTCCAAATTCGCCATGATAGAAAATATTCTAATGACACCATCTGGCTGGAACACTATTTTCTTATACTATTAATTTTTCCTTTTTACCTCGATAATTTTTTTCTAAAAAAATATAAACAGATTTAAAATCGAAAGAGGACCATGAGATTTTCTAGGGTCAATAGCACGGGTAGTTAAATGTTGACCCACCGCATCAAGATTCCCACCCTCACCCCTGGGGTACATTTAACAAATTATTACCGAATTATTATTCTCCTGTGAATTAAACGTTTTCCTCTTCATGGTGTCCCAGTGTTCAGCTTCTGAAATTCATACTAACCTGTTCTAACACGCCTAGTTAAATACCAACATAGGGTTGTAACTGCCCATGGATTCAGTCCTGGACGAGGATATTTATATTTTGACCCTTTAGTGTTTCATTGAACCTTCGAAACTTCATTAATCTGACCTGGTGAAGTCCCAAAGGCGAGGAATAAAAGTTCTCTTTAGTCAGTCAGTGAGTTGGTCGTTTGGATTTATCTCTATTTCTTTTTTTTTGAGTGAGGGGGGAATAAAACGCGTTAAGTGAAACATTATATATTTGTTGGTTGGTTATTAAGTGAATTTATTATAGTAAATAAAAAGACGGCCAAAAAAGTCAGCATGTAAATAGGAATGAAAGAAAATAGCCCATGTTGTCCCATTCATTGAAAATAGAATAAGAAACATGGAATAGGCAAGAGACTAACAAACTTGAGGTTTGGAGACGACATAGTTATGTTCACGAAAAGTCCAAGAAAGTTACAATCAATGCTTCAAGAGTTAAACTCACACAGAAAGTTGGCAGGAGTCCAAATGAATAAATCTAAATCACAAGTAATGACAAACGGAGTACAAACTCCAATATATCTTGAAGAAACAGTGCTACTGTATGTATATAAATCATTATTTATTCACAAAAGCGACGTTTGAGACTTCCGCAGGCTAAAAATTTAGCAATACATCATAATTGCTCCTTGAATCCCTCAACCGAAACGATTATTGAATTTACACGTGAAGAATTTGGAGTCGCGCATGGACCAACTCCAGCCCCTGACGGTTGCGGTGTTAATTGTTATATTGTACTTATTATTCTTTGTGAAGATGGCGCGTACTGTTCAATGGAGTGATTGAACGTGGTTGGTTAATTAAGATCCCAATTGGAACACGTTATCTTACCTGATAGAGGAACGGGAATTATCCATAAGACTATGATTGGTCCGCCGATTATTAGGGATCGTCGCAATCAGATCTCTTACTGTTCTACGCTTTACATTCTTCATCAAGCTATCACTTTGACAAAGTAGCAATGATACGTTGGAATTACTTGTCAAATATTCCACATCTGGAAGCTTCGGGACCTGTTTTGTTGGTTACTGATAAAATGCTATGAATGGACCAGTGGATGAATGGATCAGCCACGGTAACCTCCAGAAGTAATCGCCGAGGTGGCCGAGTCCCGTTGCTGGACAGGAAGGCGCGTGCCTCACCGGGACTTCCGGTGCCGAACCTTCGTCCGTCGCCCAAGCGTCCATTTCCGGGCCCGGCCCCCGACATTGTTGATGTCGAAGCTGCAAGCAGGTTCCCGTTAGTCGACGCCGTCACGGGGGGTTGCCACGTATTGACACGAAGATCTCACTTCTCTTAGTTCCGCCACGGCCTGGCTCTTCTCCTCAGCCGTGAAGACAGGAGCGTCACTCTCCAACTTCCTACCCAAGACGTCATTCCTCCTTGCGGACGTAATACTCCTTGGTTACCATCGGTGATTGGTTTCTGCCTCCCATCACCCTTACTCAGGTCCCTTCTATGTCCTATTTCATCCGTAGCAATCGGATAACTTACGGCTCTACGCTTTACATTCTTCATCAAGCGATCACGTAGCAATGCTACGTTCGAATAAATAAGAATTACTTACCAACATTCCGGAAAACGACGACGTGGACGTAGCAATAATGGTTCAATAATCACATCAACCTGAGGTCGATGTAAAAATATATGAGAACGCCAAATAACAGCCTATTTAATCAGAAATAAAAATTAATTTTAAATTTAAAAAATATGTATAACAGACGTAGTAATATAAAAAGGAAGACGCATCGGAATATAACATTGGAACACACTTCCACTGCACAAAAATATCCCCATTATAAATATTAAAATAGAAGAAGACAAGAATAAAATATCGAGAAAGAAGACACTCAGCACAAATTAAAAGTATAGATCAAGAAAAGAAAGGAGAAATCATGAAAGGAGTAAGACAAGGATACAGTATGTCGTCCATGTTGTTTATCTTAAATATAGAACAGACCATGAAGAATGTTAAAACGGACAACGGGAGAGGAATCATGCTGCAAGGAGAAAAATTATAAACGCTACGTTTTGCCGTTGATATAGTAGTATTAGGGGCGTCAGTAAAAGACTTGTAAACGATAATAAATGGCATGAACGTGGTCCTGGAGAAAGAGTTTAATACGAGGGTTAATAGAGTGAAAACCAAAGTAATGGAGTGTAGTATGGGAAACAGTGGAATAACAAAGCGTGATAGTTTGGGAAGGGATATTTTGACGGAAGTTAAGGAATTCTGCTACTTGGGCAGCATAATAACTAGAATAGGATAGCTTAGGCAAGGAAGGCTTCCACACACACACAAAAAGAAGCTTACTTACGGATAATATAAGTGTGAATATTAGGAAAACATTGCTAAAAATGTTCGTACGGAGCATGGCGTTGAATGGGTGCGAAAAGTGGTCGATTGAGATTGCAGAGAGAAAAGAAAAGCCTTTGAGATGTGGTGATACAGCAGAATGAGACGGCTGGATAGAAGAACTAACGGGGTAGTTGTAAGCAGAATAGGGGAAGACCGAGCAGTATGGAGGACGTTGACCAAGAGAAGAGATAGATTAATAGGCAACGTTTTGAAACATGAGTTTCATCTAAAAGTAGCGAAAGAGGGAAGTGCGTGTGTGGGTAATAACTGAAACGGAAGGAAATGATGGAATCTACTAAGCAGATTCGTGTGGATGTTTGATGTGGTATTTCTTGCGCAAGATAGATTAGCAAGGTTGTTTGCCTCGGACCAGTCTTAGGACTGAATTCCACAACAACAATACTAAAATTACAAATAAAAACCGGGTTCCTCCTGCTATTAACCCCCACACGAGACTAAGTCAGACTGAGGCCGCCTCGTGGTGTTGTGTGCCGGTCGGGTCTCCCAAATAGGGATCGACACACAACGCACATGACTCTTGAACGAGTATATAAAGGGAATATAATGTCTTAGAATATTCTCTACGGACAAGACACGACTCTAAATTCCTGAGGTGAAATCACACTGAAAGGATTCATGTGACCCAAGTTGAATAAACTAATTTAACTTGAAACAAGCGAACTGCTTGCTTTTATCGAATCACACTTTGTTTAATCCCTAACCGAGTCTCGTTTAATGATGCTTATATTAGATAGAGTTCTGTATACATGGCTGGAGTCTTATCGTACGACAAGGGAAATGCCTTTGAGGTTCCCACAAGTACCTCAGCTGCGATACACGCAGACTCTCGAACGTTTCGTTTATCGAAGCGACACTCGTTTTCACTTTCTCAAAACAACAGGTTATCGGAAGCGGAAATAGGCGAAGTATGTGTGTGTGTGTGTTTTAGCAACGATAAATAACGAAACGTTTATTCCTTAAGTGCAATCGCACATAATTACCCGTGGAAATAGTACACTACTATTAGAGGAGTTAAGTGAGGACTCGAACAGATATGTAATCAAATTGTCGCTTCACTCGGGACAGTCATTAACGGTTTTCAAAAATCTTCCTCACTATCGGCTCCTAGGTTGTGTGTTTATATCGTTACAGTCTCCATGATTACGGGTTTATGGCGAAGCACAATTTTTTTACACTCAATAATTGCTGCGTTCATGTGATAATGTGAGTGGAAGTTTTGAAAATAACCCACAGTTCACCAGATGCAAACCTAAACTTACAGAGACATGGCGAAGGGAATGCTGCATCACCGCAGTAAACCACTTTTCCCGTTGTACAGAAGGGCGTGAGACGAATATCCAATAACCCAACGAGCTTTAAGGGTTTCACTAATAGTAGAATGCTAGGTACGACCCTTAAACGTATAGCCCGGGAGCTGAATTCCAATTTCTATAGAGAGACAATTTGGAGGGCTTTGACGAAGAGAAGGGATAGGTTAATAGGCCACGTTTTTATACATGAGGGTTTTGTAAAATTAGTACTAGAAGGAAGTGAACAGAAGAGGGGGAGGCCTAGGATGGAATACGCTGAGGAGATTAGGGAGGACGTGGGATGTGGTAGCTATGAAAGAAATTAAAACGCTTACGCCCTTGTGGAGGGGCTGCATCAGACCAGGCTTAGGACTGATGACGATAACCAACAGCAACAAAGTACGCTACACGGACAAAATTATCTTCTTATCTGCTTGTAAAATTTAAAGTAAAATGTGTACGTAAAAATATAATAATTTAACTATATTATTAACTTCAATTATCATTCAATTTTCCAGTAAAAACGAACAAACAACACTCATTAGATTTTTAAAAAAGGGTTAAAAACCGTTTTATAAAGCATGAAGAAAGCACGAACGCTCTACGTTTCAGGCCTAATTGGTACAATATTTTTGCCAGTAGTATTTTCCTTGGTTTTGCTGTGCCGGTTGTAGCTGGTTCCGCAGCACCGGCAGTAAGATGGACTATAAAGAAGAGAGGATCTATTACTTTGGTTCTCGTCTTGGCCTGGTCGTGACGTCACAAGCCACGGACGAGTCTCAAGTACAACGTACATGTAATACTTGAAAAGAATATAATTAATGACAATTAAAACAACAACTTCGAACGACTTAAATGAATATAGCAATGATTAAAATTATCAAAGTACTAACACATAACCTCTACAGAAGACAGGCAGCAGTAATTAGAATAGGAGACCAAGAAAATAAAGCATAAATCGAGAAAGGAGTACGTCAAGGATGCAGCCTGTCTCCCAAGCTGTTCTACTTACAGCCGATGAAGAAATTGAAAACGGAAATATGGAAAAGGAATCATACTGCTAGTAGAAGAAATAAAAACCTTACGCTTTGCCGACGATATTGTAGTATAAGGAGAATCAGAAGAAGTCTTGGAAACCATAATAAATGGCATGAACGTGGTTCTGGAGAAAGAGTTCAATATGAGGATTAATAGAGAGAAAACCTAGGTAATGGAGTGAAGTTTGAGAAACACTGGAATAAAAAAGTGTGTTAGATTGGGAAGGGATATTTTGATGGAACATAAGGAATTCTGCTACTTGGGAAGAGTAATAACAAGGGATGGTAGAAGTATAGTAGATATAAAGAGTAGGATAGAACAGGCAAGGAAGGCTTTCGTGGAAAAGAAGAATTTACTTACGGATAATATAAGTGTTAATCTAAAAATGCTCGTATGGAGCGTGGCGTTGCATGGGTGCGAAACGTGGACGATAGGAGTTGGGGAAAGGAAAAGAATAGAAGCCTTTGACATGTGGTGCTATGGAATAACGCTGAAAATCAGATGGGTGGATAGAATCACAAACGAGGAAGTTCTAAAAAGAACACGAGAAAAGCGAAAAATATGGAGGACGTTGACTAAGAGAAGTGATAGATTAAATATAAAATTAGCATTAGAGGGAAGTGTGTGGGGTAAGAACGGAAGAGGGAGGCAAAGGATGGAATACGCAGATTAATGAGGTGCTAATTATAATGAAATGAAAAGGCTTGCGCAAGATAGGTTAATATGGAGGGTTGCATCAGACCAGTCTTAGGACTGAGTATCACCACAACAACGAGTAAAAGTATTTAATTAACTAATTTTAAAGATTGTTTATATATATATATATACAGATAATGATTCGTCGTCTATGTGCTACACTCCATTGGATGTCTCACAACACATCCAGCTCCAAGGCAAGCAACACTGACATCAATAATACGTTAAGTTCAAAGAAAATATATCTCCAACTTCAATTCTTTTCATCTCCTGTTTATTCATATTAATTTTCACCATTTGTGACTTCAGTATTAATTTCCTTTGCAGTCAAAAATTTAACATCAAACTTATTTTAACGTTACACTTTTAATTTAAATAAATCAAGCAAAGAGAATATATAAATTTGAATTCAAATGACATATTCGCGAACCCAAAGATATTTCTGTTGACAACCAGAGAGATGCTGCCATACCAGAGACATTGTTGCTTACGCGCGAAGTAATACTATTTTTGAAAAGTGAAGAAATGCGGGGTAACGTGTAAACATGTTACGTTACAGAATGATTCTCGTTCCCCAGTAAATGTTTTTCGATAAGACTAGCAAAATGAAGGATTTAGTCGCTTTCTTCTGCGGAAAAAAAACGTCAGGACAGGACTAAAATCCTTCAAAATCACCTCACCTCGTGGGTTCATAACGTTACGAATTGATATTGGACGGAACTGACGCCTCGCTGGTTGGCTCATCAAAGTGCATGTCTGTTTCCCTATATGAAGCCATATAACTTCCAGCCAATTAAAATGGCAGATAGCGAGCGGACTCGTGCTGCAGATAGAGATGTGATTATTAACATAATTAAAGGAGGTGTCGCGAGCAGTGTTTGCTGTGTTTATCGGCAGCGACGCCGCGAGGTTTATTTATTGGTGGCAATAGCGAGGAGAGGAGAGGCGAGGCTAGGCTAGGGGATCATCCCTTATCTCCGCGCCCTGCGTCACCCAGCCGGTACGACTGTATACACCTCTGTTATTGGCCCGTGGCAATATTAACCCGCTTTATACTGCGGCGTTTATTAACCGCGACACAGATAACTGGCCAATCGACAGATGCCTTCCGCAGAAACTAAACACACGCGCGCCATATCGCGACTTCACTCACACGTGGAACGACAAGACCGCTTTATTTTACTGTACAAATGTCTTTATAATGCCCGACCCTCCTGATGCAGATTTTCTAGGGGGTTCCCTGCACCCCTTTAGGTGAAACACCGGTTACGTTCCTTACACTATAACCCGAGGGCCCTAGTCAACCCTTGGCTACCTTCCGCATCCCCCTATTCAATTCCCTATTAAGAAGTGTGGCCTGTTTTAGGTTAACCCTCACGTAGCCTGTTAACTCCCCCCTCCCCTCCGTCCAAAAAAAGAAAAACTTAAAATAAAGTCAAGAGCGCAGGTGGAAGTTTTCTCTCGCAGCCATTTCTCCCCCAGAGTAACTGAGAGGCTCACCTGATCATGTCGGGGATGCCTCGCACTCTCTCTGGGTATTTTTTTTATCAAAGTTCTCACATGCCGAGACACCTTCACCTATTTTAGGAGGTAAATGTACCGGGGTCTAAGACCTTGGGCATATGGCAAGAGCTGTCCGCTGATCCCATTGGATCAGTCGGCCAACTGCCTCCTAAAACGGGTGGAGACACGGAGAAGGGAATGCTGCGACCCCACAGCAAACTCGTCTCCCGTCATTCGGAAGGACGTGAGAATAGTACCCAATACGCCGACCTACCTGATGCAGGTTTTCTAGGTTTTTCCCTGCCTGCATCTCTTTAGGTGAAACACCGGGTAGGATCCTTACACTATAGCCCGGGGGGCCCCTAGTCAACCCTTGGATACTTTGCTCTACCCCCTTCTCAATTCTCTTCCTATGCTATTAAAAGGGAGTTGCCTGTCTCAGGATCACTCTATTTCCTTAGTTTTCCCTCTATTAATCCTCATATTGAATTCTTTCTCCGTTCCCAATGTAACACCCTTTGTTATTCCACTGTCTCCCATAACTCCACTCTATTTCCTTGGTTTTCCCTCTATTAATCCTCGTATTAAACTTTTTCTCCATGACCACGTTCATGCCATACAAGTTATTTTCTGACTTCCCTAATACTACAATATCGTTGGCAAATCCTAAAGAATAAGGTTATTGAACCTTTATCATTGAATAACAGGAATTAGGATTTTTAAATGATCACTATGTAAATTAACTACTGTTATTTGTCTCTGTATTCGTGGGAGGAACAAAGTGGGTGGAGGGAAAGAGAGACAGAAAGAGAGAGAGGCTTGATGGGAGAGAAGAGAGGGAGAGAGAGAGAGAGAGACAGGACTAACACAGATTACCGAGTGTTTGATGTAACAGAAAAGCGTTTGTTGTAGGAAGGACCCAGAGCGGCATTGATGTGTTGTATGACAGAGCCTGGGGACTTCTCCCCATAAAAACAACTCCTCTGCGCCGTGTTCACCGTGTCTCGCTAATTAAAATATTAAATGCTTCATTTGTTAAATTTCCATCTGGTATCAAGCCACTCATATAGAAATTAATTTTCCAGCTTTTGGTGTTCATTTATTTTAACAAGTGCCTCCGATCCTCCTTCGCCCCTCCCCACTCCCTCTAGGGTTAGTACACAAGAACTTATACAAAACCAAACTTTGGTATGTTTAAGAACCAACTTTGATCTTTAAGAGACTCGCCTTCTTTAACTATTGAGGGCCTGGGCCTACCAGGGTGACTGTGGACTGACACATTCCAAATTCAGAGTGACATGTGGTCAGCGTATCGACCCTCCTACAGTCGTCATCTCGGTCTTAGTGACCATGATTTAACAGAAATATCCAAGCCCATGCCAGGATTCGAACCCAGGACCCTTGGCACATGAGGCAGCCAGGATAGCCACTACACCGCAGGAGGTCATCCACCTCTTACCATTACCTTAATATAATGCCTTCTAAAAATTTATTACTGGGTGGGGTCAATTTATTAATTTTATTATAATAATATGATATTATTGATGGGGATTTTATATCAAAGAAAAAAATTTAAGTTTGAAATTCAGAGTTTAATTATAAGGGAATCGTTAAATAAGAGCATGAAAGATAAAAGCATAAAATAAACAATTAGATAGCATGAGACTTTAATTCAAGGTTTCTCAGTGGGGTGAACTTCGAAGCTTATTTGGATCCCTAATGGCAATTGGCCTGAAAAATGTGAAACTCTTTGTAAATAAATAACTAAAAAATCGATACCCTTGGCCGAAAATACATCTGCTCCCATTCTGCTTCCTGGCTGATGGTTGGCTGGTATCTGTGACTGGATCTTCACCGTCTGGGCTGGGCTCGTAGACCAATCTCAACATTCTCTATCTGTCAACAACATCATCTCTCCACAAAAAACTTCTCTTTATCTGATATCCTCCATTTCTCAACTTCATCTCCGCACAACATCTCTCTCCGGACTCCCAACAACTTCTCTCTCTCCTGCTGTCCTGATAACGTCTCTCTACTATCCTCTGTCTCCCAACTTCATATCTCTCCGGTCTCCCGAAAACTTTTCTCTCTGGTCTCCCAATAACTTCTCTCTCTGATGTCCCTATAACCTCTCTGTGCTATCCCCCGTCTCCCAACTTCATATCCCTCTGGTCTCTCGACAACTTTTCTCTCTGGTCTCCCAACAACTTCTCTCTCTCTCTCCTGCTGTCCTGATAACGTCTCTCTCTGCTATCCTCCGTCTCCCAACTTCATCTCCCTTCCAGTCTCCCGACAACTTCTCTCTCCGGTCTCCCAACAACTTCTCTTCCCTCGTAACATCGGTGGGAAGCTACACAATCTCGAACTACCAACCAGATAATCTTCATCAAAGGCTTCTATTGGCTTGCCGATGGACAGTTGCAGCCAATAGGAAAATTTTCACTGCTGGGACTAAATGTTTCACATGTTCTGCATCTTTCCGTGACATTCCGAATTTTTCGCAAAACTTTCGTTTTGCCAGCAGCTCTTCTATATAGCTACGGCGATTACCGGTAGCAACCCAATTTTCTACGTGTGATCCCTTTTCTGAACGGGCTCCTTTCGCATACAAAAAGGAGGGTAGGTCTTTTAATCCTAGGAATGTGCTCTGCCACACCCCAGAAAAGCCAGGAAACACATGTACTTTATTTAATCTTACAACACGCGCGTTAAATATCTATTACACTTCAACACAATGTTTCCATTCCTATTATTATTCAAAGTGTAATGGTTATGAAGGAAAGTTTAAGTGGGAAAATTCAAGAAAAACAGCTGAACTGTTACAATCGGCTAACAAGAATCTCTTCAGAGAGACTACCATTGGAAATACGGAATTGGGAGCCGGGTCAAAAGGAAGAAGGAAAACAGTACGACGTCGAAGAAAGCGGTACAACATCATCCAAGAATCAATGAGACTACCACCAAAAATATGGAATTGGGAACCAAGCCGTGGGGGGAGGGGGGAGTAGGAAAACAGGAAGGCCTGGATAAAAATGGTACGATGAAATCCAATAATCAGTGAGACTATCACCAGAAATTGGAATCCGGGTCGGCAGTAAAAAAGAAAAGAAGAAGGCCTGGAAGGAAAAATGGTACGAAGTTACCCAAAAATCAATGTGAATATTACCAGAAATATGGAATCGGGAGTCGTGCCGGCAGGAAGAATGAAAAGAGGAATACCTTGAAGAAAATGGTAAGATTACAGGCAATAAGCGGTGAGATATCCACTAGAAATATGGATTTGGGATCCGGGAGGAAGGGAAAAATTAAGGAAATGGTATGATGGCATCCAAAAGGCATTGAGAGAAAGAGACTTCTAAGAAGACGATGTGTTCAAGAAAGAAGAATGGTGGAAGGGTTGCAGGAAATGATCTACAAGGTTGTCAGGAACCTGTTTAAATATACATTATAGGTGAAATTAAAAAATAAATCTGCAGCATCGCATTGTTCATCTTGGACCACCGTCTATCTGAGGATATGACTGGATGTCGTCACCTCCTTTGATGGTACAGAATTAATTTATTTTCCGTGTGGTGGGGTTAATCAGGGTCGTCGTTTGCGATTCCTCGTCCCCGTGATTTGCGAGGTCCTCTCTCGGTAAGGCGATAAGGAGAACAGCCACACACAACTTGTCCGCCATCCTTCCCCCCCCCCCACTCTCCCTTTCCCCCATAAGTTGTTCCATGTCAAGGTGAAGACATGATTGTACCTTGAGAAGGCGTGTAATACACTCCCTCGGATAAGAAAACTTGTCACGCATGCAGTTAAAGGAACGGAGACACGTAATGCTCTGTAGATAACAAACACCTGCCAATTTACTCTGGAGAACATTTAAACTCCTCAAAATACCACTCTTATATCACGAATATTATGGTTTCATTAAGGTTGTAAGCATCCCACTTACTTAAACAAAATAACTCAGGCGATAAAATAAAGAAGAATGTAATAGTGTTGAATTTAGAATTCATCTTATAAAAATTTATTACAAAAAAAAACGCTGTTTCGACTCAACTTTTAACATCGTCAGGTTCTGTATAAATCTACATAAATAAGATTGTTTGTATGGCGTGCGCTGTGGGCGTCGTTGGAAACAAACTGAGATTTACAAGGTTTGTTCCTTGTGCGATCCTGAAGCATTAATCCGACTGTATTGGACTTCAGCTGTGATCACCTCAGAGAACGTTTTTTGTCAATGTTAGTTTTTAAAATTTGGGTACTTCATTTCCCCCTCTTTATGGCTAAAACACAGTCTCATGTGAATCACCTTTGTTTGACTTCATGTTCGTCCCATTTGCGCTGTTTCTGTACCTTTAATACAACATTTTAAATTTCGGTGTACTGTAATGTTCAGCCCGGAGACGGTATCTGCCAAATTATTTTCGGAGACTGACAGTCCTTCCTTACCCCCTGATAAGCTAAAAATTTCCCACCTGTATCATCTAATCTCAGATTTCATTTATGTCCATTATGCGCATATACGTTTGACTTTAAATTTTGGTCCGTTGTAGTGGTAAAGCTTGTAAAGGTTTCTGTCTATTATTTCAAAGAATGGGGTTCCTTCCTACCTCCCTTTCAAGCCAGAAATTTCCCACCAGTATCATCTCATTTGAGACTTCATGTTTGTCCATTATCCTTATATACGATTGGCTTGAAATATTGGTTTCTTATAATGTTCAGTCCAGAAAAGATTCTTGTTGATCCCTTCTTTCACCCAATTTCAGGTCAAAACATCCACTAAAGGCATATATAATTTGCAACGGAATAGATTAAGACCTCACATAGACTGTCAATCGAGGTGATTAAGCTGCAGTTATGCGAGAGATAACGCTTAAATTTAAATAATATTTTATATAAGTAATTAAATATCTATTTTCATAATATCTTTGATGAACTTTCTTTTATTTCAGGCAAGGTTTTGCCCATTTTTCTTTTTGGACGTACACTTTACCAAACCCCCTTCTTAGAGATTCGATAAGTCGAGATGAATAACGTCAACTATTTTCGCCATTTAATAATTCAAGACAAAAAACCCAACAATTTGAAAATGACTTGTACTATTAGGAGAGTCAGAAGAAGACTAGGAAACAATAATAAATGCCATGAACGTGGTCCTGGAAAAAAAGGGTTCAATATGAGGATCTGTAGAGGGAAAACCAAGGTGATGGAGTGTAGTTTGAGAAACAGTGGAATAACAAAGGGTGTAGGATTGGGAAGAGATATTTTGACGGAAGTTAATGTATTCCGCTACTGCGGCAGAGTAATAACTAGGGATGGTAGAAGGATAATAGACATAAAGTGTAGGATAGCACAGGC
Source organism: Eucriotettix oculatus (assembly GCA_034510155.1). NCBI lineage: Eukaryota > Metazoa > Arthropoda > Insecta > Orthoptera > Tetrigidae > Eucriotettix > Eucriotettix oculatus. Next base: position 201,237,281 of record CM067377.1, on the reverse strand, counting down.
AAGGAAGGCATTCGCAAAAAGAGGAATTTACTTACTGGTAATAGAAGTGTGAATATTAGGAAATTGTTGCTAACAGTGTTCGTATGGAGCGTGGCGTTATATGGGTACGAAACGTGGACGATAGGAGTTGCAGAAAGGAAAATAATAGAGGCGTTTCAAATGTGGTGCTATAGGAGACTGAGATGGGTGGATAACGAGGAAGATCTAAACGGAATAGGGCAAGACCGAACAATATGGTGGACGTTGACCATGTGAAAGGACAGAATAACTGTCATGAGGGTGTCGTAAAATTAGCATTAGAGGAAGTGAGTGGTGTAAGGACGGTAGAAGGAAGCCAAGAATTGAATACGCTAAGTAAATAAGTGAGGATGTGCTATTTATGGAAAGGCTTATGCAAAATAAGGTAGCATGGTGGGTTCCATCAGACCAGTCTTAAAAGACTGAATACCACAACAACAACAAAATGTGAGGAGAGAGATGGTTCATAAGTAAAAGGTATTGACGAGGATTGGTTTGTGAAGCATGAAAGAGTGAGTACCGGAGGACGAATATCAATTCAGCACGGGTTAAAAGAACATTTTGATTGGTAATTTTTTTTGTCGACTTGTGTAGGTCATTTCAAAATTTTACAAACATATATATTCATGTTTGGAAGCATAATCCTTACCTCCTGTGGTCTAGTGGCTAGCGTCGCTGCCGAAGTCCATGGATTAATAAGGCTGGAGAATCCAGACGCTGACCACTTGTCACTCCAATTTCGAAAAGTGTCGTTGGAAGATAATAGTCCTCATATCCTGGACGCAGGAAAATGAGGGAAACCGGAATTCCGGAGCTGGAAGTACAACCTGTGCTAGAGAAGTGGAGATGCAGGAAGGGTGGAGGAAACGAAAATATTGAAAGACTGTCTCCTGCCTCCAAAAGGAAGCCCAGGAGACAAGAATAGAGCAATGGCTGACCTCCACGCATCTTTACTGGTAGAACTTATGCAGGGAGAGCGTCTGCATAATACACAGTCTGCTCTACAGACCCCCTGCAAAAAATATACTTCCATATTTGATGTATATATATATATAAAAGTATTATAAAAAAGTGTTAAAAAATCTCAGTCTGTAATGTAATGTAAAAGAAGATGGAAGCAGCTATGACTTAACATAGTTTTCCTCTCCCTTCTCTTTCTTCCCTTCCATATTCCGCCAGCTGTGATCTCACAGCACTTTCCCTTCAATCCTCCTACTCCCATTCACCCTATACCCTTCTGTCTTTAGTTTTAGTTTATTAGTTTTATTATTGTTTAAGAAAATAATTATTTATAAAATAAAATAGAATAAATCTGTAATACAAACATTGTAAGAAATTATAGATACTCAAGAAAACAGGCTATTAGTGTAATTAGTGAATAAAAAATAAATAAATAAAAAGTCCGCAGTCGTCCCGGTAGGCCCAGGCCCTAAACGGGCTGGAGTTCCAGCGAAGAAGAGAGAGGTGTAATCTTTTTTTTTGGTGGCAAGTAAAACCTCAGTGAAGAAGGATCCACTAAATTTCATGGACAAGGTGATTGCGTCATCAGCGAGATATATTTAAATTTAAATCAATTTTGAATTCGGGATGGGATGTTAGGGTTGTCGCTGGTAGATGGAGCCTCCGACGGTGTCCTTGGTACCCGGCAAAGAGACTGGAGACGTACTGGATGAAGCTGTACCACACGCTGTGGTGACCCACTGACCCATCCAGAGGACCACACAGTTGCTCGCTAATCACAGTGTAATTGCTGCTGACCGTCCCCCCCCGCCTCTCCGCCCACGCCCCCGGTCTCTGTGTTGTCCCCCTCCTCCCCCCCCGGTTCACCGTCTTCTTTTCCGAGACCCCGGCAAAAGATTTACATTGAATCGCCTCGCGGCTGGACGCGCTTTCTTCATACAATAGGCTCTTTGTTCAGGACCGTCATTTGTTAAACTGTTTATTCAATTTAAATTACCATCAAGCAGTCGGCCCGGTGCGCTAAATCAACATGGCGACAGTCGCATCTAGGAGACTTATGAACTGGAGACGTTTCCGCAACCGGTTTATTGCAAATTGCAGGAGGACCTCCAGCGTCGACCTCAGCGGTCGCCTGTGGCTGCTGCTGCTGCTGCCTTCAAGACGACGGAGCCATTGTTTCATCCGTCGAGGCTTAATCACTCTGTCGTAACCCCGAAAATCTCGGCAACGGAAGAGGTCCTTCACAACCTTCCCAAGTTCATATAACCCTCAAATACTTACACAGAGACGATCTATGCTCTTACTAACCCTTATATTTATTAATATTAATAGAGGGAAAACCAAGGTAATGGAAACATATAACAAACGGTGTTAGATTGGGAAGGGATATTTTGACGGAAGTTAAGGAATTCTGGACGGGCGCCAAAGTGTCTAGGTCTGTAACCTTCTTAAATTCTTCTCAAGCCAACTTCCTTTGACTTTGAACCTCCAAATTCCGTATTTTGTTTCATTTATACCCCACTAGTAGTATGGAGACCGACCTCCTGTGGTGTAGTGGCTAGCCTCTAGTTGCTGCCTCACAACTCAGGGGTCCCGGGTTCGAATCCTGGCAAGGGCTTGGATGTTTGTGTCGTCATGGTCGCGAGGACCGGGATTAGGGCTGCTGGGGAATTGATACACTGACCACGTGTCACCCCAAATTCAGAATGTGTCACGCCAGATGACAGTCCGCAGCCGCCTCGGTAGGCCTAGGCCCTCAAGAGGGCTGTTGAGCCATTGGAAGAAGAAGAAGAAGTAGCATTATGAAGGCTCAGGATAAGAACGCCACGAACAGAAATATTAACAATGGACAGAGGATATGAGACATCACTGGAGACCGTCATTTTGGCTGGAGATTAAAATTATTTCTACTCGCTAAACGGAACGGAAACTATTATGAAGGAGACGATACAGCAGTAATTTTGGATTATTATTGTATGAAAAATTTCCCAAAACTGTTTATCGGTACATTGTTTACTTCAAATTGTTTTGAAAGGATATAAGTTTGATTTATTTTAATTTGTTTTCAAAAACTATGGATTAGAATCGTGAGAAAAGGAAATACATTAAAAAAATTACTGGGTATACGAGACGTTGAATATAATGACGGGGCATTAATTGTTTTACGGTTATATTAATATATTAATAATGAGCTTTTATAATAAAAAATAATAATTTAATTTAACCTAAACAAATATACATCAATATTACAATTTTGATATTTTCAAACTTTAAGCCGGTAATTCTTTCTTAATTAACACTGCATATATGTTTACAAAAATAATGATTCGAATAAAGTTTTGAAACTAACAATTCTTGATCTTTAAACTCAGGGTCGTATGTTATGGGCTTTCTCATACATCAGAATATTCTAACATAATGTCGACATAATGGACCTTCTGGCGTCTTCCTCGTTGCAATTTCCACCTATTTTAGGTCTTCCTCAATTCAAATCAGAATATTCGAAACACACATTTACTTATCCACTTTACTGCAAACATAAAGGATGTCAGAAAATAATATTTATTTTTATAGTATTTGACGTCCCTGCCAAATAACCGTTTCCCTATGGGGACCGATTCAACCATTCCTCTTCCACCGCTGTAAAGGTATTATAGATTAACTTACAACATTCAACTAGTCGCATTCACGGACTGGGTCAATGGTAGAGTGCCCACTGGGATTCTGGGTTCGAGTCCTGGGTTCCGTCGACATTTTTTACCATTTCTCTCTTATAAACTGAGCCTCACGGCCCTGATCTCAACTTTAATTAAAGCTCTGACGACATGGTTTTGTGTTTAGTCAATAACCTAATTGGTTTCATTTATTAGTAGCTGGATAACTTGTGAATATTTACAGCGATGAATACAGTTGTTGTCGTTTTTTTTCTGAGTATCGTGTTGAAAGATTGTGGACCTTAGCTGGCGGAGTAACAAATTTGACAATTGATAAAGCGTTTTATTGTATGTCAGCGCCTCCGTCGACAGGAAATTAGAATTCCAATCCTCAGCGGTCAGAGGCCGATATTATCTGCTCGTGTTCGTTTATCGAAGTAAGGAAACAAAAGATCTTCCTAAACGCTACGGACATAATCACAAATAAACAAGCCTGAGGAACCAGTTCCATAAGGTGAGACGGGGCAATAATAATAATAATAATAGCGGCGGCGGGGTGTCAGGGAACTACATTAGCCAGGCTGGTATTTTTTATACACATTATATATTTGTGCGTCATCAGTCTTGGTTGGTTGTCCACGATATGCCAACACATGGACGGGTATAAATCAGCGCGTGAGGTATGTGCGTATTTCCTCCTCCGCTGCCTTAATATCGGGAATGTAGTCCCCGGTAAAAAGCGATCCCAAACATGGGAGGAGTGGTCGCCCCTGTGTTTTTGTCCCCTAATTAATGTCCGCGTGTCCAGGTTTTCTTTCTGGGAACGAGAGAAGAGAGGGGTTGGCGCCACGGCCGTGTCGAGGTCCTCGCGCCCACAATTAAGGGGCGGAGGGAGACATTCCAGCAGCGGCCCCAAAGGCGGCGCCGCCGACACATCCATTACAGACGTGCGATAGAGTTACACGCCTTTGTTCGGGACTCGGCCATTTGTCCCCGCGCTGTAAACCGATACCAGCGCACCCAAGGACGTGTCGCCAGGTTCCACGTGCGCCGGCGCTCTCGCCAAATAGTCCTTATCAGCTCTCCACTAACTCTTACGGTCGGACGCATTCTGTGCCACATCCTCCCTAATCATCTTACCCTTCCTCTTCTGTTCACTTCCCTCTAAAACCAATTTTACAAGCCTTTAATGTCTCAAAACGTGGCCCATTAATTTATCCCTTCTCCTGGGGACCTTTCTTCTCTTATTCCGCTTAGAACTTCCTGGTTATTAAAGTACGAGGTCTTTCCCGGTGAATGGCATGTATAAATTCCTCTCGAGTTTCCAACCGGGTCAAAGATTTTAACAGTGACGTTTCGATGGCTTGCTCTGCCATCATATTCAGACTGAAGTGTCAAATTCGGTGAGTGTAAGCATTTATATAGTCTGAGGCAAGTCTGTTCAAGCACAAACCGCCTGTGATTGGCTAGATGTGGACGCGGGAGCGAAGGCGTCTCCCATTGGTCCACTTGCTTAGTCATGCTCTAGTCCCCCGTGGCTGCGGCCACGTGGCACGTCACTGTTAAAATCTTTGAACCGGTTGGAAACTCGAGAGAAATTTATACATACAACTTCCTGGTTAGTTACCCTATCCACCCATCTCATTTTTTTATTTTTTATTTTTGGATTAACAGGCTACATGAGGGTGATCCTGAAACAGGCAACTCCCCTTTAATAGCATAGGAAGGGAATTGAAAAGGGGGGATGCGGAAGGTAGAGCAAGGTAGCCAAGGGTTAACTAGGGCCCCCGGGCTATGGTTTAAGGATCCTACCCGGTTTTTCACCTAAAGAGATGCAGGGAAAACCCTAGAAAACCTGCATCAGGTAGGTCGGGCATTGGGTACTATTCTCACGCCCTTCCGAATGACGGGAGACGAGTTTGCTGTGGGGACGCAGCATTCCCTTCTCCGTGTCTCCACCAGTTTCAGAAGGCAGTTGATCCAATGGGATCAGTGGACAGCTCTTGCCATATGCCCAAGGTCTTTGACCCCGGTACATATACCTCCTAAAATAGGTGAAGGTGTCTCGGCATATGAGAACTTTGATAAAAAGTACCCAGAGAGAGTGCTATCATTCTTCTATAGCACCACATTTCAAAAGCTTCTATTCTGTTTCCTTGGCTGCAACTCCTACCGCCCACGTTTCGGACCCATATAACGCCACACACTATAGTATCAATTTCAATAACTATTTCTTCATAACCATACTTAGTGATTCAATCCCACCCATCTCATTCTCCTGTAGCGCCGCATTTCAAAGGTTTCTATTTATTTCCTTTCTGCAACGTTTCGCACTCATTATATGTTGTAAAAAGGGTATATTGATAACCTTGAAAAAAAAACCTATTCCGTTAAAAAATTCAACAGTAAATTATTGTATCATATCAATTGTTGCTGTTGTGTTCAGTCCTCCATGCTAACCAATCTTGCGCAAGCCTTTACATTAACCATATCTCTTGCCCAAACCCACATCTTCCCTAATCCGCTTAGCGTATTCCATCCTTTGCCTCCCTAGTCTGTTCTTACCCCACATACTTCCCTCTAATGATAATTTTACAAGACCCTCGTTTCTTAAAACGTGGCCTATTAATCTATCCCTTCGCTTTTCCCCTATTCTGTTTATAACTTCCTCGTTTGTGATTCTAGTAAATGCATCTATTTAAAATATTCTTAATTTAAACCAATATTTTCATGCTAATGCAGCTGAATTTTCTGCAAAAGTGGTCATTTAAATTCCCCAAAATAAGAGATAAACGAATATTAAAGAGTAAAGGAATTTGTAAAATGTCATTAATGTATTTAGAGATGTTTTCCTTGGTAAGAGGAGACGATGGAAACCGGTCATACAGCGGCCAGGAGGGTTTATAGGTTTGTTGGAATATTTTCTCGTGCGTGTCATTGTACGACTTTATATTATGACGGTGTTTGAGCGTATATCATATTTGAGAATAAAATATTAATTTGGGAGTGAGGGGGCCCGCGTATAAAACAATAAGAGTCGCTGTTAGTCGGGAGTAACACGTAACCATAAAGACGGTCTCCCGCTCAGTTTATGACGCCGGCTGAAATATGTCCGGGGCATCGGACGGACTCGCTGCTGCTCACCTGATAAGAGCAGCGCTGCTGTCCACCCTGGTTGTTAACAAGTGCTCTCGGGAGGAATCGGCCTCTGCAATCGAGGATCCGAGACTTATACGCGCTCTTGGGCTATAAATTAGGGAGTGGGGCGCCCCCTAGAAGGAGGGCCTCGGGCTCATTTGCATGGGCGACGACCGGACCGACTTTTTGGCAAGCGCTACTTAATGTTTCGTCTGGGATTTATGTGGCCGGACCAGACTGAGTTGGGCGCCACGGTATGCTATGGGTCAAACCTCCGTGTCACTACTGAATCAACCTCTACAGGTCCACGTGCTGCTCCGCGCGTCGCCATCTTCCTAGAAACTGGAATGTACATACACCTAATAAATTACAAATGGTTGCTTCATTTTATTTCAGTTTAATTAATATATGGAACCAAAGTTTTAATCTTCACAACTTGAGAGGCCATTGCGCTTCCTTCAGAAGCGCTAACAGTTCTCCTAGCTGTTGTCCCGTTGGATCTAGAAATCAGGAAAAGGAGCGCGCAGTACTGGCTCAAAAAAGAGAACCAGTGCAAAGTCGTAGAAATTTTAGGCAAGGAAGCAAATACCAAAATAGAAATTAAAGAAGAAATATTAAACATTTGGCAAGAAAGATGGAATTCATCGAATAAAGGGAGAAGGGTGTACGAAATTCTACCTAACATAAGAGAAAGATTACAGCTTAGACATCACCTCAACCCAACCAAGGGTCTTATACATTTTCTTACTGGTCATGGTCCATACGGACAATATCTGGGAAGAATAAATAGCAGACCAGACAATCTATGTGCCTGTGGAGAGATAGGAACACCGGAACACGCCATACTGGAATGCCCCAATTATGAGGTAGACAAGACAATAAGAGAAACCTTAAGAAAAGAAAGACTATGGGAAATAATAAGAAACCCACCACTCACCGCGGCTCTAGAAAATTTGACAAACCTGATATCCGCTTTAGAACTGACAAAATACAGGACTAAAAATATAGAAACTTAAATATTACATCATAAGACTTAATATACTCATCATCGGACCGGACATTCAAATCCAGGAACCGGATGAGTATAAGGACCAAAATATAGACATCATAACATAAAATAGAATATAAATTATAGTAATAGTAAGATTATTCAAGTAATTATCTTAAACAAATTACATAACTCTGCTAATACAAATACAGTCATAAATAATTAGAGTATAAAATTAGTAAAAAAATTTGAACCTACAACTACTCGACCAACGCGTCATGGAGATCCGGAAACGTGGGTCGTAACCGGAAAACCGGAGTTGTTTCACAAACAAAATGTATAAATGTTGAAAGGATGAGGAGACAAAGAAATTAAGAATTCTCTCCTTCAGTCTCTCCACGAAAATAATATAATAATAAAACTAGTGTAACAGATGATGATCTTACATGCTAAAACAAATTTAAATATACGCATATAATTTATTATTGTATTCATACATATTTATATCTATGTAAAAAAATGCACCAACAAAAGAAAAATATTATTAAACAGACCTGTTATTGAATCTAGAAAACAGGTCAAGTAAATTATTATCAATAAAAAAAAGTGCGATATAAATTCTTAAACGGGGAATATCTCGGGTGCCACAATATTGGCACGTACGGCTTTATTCCACAGGAAATGAGAAAATTTTGTATTGTAAGTTTCCGATATTGTAGAAAATTATTATTTACTTAAATAACCCAAAATTTTGAACTCCAGAACAATGCGTTAAGGTATCCCAGCACCATAGCAAAACAAATCCCCAACTATTCAGTGCAAATCCCCAATTATTCTGTAGTCTCTGAGGTTAACTTTCCGCCGCAGAGAGTGCGATATAAATTCTTAAACGGGGAATATCTCGGGTGCCACAATATTGGCACGTACGGCTCTATTTCACAGGAAATGAGTAAATTTTTGAATGTGAGTTTTCGATAATGTACAAAATTATTAACCCAAAATTTTTAACTCCAGAACAATGCGTTAAGGTATCCTAGCAGCATAGAAGAACAAATCCCCAAATATTCAGTGATCTCTGAGGTTAACATTCCGCAGCTGATAGTGTGTTTTAAATTATTCAATGGGGTATATTTCGGATGTCACAATATTGGCACGTACGGCTTTATTCCACAGAAACCGGGAATAGTTTTGAATGCGAGTTTTCGCAAAATTTCAATTTACTTAAAAAAAAAATTGAACTCTAGAACTTGTGTGGCCATTGTGCTGCATGTGTCCCAGAACCATAGCAAAACAAATCCCCAATTATTCGGAGGTTTGTGAGGGGTCAAATTTCAGGCACTGACATACACCATTAGAAATTCTTCAAGGGGAATATCTGAGATGCCACAATATTACCACGTACGGCTTAGTGTCATAGAAAGTGGGAATAATTCTGAATTTCAGATTTTGCGGCTGTGGACGATTTTACTTAATTTTCTATTTTTACGACTTGTAGGGCCATTACGCTTCATGTATCTCAGGTCAATTGCAAAATAAATCCCCAATTATTTGGTGGTTTGCGTGAAGTTAAATTTCAGCCACTGCATAAACCATTAGATTTTCTTCAAAGGGAATATTTAAGATGCCACAATATTGGTACGTACGGCATAATTTTCAAAGAAATTAGGAATATTTTTGAATTTGTGATTTTGTGACTGTGGAAGATTTTACTTAATTAAAACCCCAAAATTTTGGTTTCCAGAACTTGTAGTGACATCACGCTTCATGTATCTCAGGAAAATAGCAAAACCAATCCCCAATTATTCGGTTGTCAGTTTGTATTAACATTCCGCCGCTTACGATGGATTATCAATACTTCAACGGACAATATCTCGGTTTCCGCAATATTGTCACGCACGGCAATTTTCCACAGGAATTGGGAATAGTTTTGGATGTGAGGTGTCGCGTTTTTGGAAAATAACCCGTTGCTCCGTGTTAAAAGATGTGAGGTTGAGAAATATCTGGCCAAAGCGGTGGATAATATGCATCTGGAGGGGAGATCCGAGGTTTCAAGATATACAAAAAAGATGCGAAAAAATAAAGTAGGACTTACGATAACGTAAGATAGTTTAATACATTTTCTCGCAAAGGGAGGGCCTATTTTTTTTGTTAACAGGCTACACGATGGTGTTCCTGAAACAGGCAACTTACTTTAATAGCATGGGAGAGGGGAATTGAAAAGAGGAGATGTGGAAAGTAGATAAAAGTATCCAAGGGTTGACAAGGACCCCGATCTATGTTTCGAGGATCCTACCCACTGTTTCACCTAAAGAGAAGCAAGGAAAACCCTAGAAAACCTGTATCAGATGGAACGGGCTATTGGACAGTATTCTCACTCAATTCTGAATCACGGGAGTTGAGTTTTCTCTGAGCTCTTCGTGTCTCCACTAATTATTAGGAGGCAACACTCAACCATTAGATAAACGAAAGCAATGCAAACACCTGTAAAAGCACGATTTTACCTTTCATAATAAACACGTTTTTACCGTTCCTCTTTATTTATCTTCATGTTAAGTTTTGGTCGTTAATGTCACGGCCATGTATGTTGCTACTTTAAACGGCAGCTTTACCTTCTGAAGTGTGCGTGTCGGAGGTGCTTCAGACGTCGACGGAACGACAATTTATAACAACAAATAAAGCGTGCCGTTTCAAGACAACACAAACGTAGTTGGAGGAATGAAGTAAAATAAATAATTTTAGCGATGATGGTCAAAGAAAGATTTCTTAAAGACAGTTCAACGTTTACACAGTTACAGTTAATTTATTTCAACGGTTCAAAATCGACAGGCGCACGAAAAAGCAAAAGGTTGTACTGTGGAATCACACGGTTTGAGCAAATACAAACCAGTGGCGCCCACTCGGGCTCGTAGTGACTTTAAGCGTCGTAATCATTAATTACGAGGGCATTAAAGTAACTTACAGAATTATGCTTTGGAAAAAGTGTTTTCTGAATTTGTCGAAGAGCTGCGTTTGCATTCTGATTAATTGTTCTTTATGCCATGAATGTTATAAAATGGCCTTATTCTTACAAGACGACTAAATATACATGGTTGGAGAAAAATTGATATAAAGTTTGTGATTTAAAACAGTAATACACGCTTTGCCGATAACATAGTCTTATTAGGAGAGCCAGAGGAAGATTAGAAACCATAACAAATGGCATGAACTGAGTCTTGGAGTAAGAGTTCAATATGAGAATTACTCGTGGGTAAACCAAGGTAATGGAGTGTTCAAGTTTTCAAATACTTACTTTACCAAGCGTATATATATTTATGAAATATTAAAGTTTGTAAAGCGAAACACTAATTTGTTTCAAACAAATGGCGAGTTTCATGAATACGCGACTAGAAATCAGAGGTTCAGCTCTAAGGTCGGACAAGCATCGCCTTGCTCTACACCAGAAAAGTATTCACAATACCGGGATAATTTTATACAACAGCCTTCCTTCCGCCAGAGGTTAAAAATAGTACCTACAAAAGCTTCGTGAAGCAGAGTAAAACTATTCTTTTAAATGGCGCGTTTTACTCGGTACAGGATTTTCTTAATCGTCCTTCTAGTATTTAAATCAAGGTTCCTGCAAAAAGTGTTGAATGAGCTGCCTTATAAAATAGCACATCACATATCTTTAAAATTTCTATTCAGTTTTTTCTGCTCTTTTGTTTGTTTGTTTCATGTATTGCCTGGAGCTACGACAGAGGGAAGGACAGTTTCCTGGTCCAAGTAGTTAAAACTCCATTGCGTGTTCCTCAGTGTGTGCTTGTCTGTGTTTCCCAGTGTGTGTCCGTGTTGTGTTTATATTGACTTTTGTCTATATACATTTTCTTTTATTAATTTATTTTAAGTTTATTTGTCTTTAATTATGTACTTTATTTTGTTCATTTTTAATTTTTAATGTATGACGTATCCTATTTCCTCAATCGAGGATTAATGGAAACAACAATAAATCTAAATCTAGTAGTTAAAAGTGGAATACCAAAGGCTGTTAGATTGCGAAGGGATATTTTTAAATGAGGTTAAAGAATTATGCTACTTGAGTAGGGCAAAGGAAGAGAAATTCACTTACAGCTAATATAAGTATGAATATTAGGAAATCGTTGCTAAAAATGTTCGTATGTGCCGTGGCGTTATATGGGTGCGAAACGTGGACGGTAGGAGTCACGGAAAGGAAAACAATAGAAGCCTTTGAAAAGTCGTGCAATAGAAGAATGTAATGGGTTGATAGACTAACTAACGAAGGAGTTCAAAAAAGAATTGGGGAAGAGCAAATAATATGGTGGACGGTGTTCAAGAGAAGGGATCGATTAATAGGCCAGGTTTTAAGACATGGAGGGTCTTGTAAAATTAGCATTATAGGGACGTGTGTTGGGTAAGAACAGAAGAGGGAGACCAAGGATGAAATACGCTAAGCAGTTTAGAGAATATGTAGGGTGTGCTAGTTATGTGGATATCGAAAGAAGGGTTAGCATGGAGAGTTGCATCAGACCAGATTTAGGACCTTCCCAATCTAACAGCCTATGTTATTCCACTGTTTCCCATACTACACTCCATCACTTTGGTTTTCCCTCTGTTAATCCTCATACTGAAATCTTTCTCCATGACCACGTTCTTGTCATTTATTATGGTTTCCAAGTCTTCTTCTGACTGCTCTAATACTACAATATCATCGGCAAAGCGTGTGGTTTTTTCTTTCTCCTACTTGCAGTATGTTTCCTTTCCCATCTTCAGTTTTAACTTTCCTCGTCACCTGTTCTATGTATAAGTTAACCAGCATGGGCGACAGACTGTAAACTTGTGTTACTCCTGTATAAATTCCTCTCGAGTTTCCAACCGGGTCAAAGATTTTAACAGTGACGTTTCAGTCTGAAGATGATGGCAGAGCAAGCCATCGAAACGTCACTGTTAAAATCTTTGACCCGGTTGGAAACTCGAGAGGAATTTATACATGCCATTTAACCGGGAAAGACCTCGTACTTTAATGTTATTCCTTTCTTGATTTCTGCTTTCTTTTCTTCATCTTATATTCTAATTACTGCTGACTGCTTTCTGTAGAAATTATGTATGAGACTTCTTTCTCAATATTTTATTCCTGTGTCGGTTATGCGATTAAAACGTTTTTAATGAGAACAGAGCGAGTCCTAAATTCTATATTGGGATGAGTAGGAAGACAAAAAACTTTTTTGCCAAAGGGAAACAATATAGATAACTTCTTGTGGATTGTGTTGAGGCAGATTTTGTAACCAATTTGTTTCCAATGGTTTTGATTATGAATAGGTTTGGAATTACAGCGGGTGACCAATAGATTGCCGACCTCCTGTGGTGTAGTGGCTAGCGTCGCTGCCTCACAACTCAGGGGTCCCGGGTTCGAATCCTGTGTCGTCACTGATCACGTATCACCCCAAAAATACGGAACGTGTCACGCCAGATGACAGTCCGCAGCCGCCTCGGTAGGCCTAGGCCCTCAGGTTGGGCTGTTGAGCCATTGGAAGAAGACGATGTCTAATAGATTACATTTCTTGTTTTTATTTGATGTTGCCTTTAGTTCTTTATGTGAGTTGTGAATTGAAGGTAAGTGCAGCAGTGGTGGTGACTTATGGTGGAGGAGTTAAAGGTCGCTGAGGTGTTGGTGGGACGAGTGTGTGTGTGTGTGACGGCGTCTTTTGTCGACGCAGGCAGGCAGGGAAGGTAAAGGCGCGGCCTAGCTCCCCATGCAAATTGAGTCTAAGTTAGTAAGGCTAATAGTCTTAATCTTGTCGTTTTATGTTTTAACACTCCTTACAAGCAGGATAATTAGCTAGAGACGGCAGCACGTTGTACAACAAAGCCAGCCCAGGCGGGTGGGTGCTGCTGCTGCTGCCTCTGCACCTAGTCTTTCTAATTACACAGGCAGCCGCAAGCAACGCGAAATTAAACTTTCATCAGCGATTACCATATGAGACCTTTCCTCCTCCTTTCCCCCCTCCTCCTCTCACTCCTTCTCCTCTACTACTTAATTAAAGGAGTAGCTCGCTCCAGTCGCTCTCGTAAGCTCTACTTTCGAGAAACAATTACACGGCCCGGCGCCTCCCTTAAAGGTTGCAAATCTCTGACGCTTGCTTACTTGCTTGCTCTGCGTCCTCGTCACCACTTTACGGTTCCTCCACGACCCCCGTCAGGAGATATTCAAAAATTCAGCCCGAAACCTCTGAGGTGTTAACAGAGACGTCAGATGACGTCCAGCTTATTCCTTACCGTTGTGCTATTCTCTCCTCAGACTGGTCTTGCACTAGCCTTTTCATTACCGCATAACTACCACATCCAACATCCTCACTAACCTGATTAGCGTATCCCATCCTTTTCCCTCTCTCTCCTTTCTTTACGGTCACACATTTCCCACAAATGCTAATGTCACAAGACCCTCTCGTCTCAAAACGTGGCCTATTAATCTATCCCTTTCTCTTCGTCAACGTCCTCCATACTGTTCGCTCTACCCTTATTTGGTTTAGGACTTCCTCATTAGTGATTCTATCCACGCATCTCATTCTCCTATAGCACAATAGCTTCTATTCTTTTTCCGTTTCTGCAACTCCTATCGTCCACGTTTCGTACCTAAATTAGGCACCTATATTACCCATAAGTAAAATCTTATTTTTCGCGAAAGTCTTTCCTGCCCGTGCTTATGTTACTCTAGTTATTAAGCTTCCCCCAAACAAACACAATTCCGTAACTTCCGTCAAAATATCCATGGACAATAAATTAAACTGGAAGGATCATATTAATATTCTCCTACGAAAATTAGGCTCAGCGGCGGCAACCTTTGCTCTTAGAATTATGTCAAGTTGTAGTGATCCTAACCTAATAAGAAAATTAGTTTATTATGCATATTTCCACTCTATAATGACATATGGTATAATATTCTGGGGCAATGCATCAGGGAAAGATAAAATATTTACACTTCAAAAAAAGGCTGTTAGAATATTATGTCAGGTCTCACCAAAAACATCTTGTAGGGGACTTTTCAAGAAAACTGCCAGCATATTCAATCACTCATGTAACCTCTTCACACTAAACTCAGATATACATGACTTTGATACCAGAAGTAAAAACAATTTACACAAGGAAGGAAGGAAGGAAGGGAAGTCTCTAACCGTAATACAAAAGGGTGTACATTACAATGCCATCTATTAGCATATTTAATAAACTTCCCACCTCCATTAAACAATTAAAAATAAATCCAAACAAGTTCAAATATGAACTAACTAAGTTCTTACTAAGGCCACTCCTTCTACTCTGTTGAAGAATTTATGGAGCTGAATGTATCATAGGGTAGATATTTATAATTATGAAAGAACATTATTAGAACACTAATTTTTTAGTATAGGATGTAAAAATATTTATCAATTTTATATATAAGGTACAAATTGTATGTCTTCTGTATAGAACTTAAGAAAATCTTATTATAAGTTAAAAATTAATGAATAGTTACAGTATATTCTAATATTAATAAAGCAACCTCACTATGTAAAATCTCTGACTCGTTCCACATCCTTGAAGCTTGTGCTTCTCTATAGGATTTATGGAATATGATTTTATACTTATACTATACTTCGCAATCTGGCAGCCTTTGTTATTCTCCTGTTTCCTACACTACACTCCACAACCTTGGTTTTCCCTCTATTAATCCTCATATAGATCAACGTTCATGACATTTATTATGGTTTCCAAGTCTTCTTCTGACTCCCCTAATGCAACAATATCGTCGCAAAAGCATAGGGCTTTTATTTTATCTCCTTCCATAAGATTCCTTTTACATTCATCATCGCATGTTCTATATATAAGTTAAACAGCATGGGCGATAGAGTCCGTTCTTTGCCTTGCTCCTTTTCTTGATGACTGCTTTCCTTTCTTGATCTTCAATTGTGATTAATGCTGCCAGCTTTCTGTAGAAGTTATGCATGAGCCTTTTTTCTCAATATTTTATACGTGTGGTCTTCTAAATGCTTACGAGTGTGTTCCTCTTCACATTATCAAACGATTTTTCTAAATCTTCAAATTCCATGAATGTAGGCTGTTTTTTTTATCCTCTCTTCTAAGATTAGACGCAAAATCAATATTGCTTGTCTTGTAGCTCCATTCTTCCTAAAACTAATTTGACGTCCTAACTGATATTATATTTGACGTTTTATCCCCGTATATATTATTTTCTTTAATATTCATGAGATGCTAAGGGAATGCTGCGACCCCACAACAAACTCATCTACCGTCATTCCGAAGGGCGTCAGAAAAGTACCTCAATTCCCGACCTACCTGATGCAGGTTTTCTAGGGGTTTCCCTGCATTTCTTTAGATGAAACACCGTATAGGATCCTTAAACCATAGCCCGGGGACCATAGTGAACCCTTGGCTACCTCGTTCTATCTTCCGCATCCCTCCTTTTCAAATCCCTTCCTATGCTATTAAAGGGGAGTTGTCTGTTTCAGGATCACCCTCATGTAGCCTGTTAACCCCCCAAAAAAACAGTTAATAGTCGTGTGCAGTTCTCATATGCTATTAAAAAGGATTGTCAGTTTCAGGATCACCCTCATGTAGCCTGTTAACGCCAAAAAATAATAATAGTCCTGTACAGTTCGCTTAAAATTTTCTGATATTCTTCCTGTTTCGCAGATTTTGCAAAATATTCTTAACAGCCATGATATTGCATCTTCGCCCGATTTTCTTATCAAGTCCGCTGGAATGATATCAATTCCTGGCCCTTTACAATTGCTCAGATCTCTGAGTGCCCTAGTAAACTCCGACCTTAAATTTTTTCCCCCCTCAACTCGTCATCATCCACCTCGTCTCCTTCCGAGTGATCTATATTTGCATCATGATACAGCTAATGTTATTTAGACGCTATTAGAATAATAATTTTCCTCGGCCCGTGATCTACGAGAGCGCCCGCGGGAACTTTTTTCCTCTGGTCCTCGGTCTCTTCAATTAGGTGTTGCCGAAGAACGCGATCAGTGAGGAGGAGTGATATATCATGTGAGGTACACGCCTAAGTGACAAACTGTGTTTCGGGGCACCTGGCTTCAACTACTGAGCCGCCGGGACAAGTGCGTACGTACGTACGTCTCGCCGCGTCTATAAATCACTCCGCTCTAAGGGCCTTCCCCTCATAAATTACGGTAATCTCGCGCCTGCTGTTTGTTTTAAATATTCTCTCTCTCTCTTCTCTCCTCTTCAAGCGACTGGACTACAGTCAGTTAAGGAAGAGCCGAGGAAACATTTCGACAAAAAGTTTTTCTTCTAGGATAACACTGTAAAATTATGCTTTTGGGTTTTATTGAACTTAATGGAAACAATAAATAAAAGCCTTACGATTTGCCGACGATATTAAAGTATTATGAGAATCAGAAGAAGACTTGGAAACCATAATAAATAGCATGAACGTGCTCCTGTAGAAAGAGTTCAATATGAGCTTCAATTGACGCAGGTCCACTTCCTCAGTCCACTTCATCATCGCATGTTCTATATATAAGTTAAACAGCATGGGTGATAGAGTCCGTCCTTGATCTTCAATTTTGATTAATGCTGCCAGCTTTCTGTAGAAGTTATGCATAAGCTTTTTTTGGTTAACAGGCTACATGAGGGTGATCCTGAAACAGGCAACTCCCCTTTAATAGCATAGGAAGGGAATTGAAAAGGGGGGATGCGGAAGGTAGAGCAAGGTAGCCAAGGGTTGACTAGGGCCCCCGAGCTATGGTTTAAGGATCCTACCCGGTGTTTCACCTAAAGAGATGCACGGAAAACCCTAGAAAACCTGCATCAGGTAGGTCGGGCATTGGGTACTATTCTCACGCCCTTCCCCGAATGACGGGAGACGAGTTTGCTGTGGGGACGCAGCATTCTCTTCTCCATGTCTCCACCAGTTAAGCCTTTTTTCTCAATATTTTAAACCTGTGGTCTTCTAAATGCTTACGAGTAAATGCTTCAATGTACCTGTGATCAATTCACGCAATGTCAGTACTTCACTTATTTCCTAGAATTAGGATGTGAAGACTTTGATTAGTGATTAGGAGAGATGTTGAATCTGTCCTTGGACGTCGACTAGGATTAGCTCAGTTGGTCCTGGATTCCATTCCCTGGTCCTGTCGAAATTTTTCCATTCTCGTCTGTCTTCTAAATAAACTCTATGCTTTACTGGGGGCATGTCCACTTCCTTACTCTACTTTAATATGAGGATTAGTAGAGGTAAAACCGAAGGTAATGGAGTGTAGTATGGAAAATAATGGAATAACAAAGGCTGTTATATTGGGAAGGAATATTTTGACAGAAGTTAAGTAATTCTGCTACTTAAGGAAGCATAATAACTAGGGATGTTAGATGTATAGTAGCTATAAAGAATACGATAGCACAGCCAAGGAAGACTTTGGTGAAAAATAGGAAATTACTTGGGGCTAATATAAATGTGAATATTAGGAAATCGTTGCTAAAAATGTTCGTATGGAGCGTGGCGTTTATAATGGTGCGAAACGTGGCCGATAGGAGTTGCAGAAAGGAAAAGAATAGAAGCCTTTGAAATGTGGTGCTATAAGCTAATGCTAAAAATCAGATGGGTGGATAGAATCACATACGAGGAAGTTTTTTAACAGAATAGGGGGAAATCGAACAATATGGAGTACGTTGACTAAGAGAAGGGATAGATTAATAGGCCAGGTTTTAAGACACAACGGTCTTGTAAAATTAGCATTAGTCAAAGGATGGAATACGCTAAGCAGAGTAGGGAGGATGTGGGGTGTGGTAGGTATAATGAAATGAAAAGGCTTCATACCATTTATCATGGTATCCAAGTCTTTCTCTGACTCACGTAATACCAGAATATCATCAGAAAACCTTAATTTTTTTCTATTTCTTTTCCCTGCAGTATGATTCCTTTTCCATATTCGATTTTAACTTTCTTCATCCCCTGTTTTATATTTAAGTGAAACTATTTGGCAATAGTTAAATGAAATAAATTAACGATAAGGTACGAAGCTTTCACCCAACGTGTCGCCACATTATTTTGGGAAATCCTCGGGTAATATAAATAGAAAAATTGTGAAAAAAAATATTAATAAATTATTGAAGTATAAGAATCTCAATAGCATCTAAATTGCATAATTATTTAATTTTACAGTTTTAAATGTCTTCGGGAGATTTATCTTGTCGTGAAAAGTTGAAAACTCCGCTCGTGTTATAGCTCGGAGTTCACTTTAACCCCGGGCTTTGTAAACGGTAAATGATAGTGTAAAAGTAATTCGGAAAACATTGGCCCGTGGAACCACATTGCTGGCAGTTGAGGATGCGTATTACGTCAGGAAGGTCAACCATAAAATGTAATAGATAATAAGTAGAGGGTGTGCTAAAGGGGATGTTGTCGCAGTCTCCATATTCCAGTCGTAAGAATACAATTAAGGTTTTTTTTCTCACTGATAGAAGCGTTCCGCCAGTCCACTTGAAGGGGTAAGTTCTTCCTCAAAATTTAAAACATCCCCTCTCCACTCCCCTTTCACCTTTCCCTACTGCCATGTAGAATCTCACGAACTGTACCTGAGGAAGACGCAAAGATGGTTACTAAATAAAAACCTCTTTTATTAATGGTACGTGTCTGTCGCTTTATTTAATTTAATGTAATATTAATTTCATTGCTTGTAAGGTTTTTTTCGATGCAGGTTTTCCACGTGGACTAATTTAGGGATTTTTTTTTTCATATTCAGGACAATTCGAGATAAATGTTTCATTTAACTCTTGCGTACTACAAAAGGAAAGGCTTTATAAATTTTTTAACAGTTCCCCCTCCCCCAATTACGGGGCCTTTACCTTTAATCTTCGTGGTGATTTGATGGATTTATTACGATTGATGTACGCAAGTGTTTGATCTAATCAAAGGCACCAGTGGGGATAATTTGTTCGTTTCGTTTCTCCCTTCCCTTCTCTCTCTCTATCTCTCCCTCTCTCTGTTCCCTCTCTTGAAAAAAAAATTATCGATCAAACAGCAAATGTGGAATATCGAGAATTAACCAGTAACAACCCTTGAAGGACTGATTTTATAATAGCGACCCCCTTTCCCCCCTTGGATGTTAATTAACCAGTCGATTCCTGGCGGGTTGTTAATTTTAAGCGTCTCTAATTGAGGATCGTGTACAACATCACTTGCAGCATTTCCCAATTCCAAAAAAAATAAAAATAATAATAAAAAATCATAATACAATTGCGATTCATCTCAAAAGAGCAACAGCCTTGTCTCCAATTAAGTGCAGTAGTCGATGGCCGAGGGCGGCGCTGGGACTCGAGGCTAATTGGACGCGAAAGGGAGGAAAATACAATTATTATCATATCAGTTTGTGTGTGTGTGTGTGTGTACATTGTGCTCAAACGGAGCATGAAAAGTTCAGCGTGGAACATACGTGATTGCATGGCATGGAGGGGGAGGGAAAGCCAATCGCTTATTCTCTTTCAAACCTAAATAAAAAAAAGCCGCAACCACAGAACTGTACTGAAAAAAAAATACAACACAAATTAAAAATCCTTAACCTTTTACGAAGGGGGAAAAATGTAACAATTAAATTAAAAATAAATTAGTAACACAGGAATAAATTTTGTTGGATTGTCGGTCTTTTTATAAAGGACTCCACCGCCCCCGCCCCCGCCCCCACCGCCCCCAGTTATCCGACTGACACTTTGTGAGATGAAATGCCGCTGGGGTAGGTTCATTGAAATGTTTTGTTTCACGTGCTGATATGAAACTAGTAGATCAGCCGTTTACATCCCTCCGTCTTCTCTTATTTCCTCATACGTGATTTAATTTTTTCTTGGTTCTTCAATTTTTTTCTCTCTCTCCAGCATCAAATGTAGCGTTTCACCCCGATCTTCCCTTTATTCTACATCCAAGACGTTCAGTTAAAAAGAAAACTATACTTGGGCACTGTTCTACACACATGAAGAACAGAATGTTAAAGAGAAATACTGTCAAATGCTTTCTTAAAGACGTAGTAACAGTGGAAAACCATTTGAAATTGATTTTTATATTTTTAAAATCAACCTTGCATTCCTTCATTAGTCAAAATAAATGTTTCGGTTTATATTTCGAATACTTTATTTAATTATCAAGACATATTTTCTCCATGTAGTACAATTTACTGTTTTTAAATACTATTCTGTTACCTTTTACACCATTAGTGAAAATGGTTTTTTTTTACTCGTGCTGAATTTGTTCCATTGAAAAATATATTTGTCGCGTTTGTACCCGGACCAACATTTCAGATAACAACCTCGTGAGTGTATTCGAAACGTCGTTTTCAGACTCGATTGAAACCCCACAGAAATTATAAATTTTATCTCCTTCCTAAGGAATGCTTAAATATTTAATTATAAACGTAGTTCCTACTATTTATTATATATTTTTCTTTTTATCGTGTATAGAAAGTTATCTTATGACCAAATTGAGAAGTGAAATTAAGGAAAACTTAATATAAAGGATACTAATGATTTTGCAGGCCCTGATTTTGTGTCATCAGGTTGTTTCTCTTTATTCCTGAATTAATGATTTTATAATGAAGAAAGAATGAAATTTAACTAGAGTATAAGAAATTGAATTATTTTTTGTGATATTGTTATTTTAGGAATAAAAGTTTTTCTTCCAGTTCAAAACAATAATAAATGGCATGAACGTAGTCCTGTAGAAAGAGTTCAATATGAGGATTAATAGAGGGAAAACCAAGGTAATGGAGTGTAGTTTGGGAAACAGTGGAATAAGAAAGACTGTTAGATTGCTAAGGGATAATTTGACGGAAGTTAAGGAATTCTGCTATTTGGGAAGCGTAATAACTAGAGTAGGATAGCACAGGCAATTAAGGCTTTCGCGAAAAAGAGGAATTTAGTTACGGGTAAAATATGAGTAAGTATTAGGAAGTCGTTGATAAAAATGTGCGTATGGAGTGTGGCGTTATATGGCTGCGAAACGCGAACGATAGGAGGTGCGGAAAGGTAAAGAATGGAGGCCTTTGAAATGGAGAATTCTGAAAATCAGATGGGTGGATAGCGTAACTAACGAGAAAGTTCTAAACGGATTATTGCAGGTATTTGAGTAAGAGAAGAAATAGATTAATAGGCCACGTTTTAAGATATGAGAGTCTTGCAAATTAGTAATAGAGGGAATTGTGTGGGGTAAGAACAGAAATGGGAGGTCAAGGGTTAATTCGGACCCCAGGGCTATGGTTTAAGCATCCTACCAAGTCGCAGGGAAAACCCTAAGAAAACTAAATCAAGTACGTCGGGTTATTTAGGTACTATCAATCACTACCCTTCCGAATGACGGGAAACGAATTTGCTGGGGGGTCGCAGCATTCCCTCCGTGTCTTCACCTGACTTAAGAGGCAGTTGGCCGACTTATCGAATGGGATCAGCGAAACTCTTTCCAGTAAGCCCCTGTACATACACCGCCTCGTATAGATGAAGGTACCTCGGCACGTGAGAACCGTGAATAAAACAAGAAAGAGTACGAGACATTCCCAACGCAGTCCTGTGAGCCCCGAAGTCAATCTGTGGAGAAATAACTGCGAGAGAAAGCTCCCACAGGAATCCCTCGCTTTTTACTCTGACTCACAGAGTTCGTTTCTGACATTATAAATTCTCTATTTCGCGTAAATTCTGCTGTAGTATACCGGAGTTGTCAGTTGTTAATTGAAATAATCTACCCAAATATATACTTATCTGAAGGAGTTATTTAATGCAAGGTTAGTCAAGAAACAATTAGATGTCTGCTCCCAAATAAGACTGACTGCAAAAGGATGTGACCATGAATCAACGAATGAGAACCCTTGAAACGAAATACGGTGCAAGCAAAGAAGGCAAACAACCACATTGCATTCTATTGGTTATGGTGAGATGCACTCGAAATATTACTTTGTACCTCGTGCAGCGTGGCACCAGAGCCTCCTTCTAGTTCTGGATTAGTTGGGCTGACCCGATAACGAACTTGGCCGAAACATACAGAGCCGGAAAAGAAAACGCAATTAATTTACCAGAGCAATTTTTCCAGTCTGATTTGTTTACAATAATAAAAGCCCCTGGGCGTAATTTCTCGTGCAGCGTAATTGACTGTCGGAGGAATCTCTGCGCAGATAGATCAGACGCCACAAGACACACATGGTTGCCAACTGACAAATAAAACATCGTTTATCATCAAGGCGAAGAAGAAGAAGCAGCGCGTGCCACTTAAAAAGCCAAACTGCTACAGTGAGAGAGACTCACTAAAATAACACCAGCCAGGGGTGTACAACGCCCCGCGAATATTCCAACTTGGCGTGGACAGATTTCTCTGTCACACTCGTCTACACTTAGTACCTGCACAGCCAGAGAGGTTCAACAACAGTTCTTGGCAGGAATACTAGGTTTTATTAGTTACGACAAATTCAATTGCGGTTCTTATTAAGTACTGTGTTTTTCTGGTACACCTTTTGACTTGGTCTGTAAATTTCCTAGTGCACTTTGCCTTGTCCTCCGCTTCTTTGCTCCTCCATCCAAGTTCTCCTAGAACCTACACACTTCTTCTTGTTCCACCATCAACTGGAAACTCCATCGGCGTGTCTTTCCCTCTTTAACCGATATCGTACACCAAAAAATTCATCCCAGAGAGCGATATCCGTTCCAGTTTTCGTTTTTCTTAGAAACTGTGGTCAGGATGGAGCTTTTTCCCCCCTCCGTTTTTCTTATTAAAATTTCTTCATTTAGTCCAATAACTGTTCTTTATTTTTCATTTTTCCTCCACATTAAAATTTTTCCAGAGTATACATTTTCCATCTATCTTCCTTGCCTGTTTCTTCTTATCCTGTATTCTAAAATAAGACGCAAAGTCAATATTGCTTCTGTTGTCCGTATATTGTTAATAAACTCAAATTTATCTTCTCCAAACACGATTTAACGTTCTATCCTTCTATATACTATTTTCGTTAACATATCGCACCCATGATATACTAAACTAATTTTCCTCTGTTGTTCGTGACTATGAGTCCCAGTCTACTTCGGTATGGGTATATTTATTTTTTATTAAATTCTTCAGGTTTCATATTTTTCGCAAATTATCCTACTCTAGTTATTACGATATCCAAGTAGCAGAATTCATTAACTTGTAATAAAATATCCCTCCCAAATCTAGGATCTTTTGTTATGTTTTCCGTACTACACTCCGTTACCTTGGTTTTCCCTCCATTGCTCTTCATATTTTAATGTTTAATTTATATATAGAACAGGCGATGAAGAAATTTAAACCGGAATAAAGAAAAACAATCATACTGAAAAGAGAAAAAATAAAATCCTTAGAGGAGTCAGAAGAACACTTGGAAACCATAGTAAATGGCATGAACAAAGTCCTGGAAAAAGAGGCAAAACCAAGGTAATAGAGTGAACTAACGGAACCAGTGGAATAACAAAGGCTGTTAGATTAGGAAGAAATATTTTGACGGACATTAAGGAATTTTGCTACTTGGGAAGCGTAATAACTAGGGATGGTTGACGTATAGTAGACATAAAGAGTAGGATACCACAGGCAAGGAAGGCTTTCGCGGGAAAGGAGGGACTTACTTACGGGTAATATAAGTGTTGAATATTACGAAATCGTTGCTAAAAAAAAGTTCGTATGGAGTGTGACGTTGTTATATGGGTGCGAAACGTGGACGATAAGAGTTGGCGAAAAGAAAAGAATCGAAGCCTTTGAAATGTGGCGCTATAGGCGAATGCTGAAAATCAGATGGGTGGATAGAATCACAAACGAGGATATTCTTAACAGAATGCGGGAAAAGCGAACAATATAGAGGACGTGGACTAAGAGAAGGGATAGATTAATAGGCCACGTTTTAGGACACGAGTGCCTTGTAAAATTAGCTTTAGTTCTAAGTGTGTTGGGTAATAACAGAATAGGGAGGTCAAGGATGGAATGCGCTAAGTAGATTAGGGAGGATGGGGGCTGTATAGATTCGAGGAAATGCAAAGGATGGCGCGAAATAGGTTAGCATGTAGGGTTGCATCAGACCAGTCTTAGGACTTAATACCACAACAACAAATCCTCATTTTGAACTCTTTCTCCAGGACCACGTTTATGCCATTTATTGTTGTTTCCAAGTCATTTTCTGACTCCCTTAACACTACAATTTCATCTGGAAAGCGTAGGGTTTTTATTTATTCTCCTTGCAGTAGGATTGATTGATGAACTATTTAATTCCTCATCCCTCTTGTGTTGAAAATTTTCATAAATATGCTTTTGATGGGGCACCTGATGCCCAAAAAAAACTGAAGAATTGACACGAATATTAAATCCCCGAGCTGAAAAGCCGAAGTTGTAGAAGTCACTTGGGGGGTGGACAGACACACAGAAGTTGAAATCTCCGCGGTGACGGGTATTTGTATATTCAGGGATCGGCCTGACCATCACAGTCAATTACCAGGCGACAGAAAACACGGACGAAGAGTATGACAGGAAGGACGAACTTCGCTTATTATCTCAACCCTGACTGACACGGGCCAGCTTCCTGATGCAGTATTAAAAAGCTCGCGCCTACATTAAGAAACTAACAGTTTTGTCTAACTTCGAGTATTCTCAAAATCTATTCATATAATTTAACTCTTTTTAAAACTGGTCTGATCCCCGCTTTAACGTTTAATTCTCATTCATATTGGTTAATCAACTGCTGCTCCAGTAATGGTTGCTTGTCTGTCTATCTTCACCATCTAGTCCACCCCTCCTTTCTGTGGTACTTCAAAACAATTTTTTTCATTAATTTCCTTGGTGACCGCTTAAAAAATGGCGTCTCCTTTACGTTACAAAAGCACCTGCTGCTGCTTATCTTTGCAGATATCTGTAGTTTTCTTAATTCCTCGTTTTAAAATAAGCTGCGCTGTGTTCAGCACATTGTCGCCTACAAATTAAATATATATCTACTTTTCTACAAGGAAAGAATTTACCGTATTATAATAATACATCCCGGTAATACGGATTTCAAGCTTTCTCTTTTTTCACATTCACGTCGTACCAACTTAGAGTTAAATTTTAAAGGTGAAATTTGTACTGACGTTATTATAAAGACCCTTTCATGTGTGATATTTTTAAATATTTTTGATTTCCAGTCCCCTAACAGAGGTACTTTGTTGTTGTTGTAGTGGCATTCAGTCTTTCCATTTCCTTATAACTAGTAAAACTCACATCCTCCCTAATCGGCTTAGAGTATTTCATCCTTTTACTTTCTCTTCTGTTATTACCACACACATTTCCCTCTACGTTTACAAGACCCTCGTGTCTGAAAAAATGGCCTATTAATCTATCCCTTCTCTTAGTCAACCGTCCTCCATATTGTTCCCTTTTCCCCAATTCTGTTTAGAACTTCCTCGTTTGTGGTTATATCCACCCATCTCATTTTCCTATATCACCACATTTCAAATGGTTCTATTATTTTCCTTTCCCCAACTCTTATTGCCCTCGTTTCGGACCCATTTAACGCCACGCTCCATACGAACATTTTTAGCAACGATTTTATAATATTCACACTTATATTACCCGTACGTAGATTCCCGCTTTTTTTTCGCGAAAGCCTTCCTTGCCTGTGCTATCATAGTCTTTATGTCTTTCTATACTTCTACCATCCCTAGTTATTACGCTTTTCCAAGTAGCATAATTCCAATCTAACACTCTTCGTTATTCCACTGTTTCACATACTACACTCCATTACCTTTGTTTTTCCCTCTATTAATCCTTATATACAACTCTTTTTCTAGTACTGCGTTCATGCAATTTATTATGGTTTCCAAGTCTTCTTCTGATTCTGATAATACTACAATATAATCGGCAAAGCGTAAGGTTTTTATTTTTTCTTCTTGCAGTATAATTTCTTTTCCGTAATCCTTTTTAACTTTCTAGAGAAGTTCTTTAGCAAAAGATATTTTTGTCCTTTGGAGACAAATTTGTTTATTTTACTTAGAAGATTACGGCGTTTTGGTATATATATATTCCCACCGTTTTCAGTTTTTTTCTATTTCTGTGGTCGAGATATTTACAGACAGCAACATTTGGAGGTTTAAACAAATACAAAGAAAGCCCCTCTGGTTCTATTGTTGGGAGTTGTATGTTGTGCGGTCGCAAACCTTGTCGATACTATCAGAATTTTTCTTTTTTCAGTCAGCTATTAAAGTGGAGTTGCCCATTTCTGGCCCCTGATCAGAGATATTTTCGTAAAAATTAGTTAAGATAATTCTCAAACAAATTTATTTATTTAAAATTAGTGAATATTGGCGTTGCTGTTTATATTTGCAACTTGTTCAGATTTGTTTTTCTTTCAGTACAGGAGTTATTTACGGACAGTTACATTTGGGGGATTCAAACAAAGACGAAGAAAGCACCTCTGGCTTTATTGTTGGGAGGTGTATGTTCTGAGGTCGTAGGCCTTTGCCATACAGTTTTAAATTTCCCTTTTCTCAGTCGGCTTTTAAAGGGGACTGGCCCATTTCTGGTCCCACATCACAGATAATTAAGTGAAAGTTATTACTGATCTTTCTAAAATAAATTATTTCAAATTAGATAATAACGACGTTTCCGTTAATATTACCAACTACTTTTCTTTCGGTAGAGGAAACATTTACGGATAGTTATATTTGGAAAGGTGGGGGTGGTTAAATAAAGACCGAAAGAGCTCCTTTGGCTCTGTTGTTGGGAGGTGTATGTTCTGCAGTCGCAAACCTTGGCGATTCAGTCAGAGTTTTCCTTTTCTCAGTCGGATTTTAACGAAGAGTGCCTCGTTTCTGGTCCGCCATTAGAGATACTTTCGTTAAAATCATTTCTGACCTTTCTCAAACAAATTTATTTATTTACAGTTAGAGAATAATGACTTTTACGTTAATATTCGTAAGTTCTTCAGGTTTTTCTCTTTCTGTGGAGGAGATATTTACAGACAGATACATTTGCGGGATGTGAACAAAGACGAAGAAAGCCCCTCTAGTTTTATTGTTGGAAGGTGTATGTTCTGAGGTCGTAGAACTTGGCCATACAGTATTAATTTATCTCTTATTAGTGGGCTATTAAAGGGAAGTTTCCATTTATTGGATGACCCTCGGTGTACCCTGTCGCGCCTAAAAAAAGGAATAAAAATAACGTGTGTGATTGTCTTCCAGTAATTTAAGATTCCGGTACTCCAAGGCATCTGTAGCTTGAAGCAGAGGCTGTGGATGGACCTCACCAAAGTCAGCAAACGGTCACCTATTCAACCTTCCCTTTGTCCCTGACATATCTCGACACTCTGTGACCCACGTATCCCGCAACAAGCCTCCCGAAAACGTGCGCTATAATATTTCCCCCGACGTTACACAAAGAGGGTTTCGTTTTCTCTCTTAGTACAACTTTTAAGTTTAAATTCCTGACTAAAGGTCCATATTACAGTATAAATAGCCGCGCTGACGGTCATTATTTTGGCGCTGTCGGAGGAGGATTTCCGTTTGCCTATTTCAGGGTTGGTGTGAGTGTGTGATGTGTGAAACACAATGGCGGCGGTGGCGGCAAATGTCACGAAGTTCTCATGTGCGCTCGCATGACTCCGAGTGAACGCGCGGCATTTAAATCCACTTTTTCTTCTTTATTTCTTTTCCTTGTCGTTGCTGTGTGGTGCTGTTGCAGCTTTTTCCGAGAAGACCGGAAATACCGTGTTTCCCCTCCCCCC
Source organism: Eucriotettix oculatus (assembly GCA_034510155.1). Lineage (NCBI taxonomy): Eukaryota > Metazoa > Arthropoda > Insecta > Orthoptera > Tetrigidae > Eucriotettix > Eucriotettix oculatus. The sequence goes on along the minus strand of CM067377.1, from coordinate 201,208,791 downwards.
ACAGGAACTTTTCTCCAACACGTGAAAGAATGTCATTGAGATGCAGCATCCACCTGTCCAGGAGAGGGAAGGGAAGAAGCTTTTCATCATCAGCCTCCTCGTGCAGGAGAGAGAGAGAGAGAGAGAGAGAGAGAGAGAGGTGACTGCGAAACAACTCAAGGAGTCCTCCGCATTACCAAGTCTAGTTAACACAGTAACCCTCGTTAAGTATGACGTCATAGCGGCTGAAGAAGAACCAAGAAAAATAAAACATCATTTATTAATTTATAAAAAAATTAATGGTAGGAATTTGACAATGCAACGTAAAATAATATTGAATTGACGGTAAAAAGTTAACAGAATCTTGGAATGAACCGCAAAAGGAAAGCGTCAGTTACAGAATAGCCCAGGAGTATAAGGCAATATTAAAATTAAAAAATAAAGCCATTTACTTATCAAATATGACGTTTCTTCGCCGAAAAGGTTACTTACCCGTTAAATAGGCTTAAGAGATTTCTCATAGAGTGCTATAGAAAATTGTAGAAGGAAAGTACAAGGGTAAGAATCAGTAGTATTTTGGAAAAGTCCTCAGACGAATTATTAGAGGCACACGAAGATTATATAAAAATATCCAGGGATAAATAGCGAGGTAAAAATAGGAAAATAGTTACGATTCAGGGACCCTTATGACTATTTCGTGAAGGTCCTTACAACGATAAATAGAGAAGAAAATAAAAAATTTAGAAGATACATTAGAATATTTGAGAAGAAATGTGAATGATAATGTGAGAAAATTCTGTACGAGGGAATGACTTTTTGTAATATTTAGAAAATATCATTATAAGAATGCCGATGAGGAATATTTAGAAAATATTAAATAATACAGAAGAAAAGTAAGAGGGATAAGTGGAAAGACAAAATTGGGAAAATACTTGCGAGGGAAAGACCCTTATGACTATTTCGTGAAGGTCCTTACAACGATCAATAGAGAAGGAAATAATAAAAAAAATTTAGAAAATACGCTTAAAGTAATTATTAGAGAAGAAAATATGAAAAAAATAGTAGAGAACTAATCTAAGAGGACGAAATAGGAAGAAAAAAAATGGGAAAATTCTTATGAGGGATGGAGTTTTCAGGCCATTCTGGTATCATACACGAACGGATAGAGAAGAAAATATAACTAAAATAAAATTATGGCCAGATAAAGGCAAAGCTTTTATTATTTTGAATCAACGTTTCGTCACCTTACTTGGGACACACTGCCAATGGTCTTCAAAAATTAGCATCAGAGGGAAGCGAAAAGAGACCTTCTCTCTCTCTCACTCTCACACCCACACACACGCACTTTTTTTTGGCACTACAGCCCTTTTTGAGCCTTGGCCTCCTCTACAATCGACCTCCAGTCTCTTCGATCATGAGCTCTTCTCTTCCACCATCTTATTCCCACCTTTCTTAAGTCTGAAATTACATCATACATCCACCTACATCTTGATCTTCCCTTTACCATTTGTATGATGATACATTTCTTTCACTATTCTCTTCGTCATCCGTTTTTCTGCCATTCTCTCCACATGATCCATCCAGTAGATCCTATAACCAAGTCCTTTCCTTGGATCAGCTCATCAAACCACACGTTATACTTTGTTCTTCATTATTCCTCTATCTTAACTGTTACGAATATCTTCCTTAATTTAAATACTGAATTTTTTAGGGTCCACGTTTCTGATCCGTAAGCCACCACCGGTCGTACCATAGTTTTGATTTTCTTGTGATGAATCGATTATTGAATTACTGCGTATTTGCGTAATATGATCGATTACCAGCCTCCACTCTTTCCCTAATCTCTGTACTAATGGAGCTGTCATGGTACAGCATTGCCTGATACTCCTTCAAATTTCATATCCCCAATTACTAACTCCTGAAGAATTCTTTTGTTCTCCGTCCTAGACCTTCTCATGTACTTAGTCTTCTTCTCACTAACTGCAAGTCCTATTTTGAAGGCTTCTCCCTCCATTTCACTATATATTTGTTTGAGGAAGCTTACTTTCCCTCCTTCTTATAATTGCCACATCATCTGCTTAATCACAGATGTGGCTTGACTTTACCAAGAGGCCTTATCAACTGGAATTGCCATTATAGGGACATAAATGAACCAAGTTTATCTGACATAATACCATGTTTATAACCAGATTACGGAGGATGTGGTGGTTAAGCGTAAATGAAAAGTCTTGGGCAGGATAAGTTAGAGTGGAGAGTAGCTTCAGACTAAGTAAATGAAAAGTCTTGGGCAGGATAAGTTAGAGTGGAGGGTAGCATCAGACTAAGTCTAAGGACTTAATACTTCAGCAAGGACAATAACAGTTCATCATTTAAATAAAACCAGATTAGGATGGATGTGGGATATGGTTGTTATGCGGAAATGAACAGGCTTGCGCAGGAAAGTTTCGCATGGAGAGTAGCATCAGACTAAGTCCAAGGACTGAATACTACAGCAGCGACAACAACAACAACAGTTCATATTTTAGTGATTCTTTGATTTAAGATAATGACAAGTGTTGGTCGAAACATCTAATTGATATTAAAATTTAAATTATTACAGCACGGTTTTATGACGGGCAAAGAAGTCAACATTAAATATATATATCTGTTTATTAACAAAAGCGACGCTTCATCTCCATTTTGAGACTTCCTCATTATATTTCTCATTGACTCCGTCAGTGGAAAAGATTATTGAATGCTAAATTATTTAGTACGCTCAATTTCATATAGTTAATTTAGAAGATAGACAAGAATGGAAAAATGTCAACCGGACCAGGGAATCGAACCCAGGACCTTGCGATATCCAGAGCCTAGCTTAGGTTTACGGAATGGAGAGGTGTTAAGTCGGTCCTGGGACGTCGACTCGGATTAGCTCAGTTGGTAGAGCAATTGCGGCTGGATATCGCAAGGTCCTGGGTTCGATTCCCTGGTCCGGTTGACATTTTTTTCCATTCCTGTCTATCTTCTAGATTATTGAATTTACAGTTGAGGAATTTGGTGCCGCGCATGGACCATCTCCAGCGACGGTTGCTGCCGAAATTAACTGTAAAAATTTAATGCTGAATTTTTTGGCCGTCTTATTATTTATTTAATTTAAATTATTGTTCATAAATTTTAATAATAGCCTGTTTTAATGGTAGTTAATTCTTATCAAATTTCCGTTTTCGTAGTTCTTTTCCGAACGGCGTGAGTTGAACAAGGCGGTGAATCAACAACAGTGGTAATTTCCTTGAGACCCTCTGCTAGGTGTTGTTGGTTGATTGATGGATTCCCCCTCCGTTCCCGTTGGTTATAAATCCAGCGAGGTCCACCGCCAGCCCCAAGTGAAGGCAGTCAATTTTACGGCTGCGCCCCCCTCGCGTTGAAATCCGTGAGCCGGCTCATTACCGTCTTCCACCCCCACCCTCTCTCCTTCCCTCTCAGCAATTTGCAGCTCAAGTTGTTGTTGTTGTCTGCAAGCCACGAGCGTGCACCTGCGTCTGTTCTTAAAGGCACGTGCGTCGTGGGCGGCTGCTGACGCGTGTCATGCGATCCTCACCACTCTGTCTCTCTCTCTCCTTACAACCTCGCTACGAGTGAATCTGTTTTATAATGGATCAGGCACGCGGTGATAACAAGGTCTTTGGAAAAGGAGTATCACTTCTGTTGGTGATCAGTGAGACACAATTATCTTAAGGGACAAGGGAACTGAAATTTGAAATTCCTATCAATGAAAGACTACTCACATGTGTAGCAATGTACAAAAAAAAATTTCTTTCTGCAAATTTTTTTTATTTGAGATATTTTCCAAATTTGGCAGTTTTGAAAATGTTCCTTGCGTTACCTACTTGAATATATTTTAGCCATTTTTACATTTTACATATGTAGAGCTCACCATTGTTATCAATTGTCAGTATTATTTTTTTTTGAAATTGAATAAAACTGTAGGGAGAAAAGAATTTTTTAACTAAGACCTTCATACGGTTACTTAAAAACGGGCACTTTTCGTTACTTTGAAAATTTGTTTCTCCTAAACTACCTAAACAATTACGAAACTAATACTTGTATTTCAATGTATTAGCATGTAGATTATTTACAAAAAAGAATGAAGGTAATATCTTAAAATTTGTGACGCATAGAAGCTAGCAAAAATCGTGAAACTAAGAAAAACACATTTTTCTGAAGAAAGTAATAATTTATTTATTTATAATTAAGTCCTTCCAAATTGCTCCTGAACCTTTAAAAATGACGGAATAGAATTAAAAGTTTTGTTATATGATCTGTAAGGCATATAGGTATATTAATTGAAAAAAAATTAGGAAATCTTTTTTTTTCCAGGTTTTGGCCGAAATTTCAGTCCCCGTGTCCCTTAAATAAAAATCCTCTTCGTTATTTATAACTGGCTGGGTACCCGGCGTTGCCCATGGTTTTTATTTATGTTAGGCCCCCCCGTTGCATAACCAAATGGAACAGTCGGGAGGAAAAAATTGGGGGGCAATTTAAATGTTACGTCTGTCAACCTCTTCGTCCTCCGCCAACCTCCGCCCCCTCCACCCCCTCCCTTTCCCGACTGTCTTTGTTTGAACCTCCAATAGCAAATGTCTGTAATTATCTCCTCTACAGAAACAGTCGTTATTCTCTCGCGTCTCCTATATCTTTTCTAAATCAGAGTGTCTTAAAAACAATAATAAAATATCCAGAAGCGTCGTATTTATATGGCGCAGCGTATTGGACTGAAGTACAGGTTAATTTGCAGTGACCTGTATCGTTTCTTTTCGTGTTATTAATCCGCACACTCTCCGCCCCAACCACATTTCCCCCTCCACAAGAAAGAATTTACAACGCGAAATTTGGTTTACAAACTTCTATACCAAAAACTCTTACGCTTTGTCGACGATATTGTAGTATCAGGGGAATGAGAAGAAAACTTGGAAACCATAATAAATGGCATGAACGTGGTCCTGGAGAAAGAGTTTAATATGAGGATTAATAGAGGGAAAACCAAGGTAATGGAGTGCAGTATGGGAAACAGTGGAAGAACATAGGTTGTTAGATTGGGAAGGGATATTTTCACGGAAGATAATGAATTCTGCTACTTGGGAAGCGTAAGAACTATGGTTGGTAGAAGTATAGTAGCCATAAAGAGCAGAGGCAAGGAAGTTTTATGCGAAAAAGGGGAATTTACTTACAGGTAACTTATAAATCTGAACATTAGAAAATAGTTGCTAAAAATGTTCGTATGGCGTGTGGCGTTATATGGATGCGGAATTGGGATGACAGGAGTTGGGGAAGGGAAAAAATTTAAACTTTTGAAATGTGGTGCTATAGGCGAATGCTGAAAATCAGATTGGACGGGTAAAGTCACAAACGAGGAAGTTCCTAACAGATGGATGGATAGAGCCACTAACGAGAAAGTTGTAAACAGAATATGCAGGTATTTGAGTGAGAGAAGGGATAGATTAATAGGCCACGTTTTGAGACACGAGGGTCTTGTAAAATTAGCATTAGAGGGAAGTGAACAGAAGAGGTAGGCTAAGGATGGAGTGCGCTAATTACATTAGAGAGTATGTGTGCAGTAGTAGTGTTTAGGTAATGAAAAGACTTGTGCAAGATAGGTTAGTATGGAGGGTTGAATCAGACCAGTTTTACGACTGAATACCACAACAACAACAACAACAACATGCAGAACATACATGGGCTTAACGTAAACGCTGTAGTTGAATATAATTTAGTTACCCGGGCTTTAGTTTAAGGATCCTGCCCAGTGTTTCACCTAAACATATGCAGATTTATTGGGTACTATTCTCACGTCCTTCCGAATGACGGGATATGAGTCTGCTGCGGAGTCGCAGCATTCCCTTCTCCGTGACTCAACCAGTTTTAGGAGGCAGTAGGCCGACTGATCCAATGGGATCAGCGGACAACTCTTACCGTATGCCCCAGGTATTCTACCCTCAGCACATACGCCTCCTAAAATAGATGAAGATGTCTTGGCATCATGGCAGCAGAGAGAGTACGAGGCATTCCCGACGCAGTCAGGTGAGCTCTCACGTTCAATCTGGGGAGAGAAACTTCCCTCAGGTTAGTCCTTGGGACAGGTTACATGAGGGTGATCCAAAAAATGGTATCTCCAGTCCGAGTACACGAAGCACACTTAAAGAATATCTTCTCAGGAATTCCACAGAGTCAGGAAATACCATTTGAAGTCTTAGAGGAGTTTCATGAGGATGGTCAACGATTACCAAGAGGGGAGAGACGTAGGCTCCCGAGTGAAAGGATGAGAAATCTGAGTTCGAGGTGTGTCCACTCAACCCCTCAACGGTCTCAGTTGTACCATATGAGAAATAATACGAAAGTTCACCTCAGACCTGTACAGCTGTTTCTTTAACTCAACCCCGTACATCAAAGTGGGTTCGAAACGTTATTTATAAATGGGCCGACACATTGGTTTCCACCCGAGATGAACACGCTGCCGCCGCCGCTGCTACTGCGTCCGTTTCTGGCAATCCTATTTATTTTGGCCCCGTCGGCAGTATTTATGTCGTGATTCAAATGAGAGGTGTTGAGTCGCTGATCAAAAGGGGTTCGGGATGTGAGACGTCAGCAGCCAGTTCGGGGTGATGTACCGTCGAGGACTCACGCTTTTGAAGACGTCACTCCTGCCTGCCTGGTGAGATATATTCGCTTCGTTCAGATCTGAATTCTCTGCACGAAAATAAGTCGTAATTTGTTGGTTTGGAGGGGAGGGGGCGGGGGAGATCGAGAGAGGGACGGAGAGGGAGACGGGGTGGTATTTATTAGTGGCTCCGCGTCGTTTTGAAATAAAACGTAGTGCCGTGGATCTCTCCTTTGACCCTCTTCCGGAAACAAGTCCAAACTACGCTAGAGGCTCATTTCGTCAAAGAAGAGAGAGAAAGAGAGACGGGGAGGAGAGAGAGACGCTGTCATCCTCCATAGTTACTTACACTCCAAAAATAACTATCACCACTCCACTCTTACCACACCCCCACACATACAAAAAAATTCTGGAAAGAGTTGCAAGGGAGCATCACCCAGGCTTGCTGCTATAATTATTAAATCACTTGCTGAGTGCCCGGCCATGCCCCGATAAATATTTGTACTACACCATGAATATACATTTATATTATTCAAAATAAAACCCCTTCGCCGACCTCCTGTGGTGTAGTGGCTAGCGTCGCTGCCTCACAACCCAGAGGTCCCGGGTTCGAATCCTGGCATGGGCTTGGATGTTTGTGTTGTCATGGTCGAGAAGACCGGGATTAAGCCCGTTGGAGGATCGATTCGCTGACCACGTGTCACCCCAAATTCGGAATGTGTCATGCAAGATGACAGTCCGCAGTCGACTCGGTAGGCCCAGGCCCTCAATGGGCTGTAGAGCCATGGAGAAAGAGAGAAAGAGAGAAAATAACCACTTTACCCGTTTTTTTTTTAGTTTTGTCCTGAATTTCTTTTCCTTTGAGAGGATTTCCTCCAAACACTCCTGTCACAGGTAAATTATTCCAACTCCATGCCCATGCTCTTCACCTTATATTTAGAACAGCTGACGAAGAAAGTTTAAAAGTAATATGGAAAGGGAATCAAAATTCAAGGACAAGAAATAAAACCCCCCTAAGGTTTGCCGATAATATTGTGGTATTAGAGGAGTCATAAAAAGACTTGGAAATTATATTAAATAGAATGAACGTGGTCCTGGAGGAAGAGTACAAGATGAGTATTAATAGAGGGAAAACCAAGGTAATGAAGTGTAGAATGGGAAATAGTCTAATTACTAAGGCGGACAGATTAGAAAGCGATATTTATAAGTTAAGGAATTCTGCCACTTGGGAAAAGTAATACGTAGAGTAGGATAGTAATGGCAAGGAAAAGGAATTTACTTACGAGTAATTTTATTTTGGATATTAGGAAACGATGGTATGGAGTGTGGCGTAATATGGGTGTGAAACGTGGACGGTAGGAGTTACCGAAAGGAAAAGAATAGAAAATTTTGAAATGTGGTGCTGTAGGAGAATGAAATGGGTGGATGGATTAAGTAACCAGGGAAGTATAAGAAGAATAGAGGAAGAGAGAACAATATGGAGGACTTTGAAGGGATAGATTAATAGATCACATTTTGAGACATGAGTGTCTTGCAAAATTTGCATTAGAGATAAGAGGGAGGCTAAGGATGGAATACGCTGAGCAGGTTAAGAACGATGTGGGAATTAATAGCTATGTAGAAACGAAAAGGATGCCACAGAATAGGTTAGAATTGAGGATTGCATCAGACCATCTGGATGAATCTGGAGACTCAGGTTGCCTGAAACGTTGTCTGGTATTTATTTTATTATTTATTCATAGACTGTATTTTGGGCTATTTTTATCTTTTATTTATTTGTTTACATTATGATTTGTTCGGCCATTAATTTTAATGTAATAAATGGAGGCTGTTTCAAGGTTAACCTCAACACGAGAAGGAAATTTATTGAGAGAAGCATGGACACACCGTGATTTCAGCCTCGCTGCCCACGGTATATTATGCTCAAGTTCTATTTTATTTTTTATAAACTGAAGGTTATTTGGAGTAGTTTCCACCGATTTATTTAAAAAAAATAGTGATCCTTTTTTTCCTTGTTATCCAAGGGAAATTTTCTTGTTCCACTCCTATGAGGACCAACCCTTATGACCTCAGCAGGATTCTTGTAAACAAAACACTGCCGCCACAGATGTTACAAAGCAGACAGACTCGTTCGTTCACTTCCAAGGAAATTGTGTAAAAAAAATATACTCCAATAGTACAAATGGGAAAACACTGGGGTTTATAAATTTGTCGTCGAGGTTGTTTGCTCTGTCAGTGGGAGTGAATTTGGGGAGGTTTTTACCCCATAGTTTCTCCCTAATAACAGCAGAGCGGGTGGAAGGAGGAGAAAACGTAGCACACACACACACTCACACACACGTGGCGGAACCATCAATCCGTTTCTTTTCACATTGTTTCCCATATTGCCCCAAGGAGGAAGCGCGTTTGTCTGTCTTCGCACTTTAATTAGCCCTACGTCTCCGGGATGCTTTCCCTTTTTTGGAAAAGAAGAAAAGATAAATTGTTTACGAGTTTTTTTAAAAGGAGATATTTTGAGACGCTCGACTCCACTTCTTTTAAACCTGAAAAGAAAATTAAAATAATGCCAAATATATCAGCAAACTAATTTAAGTAACATCATTTCGGGCGTAACCGTCGTTGGAGATGGTCCATGCGCGACACTTAATTCTTCACTTGTAAGTCTTACATGAACATTCAATAATCTTTTCGGCTGAGGGAATCAAGGAGTAAATATGATCAATTGCTAAATTTTACGCCTGAGGAAGTCTCAAAATGGAGACGAAACGTCGCTTTTGAATAAATAGTGATCAATTTAAATGTTGACTTTTTGGCCGTTTTTCCATTAACCCTTGTTTCTGGACTTATTCACGGTAACTACAGACACACACACTAAAAACTTACGAAAACCAATATTAAAATGAATACGTAACAGAGTTAGTTAAATGTAGTTTTCTGAAAAATTTGGCAGTATTTTCATTCGTCGTTGTTTCCTTTCCCCATTCTCCAAATTAAAAGTAGTCTTTTTCTGACCTCTACAAAAATATCTATTAATTATTTTAAAAATTTAAATTTCTGACGCTAATTGAAATATATAAATATACGAGCAAATACGACAGCTAAATAAATTAATTAACATTCAGTTATTAAAGTCTCGACATTTCATCCATATTTGTGGAATTCTTCGGGTAACTAAAAACACAAAAAATTGTTAAAAAAAATCAATACTAATTTTTAATACTTAGAAGACTTAACTAAATGTGTTTCTTTTCATGTTTGGTCGTATTTTTTTATTTTGTTTGATGACAGAAAAATTATGATGCTTGACCTGAGAATTTTCATAACGGAATTTTTTTTCTGTCAGTTTAAGCCATATTTTGGCATATTTTTTTATTTTACTTAATGTCAACGTATTTGTTTTTGAATTAATGATCCCCGGAACGAGAATTTACAAAATGGAGTGATATATTGCCATATTTGGGCATATATTACATGTTTTCCTTAATTTTAGCAAATTTGGAATTGAAAAATGAAATTATTTTACTGACATATTCGTACTTTTTTTATTTTACTTGATTTCTGAATTTTTTAATGCATTGTCTGCTAATTTGCGAAATAAATTTGTTTCCTGACATATTTTACCATTTTTTGGCATATGTTATTTATTTTCCACTGTGTGAGAAAATTAATGTTTTCGTATTTATGATGCTTGGCCTGAGAATTTGCAGAATGGAATTAGTTTTCCTTCTCGTGTTGCTATTTTTTGGCCTATTTTGTTTAATTTTACTAGATTACAGAAAATTTATTTTTGAATTTTTTTATTCTTGGTCTGAGACTTTGCAGACGGAATTAGTTTTCTGTCATATTTGGCCATATTTTTTTATTTTTCCTTGACGTCAAAGTATTGAATTTTGAATTTATGGTCCATGGCATGAGAATTTACAACCTGGAGTTAGTTTTATGTAAAATACGCCCATATTTTTGCATATACTATTTATTTTCATTAATTTTAGAAATCATTGCCAAAAAAAATAAATTAGTTTGCTAACATATTTGGGCATCTTTTGGTATACTTTATTCATTTTACTTGGCGGAAGACAATTGATTTTTCAACTGATGATTCTGTTTTTCGCGAAAGCTTTCCTTGCCTGTGCTATATTACTCTACTATAAGTAGCAGAATTTCTTAACCTCCATCAAAATATTCCTTTGCAACCTAACAGCCTTTGTTATTCCACTGTTCCTCCATACTACACTCCATTACCTTGGTTTTCCCTCTATTAATCCTCAAATTGAACTCTTTCTCCAGGACCACGTTATTATGGTTTCCAAGCCTTCTTCTGACCCCGTTAATACCACAATATCGTCGGCAAAACGTAAGGTTTTTATTTTTTGTCCTTGCAGCAAGATTCATTTTCCATATTCCGTTTTAACTTGCTTCACTGCCTGTTCTATAAATAAGCTAAACAGCAATTGAATAAAACTTGTTTTTATATATTTCTGACTGTAAATTCGTCGTTATAAATCTTGTATATATTTTAGAAAAAAATTAAACACCCTTGAAATGTAATGTTGTTGTTAATATTTGAGTGTAATGTTGAAAAATTGATATATTGGCGTCTGTCTACCTTCTTTCTTTAATGGCCGTTAAATCATGGGAGTTCTTTCCAACAAGTTTCTTTGAGAAAGGGGTAAAAAAAAAGGGAAGCGAGGAAAATCCATTCCAGCGCGAGATTGGAAGCAGTCAATTTCATTTAGAAGCTATAGATTAAAGAAAACAGTAATTCAAGTTAATGATTAGTGAGGTGAAGAGGCGGTCACTTATAATTGGCAGCACTGCCGTTATTCCGACGGAACGTTTGCAGCAATGTGTCTCTCCACCCAAAAAAAAAGAAAAACCTTCCTGGCTTGTTATCAAGTTTTTAAAAATAAATTTACAGCCTACACCGTCACACGTGTTTACATCTCTACCCAATAAATGTTCTATAATGGTACATGCATTAGGGTCGACGCTAGATATATCAAGAGGGCGCGCAACTCTAATGTGGGTAATAAGCTGAAATTATGTTGCCAAAATATTATGACAGCGCCCGACACTTGCTAACACGGCTTTTCCACACTCTGATAACGGGCTGCTGAGGAACGGCCTCCACTGGCGGCGTCTCCTCCATTTTAAAAATATCCTACCCAATGTCGTCTCTCTCACTTTATTATTTAGGGTTTTTAATTTTTGTAAAGGTGGCAAGGGTTCCGTCAAGCTGATTCAGAGGGCAACTGACCTGGAAATGACGAATCAAGGCTCCCTCCAGTCCCTTGTTCCATTACACAACCTCATCCCCCCTATCAAAAGTATTCCCCCGAAATTTTGTCTCTCTAGTTAACCTTGGGAAGCGTAATAACTAGGGATGGTAGAAGTATAGTACACCTAAATAGTAAGATAGCACAAGCGAGGAAGGCTTTCGTGGAAAAGTGTAATTTACTTACGGAAAATATAAATATGAATATTAGGAAATCGTTGCTAAAAATGTTCGTATGGAGCGTGGGTGTTATATGGGTGCGAAAAGTGGACGATAGGATTTAATAAAAAATAAATATACCCATACCGAAGTAGAGCTTGCGGCATCAGGTGCCTCATCAAAAGCATATTTATGAAAATTTTCAACACAAGAGGGATGAGGAATTAAAATAAATTAAATAGTGCATCAATCAATCCTACTGCAAAGGAGAATAAATAAAAACCCTACGCTTTCCCGATGAAATTGTAGTGTTGAGGGAGTCAGAAAACGACTTGCAAACAACAATAAATGGAATAAACGTGGTCCTGGAGAAAGATTTCAAAATGATGATTTGTTGTTGTGGTATTCAGTCCTAAGACTGGTCTGATGGAAACCTCCAAGCTAACCTATATCGCGCCAGCCTTTTCATTACCTCAAATCTATACAACCACTATCCTCCCTAGTCTGCTTAGCGGATTCCATCCTTAACCTCCCTATTCTGTTCTTACCCCACACGCTTCCCGCTAAAGCTAATTTTACAAGGCACTCGTGGCCTATTAATCTATCCCTTCTCCTCTATATTGTTCGCTTTTCCCGCATTCTGTTAAGAATATCCTCGTTTGTGATTCTATCCACCCATCTGATTTTCAGCATTCGCCTATAGCGCCACATTTCAAAGGCTTCGATTCTTTTCTTTTCGCTAACTCTTATCGTCCACGTTTCGCACCCATATAACAACGTCACACTCCATACGAACTTTTTTTTAGCAACGATTTCGTAATATTCAACACTTATATTACCCGTAATTAAGTCCCTCATTTTCCGCGAAAGTCTTCCTTGTCTGTGCTATCCTACTCTTCATGTCTACTATACGTCAACCATCCCTAGTTATTACGCTTCCCTTAATGTCCGTCAAAATATCTCTTCCCAATCTAACAGCCTTTGTTATTCCACTGTTTCCCATAGTACACTCTAAATCCTTGGTTTTGCCTCTTTTTACATAACTTTGTTCATGACATTTACTATGGTTTCCAAGTGTTCTTCTGAATCCCCTAATACTATTATATTCAAGTCAGCCTAGTAATGCTGATATATAAATTAAACATTAAAATAAGAACATTAATAGAGGTAATGGAGTGTAGTACGGAAAACAGTGGAATAACAAAGGATGTTAGATTGGGAAGGGATATTTTAATACAAGTTAATGAATTCTACTACTTGGGAATCGTAATAACTAGAGTAGGATAATTTGCGAAAAATACGAAACCTGAAGAATTTAATAAAAAAATAACTATACCCATACCGAAGTAGACTGGGACTGATAGTCACGAACAACAGAGGACAATTAGTTTAGTATATCACGGGTGCGATATATGAACGAAAATAGTATATAGAAGAATAGAACGTTAAATCGTGTTTGGAGAAGATAAATTCATTAAGAATATACGGATAACAGATGCAATATTGACTTTGCGTCTTATTTTATAATACAGGATAAGAAGAAACAGGCAAGGAAGGCTTTCTCTTAAAAAGAGGAATTTACTTACGGGTAATAATAGTGTGAATATTATGAAATCGTTGCTAAAAATGTTCGTATGAAGCGTGGAATATGGACGATAGGAATTTAAGAAAGGAAAAGCATAGAAGCCTTTTAAATGTGGTGCTATAGGAGAATGAGATGAGTGGATAGAATCACAAACGAGGAAGTTCTAAACACAATAGGGGAAAAGCGAACAATATGGAGGACGTTGAGCAAGAGAAGGGATAGATTAATAGGCCACGTTTTAAGACACGAGGTTCTTGTAAAATTAGCATTAGAGGGAAGTATGTGTGGGGTAAGAAGAGAAGAGGGAGGCCAGTGATGGAATACGCTAAGAAGCTTAGTGATGATTTAGGTTGTACTAGTTATAATGTAATGAAAAGGCTTGCGAAAGATAGGTTAACACGGAGGGTTGCATCAGTCCAGTCTTAGGACTGAATACCACAACAACAACAACAGTTAATCTTCTATCATGTTGTCTTAGAAAGTAAATAAAATATTTTCTTGATTATCTCACATTAGAACCGCACGTTATTGGCGCTACACAAAAGAGAGAAAAAAAACTAATTCTATGAGAGCAGAAAGTAGAGACGAAACATTGACTTTGAGTCTAAATTTAGAAGACAGGATAAGAAATAAAACAAACCTACTTTCAAGGCGTTTACTGAATTGTATATAAAAGAAAGACTATGATAATGAACACACCATTAAGTATTTTGAAGAGGACAGGAATAAAATATCCGGAAAGAAGAGTTAACCATACCCTTTACAGCAAATGTGAAGTTATTACACCTTTTTGCTTGGAATATTCATAAGGGAAAAACCAAGGTAATGGAGTGTAATTTTGGAAAACAGTGAAATAACAAAGGCTGTTAGATTGGGAAGGGATATTTTGACGGAAGTTAAGGAATTCTGCTACTTGCGAAGCGTAATAACCAAGGATGGTAGAAGTATAGTAGACATAAAGAGTAAGATAGGACAGGCAAGGAAGACTTTCGCGAAAAAGAGGGAATTACTTACGGGTAATATAAGTCTGAATATTAGGAAATCGTTGCTAAAAATGTTCCTAATGGAACGTGGCGTTATATGGGTAAGAAACGTGGACGATAGGAGTTTAGGAAAGGAAATGAATAAAAGCCTTTGAAATGTGGTGCTAGAAGTGAATGAGGTGGGTGGATAGAATCACAAATGAGAATAGGGAAAGTAAAAAAAAAACAATTTGAAGGACATTGATTAAGAGAAGGGATAGATTAATAGGTCACGTTTTAAGTCATGAGCGTCTTGTAAAAATTTGCATTAGAGGGAAGTGTGTGGTGTAAGAACAGAAAATGGAGGCAAATGATGGGAAACGGTAACAGATTAGGGAGGTTATGGTTTGTGCAAATTATGTGGATATGAAAAGGCTTGCGCAGGATATGTTACATCAAACAGTCTTAGGACGGAAAAAGCACAACAACAATCACTTGCCAAAAGAAGAGAAAACTGTGATACAATTTACAGGATTTAACATAACTTGATTTACAAACTTCATTTCTCATGGATAAAAGGTTTTTATTAGTTATATCTTCCGTTTTTTTAAAATAATAAATGACGAATAAAGGACTATAAGGCGGGTAATGTAAGTGTGAATATTAGGAAATCGTTGCTAGAAATATTCGTATGGAGCGTGGGGTTATATGGGTGCGAAACGTGGACGATACGAGTTGGGGAAAGGAGAAGAAAACAACCCTTTCAAATGTGGTGTTTTAGGAGAATGAGATGGGTGGATAGGGTAACTAACGAGGAAGTTATAAACAGAATAAGGGAAAAAGCGAACAATATGGAAGACGTCCACTAAGAGAAGGGATAGATTAATAGGCCACGTTTCGTGCCATGGCGATTTTGTAAAATTAGGATTGGAGGTAACTGAAGAGAAGACGGAGGCAAAGTATTCCGATAAATGAGGATGTGGTAGCTATGTAGCAATAGATAATAGGTTAGCATGGAGGATTGCACCGTCGCGTGTGTGGAGTCTCTTCTACACAGACGCAGCCATTGACTTGTAAGTATGTATCCTTGGCCAGCGATGCTATAAGCAATTCACGACACATGCTGTATGTATCGGACTCATATCCGCACAACCTTTCTAGCATCTGTAATGCGTCAATGCACCGCCGACTTGAATGTAATCGTCGTTCCCTCCCGTACCAGGAACACTCTATCTACACTCACTCGAAATGGGTTAAAGATCTCAGTTTCTTCAGCTGGTGAATTTTTTTTTCTTAATACAACACCGATGGTGCACTCAATTCATACAAAACTTGTACAGAAGACAGGTACAGCTGTACTTAGAATATAAGATCAAGAAAAAAAGCCGTAATCAAGAAAGGAGTAAGACAAGGATGCAGTCTGTCGCCCGTCTTTTTTAAAAGTGTATATAGAACATGCTATGAAGAAAGTTAAAACGAAATATGGACAAGGAAATCATACTGCAAGAAGAACAAATAAAAACCCTTCGCTTTTCCGACTATATTATAGTATTAGGAAAATCAGAAGAAGACTTGGATGGATTGCGAAATAGAATGCGAGTAAGGAAAAGATCAGTTTGGTTTTAAGAAAACAATGTAGGGACAAAAGAAGCAATATAGATTTGGCGTCAGAATGAAAAAAAAAATTGGCTTACGTTCATGGTATTTGTAAATTTGGAGAAAGCCTTTCGTAATGTAAACGTTGAACCCGCTATGAAGGAGTTTGAAGAGCAGTGGAATAAAACATGGAGAAAGGAGGCTTATACATAACCTCTATAGAAGACAGGCAGCAGTAATTAAAATATAAGATCACGAAAAAAAAGTCGTAACCAAGAAAGGAGTAAGACAAGGATGCAGTCTATCACCCATGGTTTTTAAAAGTGTATATAGAATAGGCTATGAAGAAAGTTAAAACGTAATATGGACGAGGAATCATACTGCAAGGAGAAGAAATAAAAATCCTTCGCTTTGCCGACGATATTGTAGTGTTAGGGAAATCAGAAGAAGACTTGGAAACCACAATGAATGGTCCTGGAGGAATAGTGCAATGTGAGAATAATAAAAGGGAAAACCTAGGTCATGGAGTGTTGCATGGGAAACAGTGAAATAACGAAGGCTGTTAGATTGGGAAGGGATATTTTTACGGAAAGTAAGGATTTTGCTACTTGAGAAGCGTAATAACTACAGTAGAATAGCCACAGGCAGAGAAGGAAGGAAGGAAGGAAGGTTTTCGCGAAAAAGAGGAATTTACTTACGGGAGTAATATAAGTGTGAATATTAGGAAATCGTATGGATCGTGGCGTTATATAAGTACGAACCGTGGACGATAGGAGTTGCGGAAAACAAAAGAAAAGAAGCCTTTGAAATGTGGTGCTAAAGGAGAATGACATGGGTTAATAGAACCGGAAAAAACAGAATAGGGGAAGAGCGAACAATGTGGATGATGTGGAATTTGCATTTACTAGAAAAAACAAACGAGGAAATTATAAACAGAATAGGGGGAAAATCGAACAATATGGAGGACGTTGACTAAAAGAAGGGATAGATTAATAGGCTACGTTTTAAGACGCGTGGGTCTTGTAAAATTACTTACAGAGGGAAGTGTGTGGGGTAAGGACAGAATGGGGAGGTCAAGAATGGAATACGTTAAGGAGATTAAATAGGAAATGGTTTGTTATAGTTATATAAGTAAATGAATAGGCTTGCGCAGGATAGTTTAGCATGGAGGGTTGCATCAGACCAGTCTTAGGTAAGTGGGTATCACAACAACTATTTAGGTGTTTTATTTATTAAGGTTTGGATGTTTTAGGATGAGGATAGTTGAAGTTGAGAGGCGGCAGAGGTATTGAGTGCTTCAGCTACCAGAGCGGATGTGGCTAATTTGGCCGCGGAGGAAGTGGCAGAAGTAAAACCCATTCCGCGTGATTTACGCTCCTCGCCTCGTCCCCCCACCCTCCTTTCCGTCCTCCTTGCCACCATGTAGTTGTTTTCTTCTTCTTCTTCTTCTCCTCGAACTGAAAAATTTTCTGTTATAGGCGAAAAGCGACAAATGAGGTCGTAGAACCCCGTCCGTGAGTTTTCCGAGAAGGAGCCGCCACCTCGTTATACACGACACACGCTCGCGACACTCCCAAGAAATAAACTGCGCCCATAAAGCACCCAAATCAATTACCGCCTTGTGCATAAACGTCGCCATGATTTAGCACCCGCGGGATCGCATTACCACTGGCCGAGCAGCTACTACACACACACACGCACACACAAAGAAGTATCAAATATAGACGGACCCCTTGCGTTTCCAATCTCCTGCCCTGGCAATTCGTCAGCAACAACTCCTCCAGCAGCTGCCTTGCAAGTATATAGTCAATTACCGTCGACGCGGCTGGCACTAGAAACCACCAAACACATCCTCCAAGTCAGAAAATACATATTATCCTGCCTGTGCTGTTCTATCCACCCACAGCACCACACTTCAAAGGCCTCTATCCTATTTCCTTTCCACAACTCCTAACGTCCACGTTTCGCACCCACATGACGTCACACTCCGTACCAACATTTTCAGTAACGATTTTCCAATATTCACACTTATATTAGCAGGCAGCATATTTCTCTTCCTCGCCCTGTGCTATTCTACTCTATTCATTACGCTTCCCCGCGTAGCAGAATTCCTCAACTTCCTTCAAAATATCCCTTCCCAATCTAACAACAGCCTCCGTTATTCCACTGTTTCCCAAACTACGCTCCATCACCTTGGTTTTTCCCCTCTATTAATCCTTCATACTGAACTCTTTCTCCGGGATCACGTTATTATGCAGAAATAATAGTTCTCGGGTTTCCACTCGGGTGTCAGGTGCGATGAAAACGCGACGTTTCGACGACCAAGTGCCGTGTCGTCATCTTCAGCCTGAAGAACTGTTTATGCATCGACTACACCGGGAAAGCCTCAGGTCACTTACCATTTATTATGGTTTCCCATTCAGCTCCTAGTTCCCCTAACACCAGAGTAACATCAGTAAACCTTATTTACTTTATTTCATTTTTATTAATGTTGCAAGCTTTTATCCTAAGATATTACAGTTTTTCTGACATGTTATATGTATATATCTATTTTGCAGAATAAATAATTGACACGAATGCTCGTATAATTTGAAAATCCATTGACTATCAATTTAAAAGCGAGAGAAACGTCAGAGCTGCTGTGGACGTAACAAGTTATTGTTAGTGTTGTAAACCTTAGGGATTTTGAACAAAACAATTCTCGAGTTTCCACCCGTGTTAAAAGGAATTTAAGCAACGACGTTTCGATGGCACACACTGCGAGTCACTTTCATTTGCAGAGTACGCCGTCGAAACGTCGTGAATTGAACTCCATTTTATACAACGGGAAAACCTTCCAACATAGAGATTTTATTTTTTCTCCTTGCATGATTATTTCCTTTTCCACATTTTCTTTTAACATTTCCTCATCGCTGCTAATATATATATATATATAAATTTCGTTAAACAGTATAGGTGTCATACTACACTCCATTACCTTGGTTTTCCCTTCATTAATCCTCATATTGAACTCTTTCTCGAGGACTACTTTCATGCAATTCATTGTGGTTTCCAAGTCTTCTTTTGACTCCCCTAACACTACAATATCGTCGGCAAACCGTAACATTTTTATTTATTCTCCTTGCAGTATGGTTCCTTTTCCATATTCCGTTTTAACTTTCTTTATCGCCTGTTCTATATATAAGTTAAACAGCATGGGCAGCAGACTGCATCCTTGCCTTACTCCTTTCTTGATAACGGCTTTTGTTTTCTTGGTCTTCTATTTTAATTACTGCTGCCTGTCTTCTGTAGAGGTTATGTATAAGCCTCCTTTTTCCATGTTTAATTCCATTGCTCTTGAAACTCCTTCATAGCGGGTTCAACTTTTACATTACGAAAGGCTTTCTCCAAATTTACAAATGCCATGAAAGTAAGCCATTTTTTTTTCATCCTGACGCAAAGTCTATATTGCTTCTTTTGTCCCTACATTGTTTTCTTAAACCAAACTGATCTTTCCCTAACTCGCATTATTCTATTTCGCAATCCATCCTAGCTAAATTAATCTCTATAATAAATATGCCTATATGTGTGAGTGTGTCTGTATGTTCCGGTAATAAATATATAAGAGAGGACAGATTTAGACCAAATTTGCTACACGTGTTCTTTGTGGCTCATAAATCAGCACAGTCGAAGTAACACTTCTCTACCACCCCTAGGAATAAGGGTGGAAAATTTTAAATAAGGAAAACTGGCTAAACGTTTTATCCTGCTTGGATCACTTACCTTGATAGTGTGTCATCCGATACTGTTAGCGTATAATTTCAACCCCACCCATAATTGGAGGGGAGTATTCTCAGGGTTGTGGGTACGAAAGACTGTATAAAATGTTCCCGCCGGTATATTTCTAGTCCTGGGATAAAGTCTTCCATCCTCGGTTTTTTCTGCTTCATTTTTTTATTATTAAAGCTTTTCCGAAGCTACCCCTACGGGGTGGTTTCCTTTCATTGTCATAAATGTGTAGAAATAAGGGATTACCAGCCTAAGTAAATCTGAAGATGTTTCAAATCTAAAGAATATTTTGAACCTTCTTTTTAAAATTTAAACATCATCCACCAAAAGGTCAGATATTTGATTTTCTTTCCTGCTCTAGTATATTTTGTGGCTAATAGTGTAATAAGCAAGAAATCTAGCCTTTTCGAAAGGGACTCTACGGCATCGATGAAGAAATCCCCAAATTTTCACCTCGATCCAGCTTTATGTTGTTAATAGACGAACGAAACTCTAGTTTAAATTGAAGTAGTCCAGTATCAAAATTGTGATGTTGAATGGTACTTCTAATTCTTAAATTCTCTCAATTAATAAAGAATGTGGGAAATTTTCGTGCCCCTTCCAGCCCCTCTCCTACAGGAGGAACAGAAAGCAATCCAGTGATTAACTCCGGAATCGACACCAATCACGGCTCTTCCCACCTTATTTCATATTATGTGACGCCCCTTCACTCCAACCCTTATAAATTGAGCCCTACCATGACGAATGGGATTTAAATTACCCGATTTTTCATGATTAAAAACTTCCACCTTGGCCTCCACGGAAGGTAGTCGGGTCTTACCACCATAGTGTTTCTTTCCTGGTCGCAGTAAATCCGTGATAGAAATTTTGTTGAATTTTGTAGAAATTTGTAACATGCACCCGAGAGAAGAAGGGGATGGAGGAATGCTGCGCTGCTGGAGCAGGAATGCGCAACATCCTCGGCCATATATGATGAATGCTCGACATCGCATTTCGCAGCATAGAGGGAAAATATCAAAAAAATAAAGCGACCTTCTCGTCGACGAGGAAACTTGAAGATAAATATAAACCTCGCACTGATTTCAAGTGCGACCAAGTTTTCTACTGTCCCTCAACCTCCAATTTATTTATTTTAATGTCAAGTTTTAGATGATTATAATCATTTTCCGTATATTCCATTGACGGAGGGGACGATTTAAAAAAATCGTGAAGCGAGGATGTCCTTTAAATTAAGGCTCGAAACGGCGTTTTTCTTAATAGGGCACAATTTATAAGAGTTGGAGTGAAGGGGCATTACATAAAATGGAATAAGGCGGAAAGAGCCGTGATTGGTGTCCAATCCGGAGTTAATGGAAATAGCTGAATTGCTTTCTGTTCACCCCGTAGGAGAGGGGCTGGAAGGAGGACTAAAAAAAACAAATGCGTTATGACATCATGAATGTTTTTATTTATTTTCCTGTCCACCAAATGCTTAATTATTAATTCATTGATTGTAGAACTCCAAATTAAACAAAAAATTAGGCCAAAAGAAAACTAATAAAATTAAATAATAAACCTGATGACGTCACGATCTTTTTTCTTTAATATCCTGGGCACCAAATGATTAAGGACCAATACATGAAATGAATTTAAAAAATAAATAAACAAAAAATTAAGTCAGTTAAAGACTCTTCAAATCAAATCAAATTCGTGATGACGTCACGAATTTTGTTATTTATTTTCCTGTCCGCCAAATGATTAATGACTAATTCATCGAATGTAAGACACCTAATTACACTAAACATGAGACGAAAAGAAGACTATTAAAATTAAATCGAATTCGCGGTGACGCCACTATTTTTCTTCTTTCTTTTCCGCTTCACCCAAATGTTTAAGGAATTCGTTCATAAAATGTAAGACACCAAAGTAAACTAAGAAAAAGGCCTGTGAAAGACTATTACAGTTAATTTTCTGATGCTTCCCTCGTCAGTTTTATAAATTAACAAATCATATTCCTTTTTCCGTCTTTAATCGAATTTGGCTATCTACGACCAACGTAAGATAATTTCTCGCTACTATTTTCCTCCCTTCTCCACAACTCTTTCAGCCTTTCTCCAAGATGATTTCATTTCCCCTCCTTTCCCTAAAACCACAGAATCTTCTCATAATCTTCGCCCTGAATCTTTTTTTATCGTGGCCTCTTCTCCATTTACTTTCATTTCTTCCGTGTAATTTTGGCTTTACGTGAGGATGCGTAGATCTGTAAATTAATTTTTGTTTCTCTACAGATTATTCTCAATTTAATATATATATGTATATATATTATAATTTTAATTGTGTTGTCTCTTATTTATTCATTCTAATATTTATAATTAACAACAGGATTTTCTTTCACACGAAAGTAAAGAAGAATGACGAAGTAGTAGTGCATATTTGTCTCTACACTGATTAATTTTCCCTCTCGCCTTCGTGACGTCACTAGTGGCGTGAACATGGCTACCGAATTTATCTATATCGAAGTTGACCCAAATTTTTCGGGCCCTGAGTTTGCTCCGTGAACATTAATGCACGATTTTCATGAAGAGTTGTTGTGATTTTGGTAACAGCAGAGTCGTTTCGACAGCTCGTTCTCCTGTCGTCAAGTTTCTGGCCCGAGACGGAAAATGGTAACATGTTTTCTTGAACAAATTTAGCGTGACGGTCTGTATTCTATTGACGATATTGAAGAGAGTAGTCGGGCTTGAGCATGTCCGTGACGTCACAGCGAGTGCTGCCCGCTTGGTCTGTTGAGAGAGAGTTATGTGCAGTGTTTGCGCGTGCGCGTTACAGGGCGGCGACGTGACACCGCAACAGGTAACCCCTGGTGGTGGCGGTGGCATTTCCAAGCAACCTTGGTCGGTCTGTTGGCCAGCTCGACGATAAAACGTGAAGCAGCGGGGTAGCGGCTGGAAAACAAGCTTGTAAAATATGTCGTTGAGAGACGGAGAGACCAGAAACCAGCCGTGCTGCCCTCTAAACGACGACAAATAAAACAAACTATCCTCCTCCCCAGACGCTATCTACCGTCGTCCCGAGAGATCCTCCTCAATTCCTCCTGCAACTCACTTCACGCTAGTTTCTCATCACACTTTGTCCTTGGCTTAGAGTCGGCCTAATTTCAGTTTTCCTGACTTCAGAAGAAAGTTAAAACTTAATATGGAAAAGGAATCGTACTGCAAGGAGAAGAAATAAAAACCCTACGCTTTGCCGACGATATTGTAGTATTAGGGGAGTCAGGAAACACTAGGAAACCATAATAAATAAAATGAACGTACTCCTGGAACAGAGTTCAATGTGAGGATTAATAGAGGAAAACCAATGTAATGGAATGCATCATGGGAAATAGTGGAATAACAAAGACTGTTAACAGATTGGGCAGCGTAATAACTACAGTACGATAGCACAAGCAAGGTAAGTGTGAATATTAGGAAATCATTGCTGAAAATGCTGGTATGGAGTCTGGCGCGAAACGTCGACAATACGAGTTGCAGAAAGGAAAAGAGTAGAAGCCTTAGAAATGTGGTGCTGTAGGAGAATGAGACTGGCGGAGGATAGAATCACTAACGGGGAAGTTCTAAACAGAACAGGGGAAGAGCGAACAATGTGGAGGAAGTTGATAGATTAATAGGCCACGTTTTTAAGACATGAGGGAAACGTGTGGGGTAAGAACAGAAGACGGAGGCCAAGGATAAAAAAATAAGCTAAGCTGATTATGGTGGATGTAGGATGTGGTAGTTGCGTGGAAAGGAAAAGGCTTGCGCAAGAGACTTTAGCATGGAGAGTTGCGCCAGATTAGTTTGAGTACATACAACGATGGTTGCTTTAAATAATAATGAAATATACCTAAGCCTAATCCTGCCATACAGCGTTGCCAAATCTCTGTCACGAGATAAAAACAATGCTTTCCTCTTCGTACGGAAATTCAGTGTCAACCTGGTACTACAATATTGGAGAAGGGAAAATTTTTTAGGATAAGCATTGCAGCCTGTTCTAGTAAATTGTCTTTATTTTGAGAAAGAGGAATTATTATGGTGAAACGACAAAAGAAACTGATGAACGTGGAAAGTGACTAAATAAGTAAAATAGCCGCAAACGCTTGTCTGTGACGTGACGTGACGTCAGGTCAGGTCAGGCTGATGGTGTGATATTGTGGGCTGGCTCCTTCATGGGAGGATCGACCTCACAGTGTCGACTGCAGCGCTAATAATTGTCGGCAGCTGCGCTTAACGGCGCCGTAAAGCCGCACTGATTGCGTGACGTCATCAAACCTGCTCGCTCGCTCTCTCGGCGACTCTTCCGCCAAAATTGGTTCCCCCCCGGGGGAAAAGGACTCTAACCTCAACAACACACATAGAAAGATTTTGCCGATATTTTGAAAATTTAGCTTCTTTTCTTCCTCTGTTTCAGGCCAAAACTGGTTCCACTTTGATCACCTGCTCGGCGAGTTCATGTTTGTCCCTACGCCATTTATCCGTTTGCCGGGAAATTTTGGTGTTTTGCGGTGGCGATCACCTCAGAGAAGGGTTGTCTCTATCGTTTAAGGATTTATGTTCTTTCTTTCCTTTCTTTATAGCCCAAAAACTGTCCCACGTTATTCATCTTCTCCGGGAGTCAATGTTTCTCCCGTATGTTTCCTTGTACCATTCATCCGATTGCCGTGAAATGTGGATGTTTTAGCGGTGATAAACCCAGAGGGGGTGTTTCTGTCATTCTGTCTAGGATTTAGGTTCTTTCCTCCTGCACTCTTACAGGCCAATTATCACGTCAATCATCT
Source organism: Eucriotettix oculatus (assembly GCA_034510155.1). Lineage (NCBI taxonomy): Eukaryota > Metazoa > Arthropoda > Insecta > Orthoptera > Tetrigidae > Eucriotettix > Eucriotettix oculatus. The sequence goes on along the minus strand of CM067377.1, from coordinate 201,184,041 downwards.
GGCGTGCGAGTTCACGTTGTACCATTCCTCTGAATACCGTGAAATTTTATTCCTTTGTGCTAATAAATAATTCCCAGAGAAGGTTTATCTCAATTTTTCAAAGATTTAGATTCTTTCTTTATTCCCACTTTCAGATCAAAAGTTGTCCCACGATAATCATCTGTTCTGCGTGTTCATGTTTGTCCCTTATGCGTTCCTGTAACATTCATCAAATCACCATGAAATTTTGAAGTTAGCGGTGAGAAGGTTTGTGTCGTCGTTTGAAGATTTATCTTCTGTCCTTCCCCTATTTCAGGCTAAAAGTGTCCCTGGTTAGTCATCTGCTAGTCGAGTTCGTGTTAGTCCTAATAGGCGTACATTTCCTATTCATCCGATTGACGTGAAATTTGGGTGTGTAGCGGTTATTATGGCAGAGAAGGTTTCTAATCAGGTGGACGTTATGACGTCATAACGAAGGCGGCGTGGAAAGGTAAATTTACAAAAAAAAATGTGACCCTCTCTACGAAGTTTTAATCAGGTTTTGACAAAGAGATTACTGTTGACTTAAATACTTTAGCAGGGGGTTATATAAATTAATACCTGAACACCACCGGGCACCCAGTTAGTATTAAATATACTTCTGGACCACGTGGTCGGATAGAGAGTTGGACAACTGTATGGTCTATCCCGCAAGTTAATGTTAGAGTCAACCAAAACGAAAGGTATTCTTTTGCATATCACAATGTAAGGGATTTTTACAGGGGTAAGATGTCCTTCTTGCCGACCTCCTGTGGTCTAGTGACTGCCTCACAACAGAGAGGTCCCTCGCTCGAATCTTGGATGTTTGGTAACGGAGACTGGGATTAAGACTGCTGGAAAATCGATTCGCTAGACCTTGCGTCACTCCAAATTCCGAACGTGTCGTGTAAGATGACAGTCTGCAGTCGTCCCCGTAAGTCAAGGTTCTCAACGGGCTTGCAGAGCCGATGAAGAAGAAGAAGATGGGCAATTTTAATAAACGGTTGAGGTCTGATACGGCGAGAGTAACTATGACTCACTATGGTATTTGCCACTGCTCTGTTCGGGGGTCATGTCATCGAGTCTTGTAACTTTAGTAGTCAGTCCTTTGGGAGCTACGGTAGTATCTTCAGTAAATCAATGGGGTCTGTCCTCAGGGCAAGGTTTGGTGCTATGGAGGATGCAAGCGATGTCATAGTCTCTGCTCCTTCAAGGCCAGGGGAATGCTTTCTCATGGCGCCCGTGGTGACAGATGAAGGAAGGTCGTGTGGTTCTCCATGGGGTCAGCAGGCTTCCCGTCCTACCGATGACAGCAGCTAAGGTTGGGTCATCAACTCATTTGTGACTAAGGTGGGGATTGGTGCGGTGTCGCGGGTTCCGAGCTTGGGGTTGGCTTTTGATGGCACTGGGTCTCGGGTCTCCTGGCCCAAGCACTTGTAGTTATCCGATGATGGAACAGCCTGGCCATAAACATCTAGCAGCTTTGCTCACGCTGTTAGTTGCAGGATGAACACCTAGCTTGAAAGCCTGTTCTGGTTTTCCGGAATGATCGAGGCTAGCTTCAAGGGCCATTTAAAGGCAAGTGCAACTCCTCCCTGCTGGGCGACCCTGAACCGAAAGGAGCAATGTGCGCGGTCGACCAATACCGTCCTTCGGGGAAAATTGGCACCTCGGGGTGCGTTCGGTCCCCGACCTATCCCTTGGAGGCCCATAAGCCCACCGGGTGGTGGCGTGTCCACGTCCCAGGCCAACGCACGTTGGAATTGGACTCGAAGGGGTAGTGGATCCGGAGGAACAAATTCTTGTTTCTTCGGGGAAGCTGGACCTCTATCCGCTCGTTTATTTTGGAAACTGGATATTCCCCGTTGTCTCCTTTGAGACTTCAAAAAAAATGGCCAGTTGGGAACCAAATAATAAATTATTTAAGAGCCTGAACCTTATGGATGATCGTGAAGACCGGGATCAAGACTGTTGGAGGATCGATACGCTGACCACGTGTCATTCCGAATTCGGAATGTGTCATGCAAGATTACAGTCCGCAGTCGACTCGGTAGCTCCAGGCCCTCAGTGGACTGTAGAGCCAATGAGGAAGGAAGGACCTCATGGGGTCATGTGGATGTGATAATCCAAACATTTTTTCAGATTGTCCGAGGCGTTTTCCCCCTCCAGCGGCAGACCCGTGATGGAGTCGCTGGTGACCAGCGGTTCCAATAGAGCCCAGAAAATTCATTAATTACATTCGCGACCTCTCAATCAAATGTAGAGCAGGCCGCAGAGTGATTGATGACGAGGCTCCGTATCGTGTGACGAGTTTGAGGAACGGCGGGGCGTAATTAACATATATGCAGTCTGGTGGCGTCTCACGAAGCAGGCAGTCAGGCAGTCAGGCGCCCCCCCGCGGCCTGACTAATGTCTTCTTCTTCGCCCGGGCGCTGTATTGTCTGAAGACGATCACGGAGCCTCGCATTCCCAGCGCACAATTTGTAGACACGGCTAGATTATTCGCGATATTCCTACATAAAACTCCCACGTCGCTTTGTTCCGTCGTTGATTTACGGACGCTATGATGCTGGCCAGGATTCTGGTCATGTACCGTGCAGGGACCACGACGGAGGAAGAAGAGAGATGGTCTCTGTCTCTCCTGCGCTCTCTCTTTCTCTCTCCAGAAGCACAGGTCACACAAGCACGTCCAGCGGCACGCGATGGCGCCACTCTGATACGTCTCATTCTGTTTGTCCTGATCTCAGATTGCTGAGCCACCGATTAAACTGCGTGTGGCCTCCGTCAAATAAGGAAACCTTGGCTAGGCAAAGCGCAAGCAGGAGCTGCTGGACCAATATCATACACTATATATATATGATTTGCAAATTGTCGAGGCGTCTGCTAGCTTGGCTGCAAGGAAGTCGCAGTTGATAAACGGGTACCGTTTCAGGTCGTATTCGGGACTTCCACACACTTCAACATAATATAAGCAACAATACTTTTATGAAATTCGATTTCGTTCTTCAAACGTTGCCTACTTCTAATTTGAAAGCACATAAAAAGGTATGCACTGTCATAAAGCTTCTTCACTAATTGGCCGATAAAGGACACTAGTACGTAAATGGCAAATAGGAAAACGATAGCGTAATTATTTACGTACGTATTTGAATTATTGAATTTAAAAAAAAATTAACTTCAGGAAACGTTGAATGGGTTTCTTGCAGAAGGTTAAAACGGAATATGGAAAACGAATCATACTGCACGGAGAAGAAATAAAAACCCTACGTAATTATAATTGAAGATCAAGAAAAGAATGCAGACATCAAGAAAGGATTAAGACAACGATGCTGCAGTATTGCCGGCCATGCTGTTTAACTTATACGTAGAACAAGCAATGTAGAAAGTTAAAACTTAATATGGAAAAGGAATCATACTGCAAGGAGAAGAAATACAAACCCTTACGCTTTGCCGATGATGTATTAGGGGAGTCAGAAGAAGACTTGGAAAACACAACAAATGGCATGATCGTGGTCCTTGAAAAAGAGTCAAATACGAGGATAAATAGAGGTGAAACCAAGGTAATGGAGTGTAGTTTGGGAAACAGTGGGATAACAAAGAGTGTAAGATTGGGAAGGATTTTTTTGACGGAAGTTAAGGAATTCTGCTACTTGGGAAGCGTAATAACTGAAATAAGATAGAACAGGTCAGGAAAGTTTGCGCAAAAAAAGAGGAATTTACGCACAAGTAATATAAGTATGAAATTATGTTTATAGTGGTATGGAGTGTGGCGTTATATGGATGCGAAATGAGGACGGTAGGAGTCGCGGAAAGGAAAAGAATAGAAAATTTTTAAATGTGGTGCTGTAGGAGAAAGAGATGGGTGGAAAGGGTAACAAACCAGGAAGTTCTAAGGAGAATAGCGTAAGAGTGAACAATCTAGAGGAACTTGACCAAGAGAAGGGATAGATTAATAGGCCACGTTTTTATACCCGAGCATATTGTAAAGCTAACGTTATAAGTAAGTGTGTTTTGAGACGTGAAGGTCTGCTACAATTAGCATTAGAGGGAAGTTTTTGGGGTGAGAACAGAAGAGGGAGGCTGTGTAGGGAATAAGTTAAGCAGATTTGGGATGGTATGGGATGTGTTAGTTATGCGAAAATGATAATGCTTGCGCAAGATAGGTTAGCATGGAGGGTTACATCAGAATATTTCTTAGGACTGAATACCCCAATATAAACCTAACTTGTTTGTTTGGTTTTCTCCCCTTATATACTTTTCTATGGTTCGCTTCTCATTCATCTATCTTTTTCTCCTTAAAACCCGAAGAGTATTATTTTCTTTCTTTATGTTACCGGACTTGACAACAATTTCGCCTCGCTAATTTCGAGAATTTTTAAAAACAGGATGTCATTTGACAGAGATAGATTAGTAGACCACGTTTTGAGACATGAGGGTCTTGTAAAAGTAGCAATAGGGGAAAGTTTTGTGGGGTAAGAACAGAAAAGGAAGATATAGGATGAAGTACGTTAAGCAGATTAGAAATAATGTGGGAAGTATTAGTTTTGCGTAAATGAAAAGACTTGCGCAAGGTCTGTTAGCATGGAAGGTTGCATCAGAGGAGTTTTAGGACTGAATACCACAACAACAAAAAATAAAAAATATCCTTGTTTTTGAAACCATTTGAGGTTCGTTAAAAAACCAATATTTTATGTTATTAAATTTTATCTGAATTTGTTGGCAACACCTTTCTTTTCCTCTCACAATATGTTGTCAACAAAATGGTGGCAGGAGCCAACACAAACTTTGGTTTAGATGTCGATTTTTTTCGTTCCGCCAAAATCTTTGGTTACAATAAAATAAAATGTGATTTGGTACCAACGTGTAAAAATAATAATAATAATATCGACGAGAAGAACCTTTTTTAACGGTATACATAAATCGTTATAAAGAGGTCATCATCATCGTGAACGAGGTCGAGTAGCAAGATGGTGACCAGCGACCTTCATCGGACTGCTCTTCATTTCAAACACGACGTATTACAGTTGACATGATTTATTCGGACCGCCTCAAAGAAATCAATGAGTAAGAATCCTGTCAAGACTCTACAATGCACGCTACAAGTTTCTTGTATTCTTCTTTTTGCGTAAGCGACAGTCGGACGGGCGAACAGACGCGGAGGAGAAGAAGAAAAGTGTATCAGACGTGCAAGCAGGCGATGAAGTGATTTTTAATCGATTATTACAAGGACGAGGACGACGACGACGAAGACGAAGATGAGAAGACCTCCAACAGCACCACTTCAAGTCTCGTTTGGTTACAAGCAAGAACGAGCGACTTCATTTCCATGTTGAGGTCTGTAAGTCATTCCAAGTCCGATTGTTCCATATTAGCGTGGACGGGAAAATGTTTCCGAGTCCGAGCCGGGAATATAAACTGATTAATTCATCTCACGACGAGAGCTAATTGAGAGATGACGTTGACAAGACCAGTGGTAACTTTTTTTTCCCTCAGCGGTGGAAAAGGTAAATGCATGATGTTTCATATCGAACATGAAGGGAGAGAGGGTGTGCGGGTGTTTGTAATAACATTAAAAGGTAGTTAAAGATCTAAATGACATAGTGATTTATCTTAAAGAGGACAAATCACGTCTGTACGGTGATAGAATACAAACTTTTCGGGTTTAACTGCAGGGCAAAATAACCTTCCTCCCAACGCTTCGAAGATTGAGAAAATTGAAAACCTCGCCCTCCTCGTCTCTGGATCACGGAAGGAGAAGAGATGTCTTGTTCACCGTCTCGACTCTATCCCGAGCGTCGAACAACCTTCAAGGGAATATCATTTTAATGAGGAACGTCTTTAGTGGCGCCCAACGTGGGGGTATCCCTGTATAAAAACAGTGGCGTAGCGACTTCATATATTTCATTGAAACGTGTTTAACAGATATACCGGGGTTAACGTAAAAATAACGGTTATGCATATATCACATCAAGTCTATGTGCAAAATTGAATAACAGTTTATTTTTTACAGCTCCATTGGATTCATAATGACCTTAATTCATGCCACTAGTGATGGGCAAGTTATATTTAAACTAAATATATCGTCCTGTGCGCATTCTCAACCATACTTATTGGCGCCAAACGTGGGGTAGATCACTGTACGGAAATAATGGCAAAGCCAGCTCATATGTTTCATTGAAACGTGAAAAACCTACCGTACCATGAGTCACGTAAACAATAATAAGGAAGAATGTATTTACTCAAATATGGTATTTTATATACTAAATCAAGCAAAAGAAACCAGTCTATTTTTTTACATCTTCATTGGATTAACAATGGCATTATATCGTGCCACTTGCGATGGGCAATTTATATTTAAACTAAATATATCGTCCTGTGCGCATTCTATTGGCGCCAAACGTGGGGAAGATCACTGTACGAAATAGTGGCATAGCCATTTAAATGAAACGTGGACAACTGCCACACCATGGGTAACTTAAATAATATCGTCCTGCGCGTATTCTGAACCATACTTATTGGCGCCTAACGAAATAATGGCAAAGCCAGCTCATACGTTTCATTGAAACGTGAAAAACCTACCGTACCGTGAGTCACGTAAACAATAATAAGAAAGAATGTATTTACTCAAATATGGTCTTTTATATACTAAATCAAGCAAAAGAAACCAGTCTATTTTTTTACATCTTCATTGGATTAACAATGGCATTATATCGTGCCACTTGCGATGGGCAATTTATATTTAAATTAAATATATCGTCTTGTGCGCATTCTATTGGCGCCAAACTTGGGGAAGATCACTGTAAGAAATAGTGGCATAGCCATTGTTAAACTGGAAACGTTGGACTAACATTGCCGTGACAACCATACGCATGGGTACATACTGTAATAATATCGTCCTGTGCGTATTCTGAACCATACTTATTGGCGCCTAACGTGGGGTAGATCACTGTACGAAATAGTGGCACAGCCAGTTCTTTTAAACGTGGATAACTGTCACACCATGGTTAAGTTAAACAATAATAAGAATGGATATATTTACTTACATCTGATTTTTGAAGAATAAAACCAAGAAAATATAATATGACGAATTAATATTTTACAACTTCGTTGGGTTTATGATTCATTCCACTATTTCCCATACTACACTTCATTCCTTTGGTATTACCTCTATTAGTCCTCATACTGTACTCTTAGACCAGGACCACGTTCATGCCATTTATCGGCATACCTTAGCGTTTTTATTTCTTCTCCTTGCAATATGATTCCTTTTCCATATTTCGTTTTAACTTTTTTAACCCTAGTAAATAATTCTACAGTGGCTGTTTCATTTACCTGTATAATTTTCCCAACTTTTAACTTATGTTGGACATAAGTTATTTAAACTAAATAAAACGTACTTTGCGCATCCTCAACTCTACATATTGGCGCCCAACGTTTGGATCGATGGGGTTAAAAAATACTTTTTTTTAACTTCAGGGCAAAAATTTCTGTTAGGCGTTCAGGGAAAGGAGACGTTCATGGACGTTGTTGTACTGTTAAATAGACAAATGGAAAGTTCTGAAGCGAGGAATTCGCCAAATGGAGAAGTAATGGGTTACGCCATATTTGAATAGTAGTTAAGTTGTCCATTGTGACGCGGTGGCGGTATTCAGATCGCGTTACAGACGGAGGAGAGGAGAAGACGAGACGACGTGAATAGAGTCCGCGTGCGTGATAAATGGGTGGGCAGGCCTCGTTAGCGGAGCGCGGGTGGTCCGCGGTTCGAGCCTCGGCAGCGGGTGGCCGCCGTATAAGGCCGCTGCTTGACATCATCATCAGCGGCGGCCAGGAATGTTGACATATGCGTCGTTCGTCTGCGAGCTTCTAAAAACTCTCCTCGCTGCTGGACCACGCTGCGCCTGCAAAGTTGTCCAGCGCCACCATTATACAAGTCCGCGTACAAATGAGACTTCTCCTGCTCCTTTTATTCTCCTCCATATATACATTTATGTCCTGGGGAATACTAAAGAGACGCGGACACTGCTGACAGGGTTGTCACATGCCGGCCCCGGAATTCATTTATATTGTTGTCGTCGTGGTCTGACGCAAGTCTTTTCATTTCCTTATAACTACAACAACCAACAACCGACCATAATCAGCTTAACGTATTCCATCCTTGTCCTTCCTATTCTGTTCTTACCCCACACACTTCCCTCTAATGCTAATTTTCCAAGACCCTCGAGTCTTAAAACGAGCCATATTAATGTATCCCTTGTCTTTGTCGACGTTCTCCATATTGTTCCATTTTCCCTCTATTCTATTAAGAACGTCCTCGTTTGTAACTCTATCCACCCATCTGATTTTCAGCATTCGCCTAAAGCACCCACATTTTAAAGACATTTATTCTTTTCCTTTCCCCACCTAAATTAGTTGTTGTGATACCCACTTACCTAAGACTGGTCTGATGCAACCCACCATGATAACCTATCTTGCGCAAGCCTATTCATTTACTCATAACTACAACAACCTACATCCTCTTTAATCTCCTTAACGCATTCCATCCTTGTCCTCCCACTTCTGTTCTTACCCCACACACACTTCCCTCTATAAGTAATTTTACAAGACCCACGCGTCTTAAAACACGTAGCCTATTAATCAATTCCCTTCTTTTATTCAACGTCCTCCATATTGTTCGATTTTCCCCTGTTCTGTTTATAATTTCCTCGTTTGTGTTTCTAGTAAATGCAAATTCCACATCATCCACATTGTTCGCTCTTCCCCTATTCTGTTTTTTCCGGTTCTATTAACCCATGTCGTTGTCCTATAGCACCACATTTCATCGGCTTCTATTCTTTTCCTTTCCCCAACTCCTATCGTCCACGTTTCACAATCCATACAACGCCGCGCTCCATACTAACATTTTTTAGCAAGGATTTCCTGATATTCACACTTATATTACCCGTAAGTAAATTCATCTTATTCGTGAAAGCCTTGCTTGCCTGTGCTATCCTACTATTTATGCCTACTACTTTTCTACCATCCCTAGTTATTACGCTTCTTAAGTAGCAGAATTCCTTAAGTTGCGTCAAAATATCCCTTTCGAATCTAACAGCCTTTGTTATTCAACTGTTTCCCAAACTGCACTCCATTACGTTGGTTTTCCCTCTGTTAATCCTCATATTTAAGACCTTCTGCAGGACCACGTTCTTGGCATTTATTATGGTTTCCACGTCTGAAGAGTGTCCATTTATTTTTCAATTTGGGGTTTTCTTTCTCCTTTCTCTATTAGTCTACTGTGGATATCTCCTTTGAAATATCTCTAACGACGGGTAATGATAAAGGTCAATTCAGCTGAATGTTGAAAATATATGTGGAAACGATGGCTCCTTGGTAATGGCCAGAGAAGAGAAGGTGAAGGACGGAGATACTGTAGAGGTTGAATTTGGGCGGCGGGAGTCATCGGCCATAGTGAATGAGCGACTACGGAATTATGAAGGGGGGGCGGCGCGCGCTTGTTTTACAGTGTCGCTTGGCGCTGTTGTCCTGGTGGCGGTAGTTTTTTAATGCATGTCTGATGGACGTTTTGCGTGTGTTTTTGTCGGTGCAGCGAGCGTCACGCTGCATGTAGGATGCGGGGTTCCGCGTTGATAATGCACGGCCTGTCCCGTACAGAAGTACTGTTAAAAGTTGATGGCCCACCTTTACCGGGGGGCGGGGCGGGGCGGGGGGGATTTTGTTTTCGTGTCATCGTGGCCTCATGCACTCTGCATCCCGCCCCTCTCAATGATGCAGCCGGACTTTTCCAGAGATGCGCCACTGCTGCTGCTGCTGTGTTATTTCTCTCTCTCTCTCTCTCACTCACTCACTCTGTTTGCTTTTTAATTGGCGCGCCTCGCAAACTGTCCGCACATAGATGTTAATGGGCAATCCGGTTAAAACACAGAGATGAATGACGCATCAGGCTCCGAGCTCTGATGGCCCAGTAATTCTTGTGTCATCCCGGCGTCACTCACCGGCAAATTAACAATTAACGGCAACACCTGCCACTCAAATACAATGAGTTGTGCCCAGCACTGAGTTGCGCTGAATGGATTATGAGGTTTTTTTCTCCTCCTCCTCCTCTCTCCCAGTCCACAGAGCGAGTGTGGTTTTTTTCCCTCCCCTCCCTCCGCCCCCGCCATCCCCCTCAGTCACTCTTGCTTTCGTCGACAGGTTCCAAGTCACCGTCATGGCCGCTCATTATTCAGCGTGCATTATAATTACAGTGAATTATGACGGCCCATTAAGAGCAGATAAGCTGCTGATTCTTGGGTAGCCTATTGGTAGGACGATTTAACTGGTCCAGCTGCTGCACGCAGCCACTCGCCGTGGAGGGATTGAGTCGTGTAACCCGCAGAAACGGGGCAATCACCAAACAATAATTGGGTATTCCCCACAAAATGAATTGTGGGGCTGAGTATTAATTACTGGTGGATAACGAGGTAATTGTTTGGTGGGGGAGGAGGAAAGGCGTGGTCTATGAATGGACGCTGCTGGTCCACGACTCAATCATGAATTTATTTTTACCTTTCTGTAAGTCGACTGGTAGACTGTTCTCGACCCCACTATTTTAGTAACATTCTATAGTCATATTTGGAGGGTTTTGGGGGAGGAAGGGAGGGAGGGAGCGATGCTGGCTACCCTGGAACATACAACTCTCAAATTATGAGGTAGAGTGTCCCGTGATGTAAGGACTTTTAAAAACCAGAGAGATAGGAGAGAGAGTAGACAACAAAGAGAGAAGAATGAGGACAGAGTGGTGAGAGAGAAAAAAAGAGAAGAGAGAGAAATGAAACAGGAAAAAGAGAAGAGAGAGAGACAAAAGAAAGAGAAGGGCGAGGAGAGAGAGAAGAGAAATAGAAGAAACATAAGAGAGAGAAGAGACAGAGAAGAAGGAGAGAAGAAGAAAGGAAAGAAAGAGACAGAGAAGAGAAAGAGAAGAGAAGAGAGAAGTGAGAGAGAGAAAGATAGAGACAGAGAGAGAGATAGAGAGAGACAGAGAAGAGAGATGAGAGAGAAGAGAAATAGAAGAAACATAAGAGAGAGAAGAGACAGAGAAGAAGGAGAGAAGAATGGAAAAAGAGACAGAAAAGAAAGAAATAGAAGTGAGAGGAGAGAGAGAAATGAGACAGAGAAGAGAGAAAAAGAAGGGACAGGAAAGAGAGAAAAGATAGGAGACAGTAGTGAGAGAGGAGATAGAGAAGAGGAGACAGAGAAGAGAGATGAGAGAGAAGAGAAATAGAAGAAACATAAGAGAGAGAAGAGATAGAGAAGAAGGAGAGGAGAATGTAAAAGAGACAGAAAAGAAAGAAAGAGAAGTGAGAGGAGAGAAAGAAATGAGACAGAGAAGAGAGAAAAAGAAGGGACAGGAAAGAGAGAAAAGATAGGAGACAGTAGTGAGAGAGGAGATAGAGAAGATGGGAGAGAGAAGAGAAAAAGGCATCCCCAGCATCACCCACTTCAGAAATACATTAGAAAACTGACACAATCTCCCACAGTTCGCATTCTAAAGCTTTTTTTTATTAACCACTTGAACTGTGGTGCCATAAAGAATACTGACTTAAATAATATATTTCAATTCCGTAATAAACATTAAGGTTTGCTGATGATATTGTAGTGTTAGGGGTGGAAATATTTGAAAACCACATTAAATCGCATGAGCGTCTTCAAACATGAAGATTACTTATGGAAAAGCAAAGGTAATGAAGTGTAGTATGGGAAACTGTGTAATAATAAAGGCTGTTAAGATTGGAAAGGAAGCATAATAACTAGAGTAGGATAGTACATGCAAGTAAGAGGAATTTACTTACGGCTAAAATAACTATGAATATTGGGAAAATAATCATTAAAGCGCAAGGAATTGATAACAATCCAGCGGAGGTGATGAGAAGCAATATTATGGCTGTTCAGGTTAGTTTAAAAAAATCTACGAAACAGGATAAGTATCAGAAGATTTGATTAGAAACATAATTATAACCATACCGAAGCAGGCTGGGGCTGAAAAATGCGAACGTCACAGGACAAATAAGTTTAGTATCTCTTGCGTGCAAAATATTATGGAACGTCAAATAGTATGGGAGTTAGGACAAGATAACTTTAGTTTTAACAATAATTTAGGGTAAAGAGAAGCGATATTGACTTTGTGTCTCATTTTAGAAGAAAGGATAAGAAAAAAACAGACCTACGTTCATGGCAATTGTAGATTTAGAAAAATCCTTAGATAATGTGAAGTGGAGCATACTATTAAGGATTTTGAAGAGATGAGAAATAAAATAACAAGTACGGAGGCTTATACATAACCTCTACAGAAAACAGTCGGCAGTATTTAGAATAGAAGAACAAAAAAATAAAGATGAAACCAAGAAAGGAGTAGGGTAAGGATGCAATATGGCGCCCATGCTGTTTAATGTGTATAATGAACATACGATGAAGAAAGTTAAAACGGAATGTGGAAAGAAATCATAATTCAAGGAGAATAAATAAAAACCCTACGTTTTTGCCTGATGATAGTGATTCATCTAAAAGTAATGCACAAAAAAATGTAGAAAAACTAGCATCAGGTACATCCACCTTTTCTACTGCTCCAGCGAACTCAAAGGTCTCGATAAAATGGCCGTTTGGTCCTATAGGATCAGCGGACAACTGATTACGTATAGCCCGAGGTCTGTATACCCTAATCATGCACCCCCCAAATTTACCAAAACGTGCCTTTGGCTGCTGCTTAACGTAATGTAAGGTCCTCTACAGGGAAGGGGAAGGAAAGCTAGTAGGATGAAGTAATGACTTCTTAAACAACTCTAGTTTTTTTTATTAGATTTACGTCATGGAAATACATCCATATTAAAATTATATTCATAAACATTCGATACGAATTAAGACACGAGGGTTTTTTAAAATTAGCATTAGAGAGATGTGTGTGGGGTAATAACAGAATAGGGAGGTCAAGGATGGAATACGCTATGCAGGGTAAGGAGGATGTGGGTTGTGCTACTTATAAGGAAATGAAAAGGCTTGTTCAAGATAGGATTGCATCAGACCAGTCTTAGGACTGAATACTACAACAACAACGAGTTAAAAAAAACTTCTGTATGTTTTAGAGTAACTTCGTACAAAAATCTGTCACCGGGGAAATTCCCAGTAATAGCCGGGAAAAAAATTAGCTGAAAATGAAGGTATTTACTCCTAATGGCGAAAAACGGAAGGTCAAGGAACCGGGAAGTGTGAAAATTTCAAACGGGATTCCACACACCGAACAAAACAGGATGTGAATTTCGAGATCGTTTAATTGGATTTACCTCGTCAAGTGATATTCCAGCTGGAGAAAATAAACTACCAACACTAAACGTGTTTTCCTTTGCAGGATATCAGTGAACTTAAAATATTAACTACTCTTGTTAAAAAGTAAGAATGCATTTTTAAGTGTTTCTTATCAGGGGAAAACAAAAAGGAGAAGCAAGACAAGGAATGGTTGTACTGCAATCGCTCGGCTAACACGTTTCTCTAATTTATGAGCAGATAATCGCCATTGCAAGGTAAACTGCAGACAGACCTGCCTGCCTGCTTGACGTGTCGCCATTATATAACACGGCCTTCCATCTCTCCCTCGTCGTCTCATTCCTCACGTCGTGGTTGTTCTTCTAAGACTGGTCTATGCTAACCTATCTTGCATTTTTAGCGACGATTTCCTAATATTCACACTTATATTACACGTACAGAATTTCCTCTTTTTAACGAAAGCCTTCTGTAACTTTAAATTTTCTTCCATGTAGAAAGTCAATGCTATCCCAATAAAGTTCATGATTACCTTATAGTACCTCGGCTCTGATTTTTTTTATCACATGCCGAGACACCTTCACCTATTTTAGGAGGTATATGTACTGGGGTCGAAGACCTTGGGCATATGGTAAGTGTTGTCCGCTGATTTAATTGGATCAGTCGGCCAGCTGCCTCCTGAAACTGGTCGAGACACGGAGAAGGGAATGCTGCGACCCCACAGCAAACTCGTCTCCCGTCATTCGGAAGGTCGTGAGAATATTGCCCAATGCCCGACCTACCTGATGCAGGTTTTATAGGGTTCTCCTTGCATCTGTTTAGGTGAAACACCGGGTAGGATACCTATAGTCAACCCTTGGCTACCTTTCTCTATCTTTCCCCTTTTCAATTCCTTTCCTATGCTATTAAAGGAGAGTAGCCTCTTTCAGGATCACCCTCATGTAGCCTGTTACATATATATTGTAACATGAAAAGTTACACGCAACAATGCGGGCCAGCTTGCGAGTTGCAATTGTTGAGTAACTGACGCAACTTGGGCCAACAATGTAGTCTGGCGAGAGTTTAGTGAGTCGTCATGGGGTAGTGGAAGGAGTAGGTTGCGTCGGCGGGACGACGAGAGAGAATGACCACGCCCTAGAGATATAATAATTTCTCATGCTCTGATAGGAATTAAAACTATTAAAATCATCTTTTAGTTTTTTTTTTGTAAAAAATACCTGGCGCCCTAAAAGGAATTAGAAAGCCTCGAATACGGAGGTATATATATATATATATATATTAGTACGTGGTTATTAACAACATTATACTTTAAAGTCCTCTTAATGTAGTTGCTGTTGTAAGGTTTGTTTAATAAAAGCCATAGTTGGCAACACTATATTGCCTTTTCCATTATATTATCTTTGTACATAATTGTCCTTTAAATAAATCATCTATTAAACAACAGTTTCTTCTCCACGTTACTTATAAAAGTTACAACAGTTTCATTGTGAAGGTTTTGTTTGCCCCATATAACATATTCCACAGTTAAGTCGGCCACAGATCATTTTTCAATTATCTGATTACCCTTTTAGAATAATATTACGTTGATTGGTCCTTTACCCTGATTGTACTATATTGTGCTTTGCATTATAATTCTTTGTGCATCGTTGTTCTTTAAATAAATCAGGTATTAAACCACAGTTTCGTCTCCACGGTAATTATAAAAATTACAACAGTATCAAAGTGAAGGTTTTGTTTGCCCCATATAACATATTCCAGAAATAAGTCGGCCACAGATCTTTTTTTCAATTTTCTGATTACCTTTTTAGAATAATATTACGTTTGTTGGTCTTTTGAGGGAGGAGAAACAGACTGTAAATGATGGGGGGATATTAATTAATGAATTTAATAATTGAGTTTAAATATATACATTTATTAATTGTAAACACAATAATTTTTAATATGGGTAGTGCGTGGATATATTAAGTTCAAAATAATTATTTAAAAATGGGATTATATTAAAGATCTCAGGGTATTAATGGTTTGGGTGATCACGTGTAGCAGATCTGTTCGTTGACGAACCTGAGTTGTCTTCATAGGCGTCTCGCTGTAATTTCCGTGTTGTGGAACTTGAAGCGGCCAGTCGACAATAGCACGAAGTTGCTAAAACCTTTCTTCCCTGCTTTCTGGACTGATCAAAGCATGGTCACCGCTGCCACCTCACCAATCTCCTCTCTCCACCACTCTGCTGCCATCTCCTTTCACCACCACCTTGTATCACCAGCAATCTCTTTCTCCACCACTCTCCTTCAATATCCTCTCTCCATCCCCTGCAAAATCTCTCCAAAATTGTCTCCGCCAGCCTCTTCTTTAAAACCTTGTCCCCACTTATCCGACACCTATCACTAAGGTGGCAGGGATGGATATCCTCCAATCATATCCCTTGTTTCATTTGGGGAACACACGCCACCCGGTCACCAAATTCCCAGGCAGATTAAGACATTCCGAAACGGTGACGTGGTGTGTCCGAGCTTTATGGTCCAGGTGTCAGCCGCAGTCCCTTTGTTATTATTCCGAGCCGCCAAGACGGCGCGCGGAAAAACCCCTTCTTCCTGGACAGCGGCTTGCTCATGCCGGAATATTTCTTATTTAAGTTTCCGAAAATAATTATAAAAAAATTGGACGCGGGTTCTACTGCGCTACAAGACAATCGTTGAATAATTTCATCCAGAGTTTTTTTCTCCTGAAGAAAGTTTGTGTCTGATGGTAATTTTTCTATCAGAAATTTACCCGTGAAAATCGTCAACGTTGACGATATTTCCCTGCCGAGTGGTGTTGCATTTTCTGGTTCATTCCTCAGCGTTTCCTGTGTTACCCTGGTTTTAAATTAGAAACGTCGCAGTTTGTCTATCGAGCACCCTCTCGGTCGGTCCCTGTCAATCCTTGGGAAAGGAGCTTGATATAGCTTGGTACCTTGTTGAGGCGTGATTGTTCGTGTAAAGGTAGTTGTTAGTGGGTAGTTTGTTTGCATGGTGATCCATCAGCGTGTCCTTTAAATGGATAACAGTTGTCGATTGTCGTTTAGCGTTACACAAACACTTGATGTCGGCGAAAAAAAAGAAAAAGAAAATAAGGTGACCGAATTTGCATGAAAGCCCGACCAGTCCAGTGGTAATTACATAAATGGCCGCCCGATAACGAGAATTCTCACACACTTACTTGCAAGTTGGCCGTAATTGAAGCTTACGCAAGTCGCACGTTGACAAGTGGTTGCGAATCTCTCAGACAACGTCCAGGGGGGGGGCAGTAGATACGTCATCTGGGTTGACGTCACACGTGTTCAAAGAGTCTCGTTCATAGATAAACTCGCTCGCCGCAGAATCCTACTAATGTCATGGACATCGTCGTGTTTTAACGGGTTAGCGACTCCGTCAGCCAGTCTCTCAACTATGATTGTGTTTTCAAATAACAAAGTATATCATATTATCCCCCTATAGCATTTCCCAAAAACGTAACCGTAGGACATGTTACATGGGGCAAACTAACAGTTCTACGGAAACTAAACCATGGGCAACATGGAGTGTGGAAAAGGAAATACAGGAATAACAAAGACTGTTTGATATTTTAACGGAAGTTAATTAAATGTGCTACTACAAAAAAGACGAATTTCCTTGAGGGTAATATAAGTGCGAATATTAGGAAATCATCGCAAAAAAAATGTTCGTATAGAGCGTGACGTTAAATGGGAGCGAAACGTGGACGATAGAAGTTGCGGAAAGGAAAAGAATAGAAGGCTTTGAAATGTGCTGCTATAGGAGAATGAGATGGGTGGATAGAATCACTAACGAGGAAGTTCTAAACAGAATGGAGGAAGAGAGAACAATTTGGAGAGAAGGGATTAATTAAAAGGCCACGGTCTTGTAAAATTAGCATTTTAGGGAAGTCAACAGAAGTGGGAAGAAAAGGATGTGAATAGTCTAAGCAGATTAGTGAGGATGTGAAATGTGGTGACTATGCGGAAATGAAAAGGCTTGCGAAAGACCTGTCTTAGGATCGAATACTACAACATTAACGCATTTAAGGGACGCCATTGCGAAGATAGTTGTTACCTGAGCAGCGTAATACCTACTGTAAGATAGTACAGGCTAGCAAGAGGAATTTACTTACGGCTAAAATAACTATGAATATAAGAAAAATAAAAACATAATTAAAAATTTTGGTATGGAGTGTAACGTTATATGGGTGCGAAACGTGGACGACAAAAGGTTCCACAGGGAAAATAATAGGAGCTTTAGAAATGTGGTGCTATAGAAGAATGGGATGGGTCTGTAGGATAACTTACCAGGACGGGGGAAGTGAGAATAATTTGATTAAGAGAAGGGCCACGTTTAGAGACATGAGAGTCTTGTAAAATTAGCATTAGGGGGAAGAGAACAGAAGAAGGAGGCCGAGGATGGAATGCACTAAGTAGATTAGGGAGGTTGTAATAACTATGTAGAAATGAAACACTGTCATCATAACTGTCTTAAGACTGATTACTACAAAAAGAGTTGAGAATGAAAAATTTCAGTCTTATCTTCCTGCTCTGACAAAATCTATATACTGTTAACCTTGAATATATATATATATATATATATATATTAGACGTGACCGCTGTGGGGTATATGGACATCTTTGATTGTTTCATTATTTAATCGGTACATTACCAACGGTGGTCAGGGATAAATAATCACCGACGCTCAGGAACCCTTTGAAGTCATTGATTTGGACTCTGCGGCGTTGACTTCTAGAAACCTGAGGACTGGCGTTGCCCTTTGATACATATAGTCCACATATCGACGCTGAAGTGTGGGGGTACCATCACCCGCTTATAAAATCTCGTCCGCTACTTACTACCCTAAATTCCATTAGAAACTGACTCTCTAATTCTTTTCCACCCATCTCAGATACCACTTGTAAATCCAAATTACCCACGATTTTAGGCAAAAAAAATTATCTTACACTTCCCGGAGATAAAAATACAAGGGGGTTGACGTATCTGACGTCAGCGTCGTGAGATCGTAACACACCAGGTTATTGAAATCTTCTTGTGGGAAAGTTGAGATTGAAAGGATTTACAGTTGTAAACTGATCAGCGACTTCTAATTCACTACACAGATAGCCGCTTAAATAACTATTGTTGTACCAGGTTTCGAAAAACATTTTAGTTTCACAAAATTGTATTAAATTATTAACCGAATGTTCAACATAACAGGTTAATAAAAAGCACGGAGTTCTTTTTTAAATAAGTGCTGCACTCAGCAGAAAATTGTAAGTCGCCAAAAAAAAAACTGTTTCGTAACCGATTACGTGTTACTTTCAACATTTAGATCAAATGCAGTGTGTAATGAGAGATAAGAAGACCATAAGTGACCGTCCAAAAAAAAACAGCTTACGTATTTAAAGCAACTACGTTCAAACATACTCCACGTTTATATCACCTCCTGGTCGTTGTTTTTCCTGCATTCCTCAAGGTCTTTTCCACATGTTAACACAGCATCGTGAGAACAACCAGTCTTTCTATTTTAGTTTTCTTTTTATTGTGATAGTCCACGAAATAAATTATCACTCCTGTTTCATTTGGAATATTTCTTTTATTTTTCAGAATAAAGAGAGAAGATATTATAATGGTTGATGATCGTGGAATCTCGCTGGTAGTGGCAGGCGTGATTTGAAATCAATGCATTGTATGTTTCATTAAATTAGTAATAAATAATAACGGTGCTCAGGGATAAAGTATCACCGACGTTCAGGAACCCTTCAGAAGCCATGCTTGAGGGATTGGCATCTGGAAAACTGACGACTGGCATTGCCCTTTCACACCTACAGTCCACGGACAGTAAGTGGAATTTCCCTGCTAAATATATAATCGGTCTAATTACAAATAATAAAGATGAATTTCCAAAATATGAATGGAATTGCTTGTCGGTAGATGTATTGTTTATTAGTTGACACTGAAACACTAAACAACTACTTGGTGAGAGGGAAACAATAAATAAACGAGACACAACTCATTTGAAAAGTGGTGACTGTATAATTTAATTTATATCATATACATATTTATTTTTACATAGTTAAAGACAACATACTTTAACGGAAGAGTAAAACAAGAAAAAAAAATTTAGCGACAAAGCTATAGAAACTCGTCTCGGACCATATAATATATACTTTTAATTAATAATTTTTTTCCACACTTGTCGACAAGTCTGCCGACGTAATATTTTAAGAGTGGGTGACCCGGTGGGTTTTAGTGGCTATCTGGACATAGCTACGAGTGATTCACTACATTATTATTATTATTATTATTTTTTTAAACATTTTCTTTTCCGAGCACCACCACGAAAAAACACAAGAAACAATTTCTCAGTTGAATGATATATTTTTTTTTTCATTTATTTGAGGTAAAGTGATTCGTTTAATGTTGTATAAAACAGGTGTAGTAGTTGTTCCAGCCAGCCAGCCATATGGGAAGGTTCTAACTCTACGTACGTACGTCTATACACAGATAGAGAGAGAGACACTCTGGGGCATGAATCAAAACTCGACATCGAAGAGTGAACTAATTTTCCTTAACACTTTACTCGGTGTGGAGTGGTTACATTTTTGCAAAATGTCTCGTCTCGTTCACGGTGAAGCATATTGCACGACCTCGAGACTCGCCAAGGTGAATGATATGCCATGTTCATTGAAGTCCTCTTTTTAAAGTCTGATGAACATTTCCGGTCAGCCTAGCACTGCACTGTCCCGCATTTCCCGTGGAGAACAGCAAGGGGGTGGGGGCGGGGGCGGGAAAGACTCGAGTTATCACATGTAATATATTTATATACTGTACAGGAATAAGTTTTATACACGGCAAATTTATTGTCTCAGTTTTTGTCCACTTGCTCCGCGACGGACGAGCTTGACGAGGAGGACGACGACGCGGGGGCGGGGGCGACGGTCATGCTGGAGGCGGCTGCGGCCGGGGCCTTGGAGAGGCGGGAGTAGGCATCGTGGTGGGCGGCGTAGAACCCGCGGTACAGGTCCGGATGCGGCCGGGCGGCGTACAGCAGGTGGTGGCGGGGCGGCGCCAGGGGCGACACGAGCTTTCCCGAGTAGTAGGCGGCGGCGGCGGCTGCCGAGGCGGCGGCGGCCCCTGCGGGCGGAGGAACCACGCTCGCGTGGGAGGCGGCGGCAGCGGCGGCTGCGGCGGCGGCGGACACGAGCCGCGGGGGCGGCGACGGTTCGCTGTCCTTGCTCGCCATGTCCGCCAGCGACCAGATGCGGGGCTTGCTGGGGCCTGCCGGGGGCTGCGGGGGCGGCCGCGCGTACAGCAGGTGCGGGGGCAGACACTCGGGCGACTCGGGCCTCGAACCGCCCCAGTCGCTGCGGGGGCGGTCGCCGTCTTCGCTCGAACCTGTGCCGGAATCTTTGGAATCTGAAACAAGATTGAAAATATCACTCAACAAACTGCATCACGAGAAGAAATTTCTCTCCCCATATTCACATTACAGATTTTTATTTGCATTAACAAATACATTAAGCAATGATTCAAAAGAAACTATTTTGGTAGATCTATTACAGTACCTAAAACCACTGATTGAAATATAGTTTCGCTACTTCCCTTACTGACCTCTAAAAGCAATAAATTTTTAATTTTAATACGTTTTTTTTTGGTATGTATTTTATCGCTATGAGCGCCGCCCTTTGTAGTGTAGTGGCTAGCGTGACACAGAAGTCTCGGGTTCGACTCTATGCGAGGACTTGGGTGTTTCTGGACGTCTTAGAATGCAGTTGGCAATTCTCCTGCAGACTTCAACTCAAATCTGATTAAACGAATGGCGATCTCTCTCTTTCTCTCTCTGCCAGAAATCTCGACACCAGAGGACAGCGCGAAGGAAGAGAGAAATTTTATTGTTACTTGTTCTAATATTTGGAAACTGAAACTTTTATTTTTCTTTACTCTTTTCGGAGAGTATTCTCTGGGAATAAAGAGAGAATGATTTCTTTCGGCATATTGAGTTACTTTGTAGTATGAAATTCGTCGTTGAGTTGAGTGTAATATTTCAAGAATTGACTATTGAGAGAATATGGCCAGAGCTGCAGACTAATGGTGTTAATGGACGGGCATATGCTGCGACGGAATCTAATTTTCCGGCGGCGGGGCGTTGTCGTCGTGATTGCAGAGGAGGGTGCCGCCCCACACCAGAGTGGATGGATATTTTAATCCGGCGCGAGTTATTGATAATGTCTTGAGATGACTGCAGTAAATGGAATCCCCGCGAGGGATCGCAGCACCCCTAATGGCGAGAGCCACCCTTCCATATGTCGCCCCCTCTACTCCGCCGTTCAATAGGCCATAAATAGCCCACTGCGATTTAATTTGACTGAGGCTTGATAACGAGATGAGAGTGTCGATAAGAGGGGCGACGCTGCTCCTCTAATCCAGGGTCCTTCTAAATGGATTAAACCACACCACTCCTGTATCTTATCTCGGCGCTGCAGTGGACCAACACTCTGTTTAACTTTCATAAACACCTACACTGGAACTCGTTACATTCTCACATATGCTAGACTCGCGTCCGAAACAATATTTCATAATTACCAGTCACTTCGTCCTTTAAAATACATTACTTAAATCAGCCTCTTCGGCAGTTTCTTTATATTTAAATATTAAACATTACAACGTTTCGTCTCTCATTTAAGACTTCTTCAGCTAAAAATTTAACTGTACATGGAACCTCACTCCATAATTCCGTTTTTTTCCTGCATTAAGGTCAAAGGAGTCATGGAGTAAGGTTCCAGTACAGCTAATTTTTTACCTGAAAAAGTCGCAAATAAGAGACGAAACGTTGTAATGTTTATTACTCAAATTTAAAAAATGGACAAACATGATTATTTAACTCATTTATAATATATCTTCCTTGGTCGCTACAGGAAAATGAAAAAAAAAACTGTCCCGTGTTTGTATTTGGACATGTCCGGCGCCTCTTCTGTGTACAATATAAACGGAAACAAAAAAATAGTAAGTCTTCACTTCAGTTTACTTAACCCATCCCTTAAGCTCTACAGCGCAGCCCTGAAAACTCATTCTGTTATTTATTTAATGATAATAAATCAAAAATAAAGGAAAATGAATAGAGACAATAGCGAAAAAGAAACCGATCTGCTGTGGTGCAGAGGTTAGCATCACTGCTTCGCACCACAGAGGTACCAGGTTCGAATCCAGGCAGTGGCTTGGACGTTATGTTGTTTGAGTTACCATACTATGATTCCCTTACTTAGATATAAAGTTCCGCGAGATAGTCTACACTAGCTAATGACCTTAGATGTTGGCGCGACTTAAAACAGGGGGAAGAAGTTAGTAAAAATTAATTGTAGGATAAAACGAAGGAAAGAATATAGGAAATAAAGAACAAGGTAGTAAATGAGAGCCAGCAGCAAAGGGGAAAAACAAGAAAATTAACGGAAATAAGAAAGAGCTACAGAAGGGCAAATTAAAAATATAATAACATGTGGTAAAATGGAAAGAAGGAAAAAAGGAATGTGGGCTTTCCAAATTACTGTTAAAACATTATTTTATGATTTGAAGAAAATACAAAATTGATATAATAGAATAAATTTGTTCTTAAAATTAAAAATGTAATATCCCATTGTTGTACTTTATCCGTATATCCTGAATAAGTACTAAAATAAGGAGATGAAACGATGAAATGATTACCTTTTAGTTATCAAAAAAAATTAATGCAAGAAGGAAGAAAAGAAATAGGAAATAAATTAAATAATAATTGATGAGTTTATGCAGGAAATGACAGATAATAGGAAATAAGAAAATAAAAATGAAAGAAAATTAATTGAGAGAATAGTAAAAATTATAGTATAGAAGGAAGGAAAGTATAGAGGAAATGAAGGACAAGATAGTAAACGACCTATTGTTAGGATTATGGAAATATTTGATACGTCAGATAAATAATTTTAAAGAAAATACCAGTGGTAGGTTAGATAATGAGAATGTAATAGTTCTGAAAGTTTTCCTTTGATTATTTTATGTTTTGGTGGGTGATATTGTGATTTTAAAAAATGTAAATGCATTGTTTGTGTAGTGGCAGTACTTGTTAATGACATTTCCACGAGAGCAGAGTGCGATGAATAACCTCGTCCCTTTTTCCCTCTCTCGTCGAGCCTCACACGAAGTAATAGGCTCATCGGTTTTGTTTCCCTGGCTCCTAAATCCCGGGGCTCAGCTTCACGCGGCGAAGACCCTCAGAAAGAACCCCCCTACCCCCCTGCCCCCCCTCCCCCAAGCATCCCCCCTTTAAACTTGTTTAACCCTTTGGCAGGCTAATTGTTCCCTTCCATCTCAGTTTCTCGTAGCAGATCAGTGATTAATGCAAGGGAAGGGAAGGGAAGGGCAGTGAAGGGGGGGTCTGGCTGTGATTTAAAATACGGATATTGCAGCCAGCCAGTGTCACTGTAAACTGGCGCTCCGATTTGTGAACATGTGGCGCCGCGACGGAGATTAGCAACGCAGCTGTCTCTTCCTCGAAAAATTTGCAGTTTAATATTTCAGTGAGGCGAGTCACCAGGAAACGCCGGGAAAATACTTGTAAATTCCTCAAACTACCCTTCTAGTATATTGTCAAAAATCTTACAACACGATTGACAGAAAATGGGGATTTCAAATTAATTCACTTCTACGAATAATAATCTACTCAAAATGTAATTAACAAATTAATAAAAAATATGCCGATGCCGAAGACGATAAACGCCGTCATTCTAAAATAAACCTCATTCAATAAAACAATTTCTTTAATCACATAAATGTTTTAATCAACCTCATTGTCAGTTATTTATAATTGGATTATAAAATGTTACGACGTTTCGACTCACATTTGAGAGAGATAGCATTCACAGCTAAATTTTTACCTGAAGACGTCTCAAATGAGAGACGAAACGTCGTAACTTTTCATATTTAAATTATAAATTACTGTCGGAAAGGCTAATCAAATCATTTATATATTTAATGGTTAATTAATGTAACAAGAGTTGATAAAACACGATCTTTACGAAGAAGTAGAGCAATGACTGTTACGTAATGCGGTATATGAAAGATTTAAATTCAATCTACTTAAAGACGATTACGGCCGATCGCTACTTTCGTGGTGATAAAAATGTGACAACATCTCTAACTGAAATAAATTGATTTGAGAAGTACTTGAATCTTATAAAAATTATAATAAAACATATTACCCTAGCTCAAGCTTTTCATTACTCCCATGAACAATAAATTATTTTAATTTTACGTAAATACGGCTTTTCGTCTCCGTTTTTCGTCATCCTCAGTCATGAAATTTAGCAATTCTTCGTAATTTACTTCTCGACTCCCAACATACTTCAATACATTTAATAATCTGAGGCAGTGAAGAAGTAAATGACATGAATTGCTAAGTTTCATGACTAAAGAAGTCTCAAAAGGGAGGCGAAACGTCGTGTTCATGTTCATTAAATAGTAATAAATTTATATGCTGACTTATTGGCCGTCTTTTTATTTATTGTAAACTTAAATTCAGACAAATATGTTAGAATAAATTATTTTAGTAAAACAATACTTGTGACCTTTTTAAGACATTTTTATTTATTAAAATATGAAAGGACGACGCTTAGGTTGCATATTCGCACCTTCTTCACGTTTTAATTTCTGCAGAAGACAAGTTTATAAATTAAAATATCGGTTAGAAAGTTGAACAATGTTGAATGAAAATTAACAAGACCAAATTTTTGTAATATTATCTTTAACACTCAGTATATTGAGTTTAAAACACAATAACTTAAAGTGAGGACCGAGGTAACGCTCTACAATTTAATTCATGAAGACTGGGTAAATGCGCACATAAACGTCTTTATTTAATTTTTGAATAATTAAATTTGTCTGAAAGAGGTCGAGCATTATTTATTTACTAAATCAATTTAATTTTTCCAGAATTTTACGTTTGAACTATTCAAAATAATTTTGCTCCTCAAACGATGATATTTTTAACATAAGAGTTTTTTCGAAATTTTTGTAACATTTTTTCCGAAAAGATTGGACGAGTTACCATAAATAATTTCCAAGTTCTTCAGTAGAAAAAATTATAAATTTCTTCTTTGTTGTAAATATTATGCTAACAGGACAGTTAAAATAATATGACAGAAGGAAGGAATGTAAATAAAATTGAAAGTGATTGAGAGTACTGAAGTGACTGGAAAAGAAGATGAAAATTGGAAAATAATAAAGTTTAAATGAAGGGGAAAATAAAGTAAATGACAGGAAACATTAAATAACAGAAGGAAGGAAAAAATAGGAAATAAAATAAATAATAGTTGATGAGTATGCAGGAAATGGCAGATAACAGGAAATAAGAAATTAAAAATAGAAGAAAAATAGTTGAGACAATAGTAAAAATAATAGGATAAAAGGGAGAAAAGAATAGAGATGTAAAGGACAAGATAGTTGATTAAAGTAGGGAGGAAAGGAAATAAAATATAAAATATTGAAAATAAGAAAGGGTTAATTAGAAATACAAGGAAGGGCGGAAGGACCAGAAATAATAATAAATTTCATGCGGTGGAAAATAAAGAAGAAAAGAGGAAGGTGACTTCCGAAATAACTATAAAAATTTTATATTATAATTTCAGGGAAATACAAGATTGATATAATAGAATAAATTTGTTCTTAAAATTAACAACTTAATATCTCATTCCTGTATTTCATCAGTATGTCCTTAAGAAGTACGAAAATAAGGAGATGAAACTAGAAGATTACCTTTCAGTTACCAAAAAAATAATTAAATTGTTGAAGAATCAGATAATTAATTTTAAAAAATAAATACGGAAAAACCTGCACTGAACCTTTCACTACTCTCTTTGAAAGGATAAATTTGGCAGTTATCAGGGAACTACGAATACAAAAACACTGAAATTTCGCCTTTTACGATAAGGGTAAAATAAAATTTTTTCAACGACTTGAAAGGAGATTTATATGAGAATACAAATAATTACGATTTTCGGCGTATTTAAATGTGAAGAAAACAAACTGTGGAATGTGTACGAACAGGACGACCCATGTCCGCCATTTCCGTTGAAAATAATCCAGTGATGGAATTACGGTGGATTCACATTAAATACAGGTAAATTTGCAGATAGTGTAAAATATCTAGACAGGCTGTAGCTGTAAGACGCTTAAGAACCATTTTCTAAATTTCTTTCGACACCGACGGTAGGGAAATCCTCAAGGGGACTGAATACATTATTCAAACTCTGTGTTCCGTCTCAAACGATTGAATCATATTTCAAGAAGAAAAGAATTTCTGTCCCCTCCAGGAAAATATACACGTGCTCGGTGGAGAAAAGCCGATTGGTAGAGTGTGTAGAAACAGTTTTCCTTCATTACATTCAAACGAGAGAATATTCTAGAAGAAGCACGTGACGACTTTTATATTGGCTCACTTCTGGAGACAGTATAAACAAGGAGATGGAAGCAGCGCCGAGAATAATTTATTGAGAGCTCTTCCTCCTTTTTTTTACTGCACGTCACGTTTCAAAAGAAGTTTGACAATCTGGGAATGTAGTCCGCCCCTCTTTGAGCGAGAATAGAATGCGTGAGCTCTCATGTCACTCAAGAGCGAGCGGGCGACAGACGAAAGGAGGTGCATTAGCAGACACATGTTTGCACTATTAAATTGCACTTTTAAACCTGACAGATTGATTGAGAGAGCCCAAATATGCGGGGGAGGGAGGAGGAGCGAGAGAAATCACCCGCATGAGGGATCATATATTCAAAAAGTCATGTATGGCAACTACTTTCATTTTATGATGACCTTGATCCTGACCCAATCCTAAAATCCTCCGAGACAAACAACACGGTTTTCAATCTCTATACGGCTATTTACTTGTGTAACAACAAGTAATGGACCAGGGCTGTAAAATATCACTCAGCGGAAGCTTCACAAATCAGTCAATATAATAACTTTTGGTGGGTCTTGACCAGTTGATCAATCCCAGACTTCCTTGGTTTTTTCCTTCAGCAGTATACAATTTAGAAAATGGTTCTTAAGCGTCTTACAGCTACAGCCTGTCTAGATATTTTACACTATCTGAAAATTTACCTGTATTTAATGTGAATCCACCGTAATTCCATCACTGGATTATTTTCAACGGAAATGGCGGACATTTTACATGGGTCGTCTTGCATCTACCACATTCCACAGTTTGTTTTATTCACATTTCAATACAGTATACAATTAATCCAATAACGACATTTATTATATAGGGTATAGCGTTCCGATGAAGACGAATAAAGTCAAGGCAGGCTGTCGATTCTGACATGGACCGAGAAGATAAACAGTTAAGAACTGAACTATCGCAGATCATCTCTCAATAGAAATTGGACTGCAATTTTAACGTCAATCATTGACCTTTCTCAAATAATAGTCCAATTATGATTTTAAGCAATTTCATTAGAGGGGAGTGCCTTTGAATCCGCCACTCAGAACGTAAAACGCAAATCAATCAGATAAATCTAATCACAATCACGTATAGTGAAAAATAAAGACCTGGAAAACCAACTGCCTCCTTATTTTAATCGCACTACAGTGTCAGTTGAATTTTGAAATCCCGTTGTACTGAGGCTCAGTCATGATCAGATCACTTCAGTCTTTATAGCAATTATTTGAACTATAAAATCTGGTAATTCCTTCATGTAACGTTTCCAGCACCATCTTCAGAATAATGTGATGAGCCTCAGATTGGCGCTCCCATTTTGATCTAGTTTAGCATTTCTACATTAAAGCTAATATCACAATTTTACTAGTCATTGATAAACTCACCAGGGTCTTTTCCGTGATCTGCGCTCTTGCGTCCGCTGTCCTCGTCGTTGTTGTTGTCCTCGTCCTCCACCCTGTTTCTGGGCTCCCACGTCATCTTGTTCTCCTTCTTGAGACGACGGCGCGCGTTGGCGAACCACGTGGACACCTGCGTGAGCGTCATCTTGGTGACGATGGCCAGCATGATCTTCTCGCCCTTGGTGGGGTACGGGTTCTTCTTGTGCTCGTTGAGCCACGCCTTCAGCATGCTCGTGGTTTCACGGGTCGCGTTCTTCCGTCTTGCTCCGTTTATGTCCATGCCGTACCTGCAGAAAAAAAGGAATCGCTGTTAATACACAAAACCCAATACTGAGGGAAGAAAGTACAAACAACTGTTTCTATGAGATACTTTCAATGACCTGCCCATCTTATGATCCTTTAAGATCATCCATCACAAATTATGTTGCAGTAATAAAAAAATAAGATGGACGGGTAATCATGGAGATAAATATAAAGCCGTATCAAAACACACGTTGGTCAGCATGGGGAGGGGGGAATAAGCCCGAGCTAATATTATCACGAACCTTTGTTACACCATCTTGGTACTGTAAAGGCTATTTTAAAAACAATGACACAAGGAAATATAATTTGTTCAGTATTCTGCACGCCAAATAAATCACACTCGTTATATCTTTGTCTCTACAGCACATTGAGGGCCTGGGCCTACCGAGGCGCCTGCGGACTCTCATCTGTGGTCAGCGTATAATAGATTCTCCAGCAGTCTTAATAGGGATGAGAACTACGGGGTGTAAAAAATACCTGTCTAATATATATGTGTTGATAACTTCTCATTAATATAAGATCAATTTATTCTTTACGTAATTATTTGTTGGAAGTTGTCCTTAGAGTAAGGTAATGACTGCAGGAAAAGAATCTTTTATAGGAGCTGGTGGGCGAAGAACAAATGTTTGAACGCGAGAATGTCCACCCGCTGCTAGGAAAATGTTTTGAATGGTTCACAATTATGTCATACATTATTCTTGCCTCAATTAACCAGTAAGCCTGTGTGTCCACATCCCCTTATTCGCAACTTCATTGCATACATAAATTAGTTGATATGGGCGAGGAGATTTAATCAGACTATGAGAGGAACGGATGACAGGAAACCTCAGAAATGACTGATCCGATAACGGAGATTATAAAAGATTAAAAATGTGTTTGAGTATTTCTGTAGATGATTCAGTGACCACGATTTCGAGGTTAATGAACCCGAAGGTAGGCTCTGTGCCGGTGTATTTTTCAGCATAAACTATCAGAGGTGACGCACGCGGAAGGGGGGAGAGAGGGAGAGAGAGAGAGTGAGAGAGAGACCACACCAAACTTTTCCATTTGGAATTTCCGAGCTGTTCGTCGACGGCCCTGACGAATAAATATGCATAGACCACATCAGGCCGGATCACTCAATCAACTCCAAGTTTAATAAATGCCCGTCGTCCCCCGAGGCTGATCTGAGAGAGATATTAATTATGAAATACATATTTGGGCCCGCGTGTGCGGTGATTAGCGATTGATGGCGGGTCCTTGTTTATGTATGAGTCGCGAAGACGTTGACAGGCCGCCTCCCCCGCACCTGATGCATTATGGACATGGTTGGCCGTCAATCGTCGACCGTTTAAATATCCCATGCACCCAGCACCAGCCTCGCTCATCTGCAAAGAATATTCACCGATTCCATCTACCTACCTACCTACCTATCTATCTATCAACTGGGAAAATTCTAACACTCGCCTTGGTAAACTTTAACTTCACTATCAATCTATTTTCTGACTTCCGGCAGGTAAGTGTTGCACTCGGTCTGCGGGAATTGATCATCTGCCAGATAGGAGGGAGTTTACGAGGTAATTCAACAACTGGAATAAAACAGAAGCCATCAAATCATGCAGAAAAAAAGATTTATGACCCCAAGCATAAGGTTCAGGATTTTTAATTAATAATTCACAAAACGCGACTGATAAACTACAGTTTCTACAGAAAAAAAAGAGGAAAAACGTTTAATCTCCAAGGAGGAAGCGCGACAGTAGGATTCGTTTAGTCTGTCAGGATAATGACTGAACCGATTGGATTCATACATATGCTACCAATGTGACAGCTTCTTTCAAGACAAGGAACGTTGTTCAACCGCTGTTTTTATTTTGCAAAACTTTCGGCTTTATCCTGTAGTACTGTAATATTTTCAAAATAAAATAAACGTTACACCACAGCAATTCATCGCTCTTTTTTTAAAACTTATTTCCCTTTTTTTAGTATACAACAGTAACTTTCTTTATTAATGTAGTCTCCTATACCTTCTGGTGTCGAGGTTATTTGGCTGAGATATCACCATTCTTTTAATCAGTTTTGAGGTTCAAGTGTGCTGTGGGATTGGCCAACAGTATTTAAAGACATGCCAGGAATCGAACGCGAGACCTCTTTGGTACAAAGCAGTGACGCTAGCCGCTAGACCACAGAGGTCAACTATAACGGTAAAGTGAGACAATTTTTCCACTCGTTTATCGATAAGAATAAAAAAAAAAGTTATAGTCTGCACCAATGAAATGTAATACCAAGGTGAAGCAACTCATCCGGCTACGTTGCGGATAAGTAAAGGGTAGCGAGGGTGGAAATACTCAATCTGGCAACACCCTGGAGGCATTTGCGAGCCGTAGACTATAATACAGAAAGGAAAGAAAACATGATTTTTAATACAAGTAGACAGTAAAGTGACGTGTTTTACCATTCGTCTTCTTATTTCAAAAATATAATGCTTTTTTTTGTATGATGTCTTAATTTATTTCCATAGCTAGGTGATTGATTTTCTGTTTTGTGGTTCTTCAGGTAACTACTTTTTGTTATCTAGTAACTTAATTTTAGCTCTGTTGTCTTTTCGGCGAATATTTACATAGATTGTTCTGCATGTATTTTTCTAACCTATATTTCCAGAGCTAGTTCAAGTTCTGGTCTGTAAACAAAGACACTTAGTGATGGTCTTAGCCATTACAAAATTACTAGTGACTTTCAGAAGAAAGAATTAAAAATACTATAACATAGACATCGTTGCTTCTTAAGCCAAAAATGAAAACATTTTATGAAGGAGATAAAATAATAAATGTTATAAATTGTGTGTTCTGTTACTTAGTGGAGAAAAGAAGCTATAATTTTTTAATACTTTCGAGTTTCTATTTGGTGAAAAAATTATGGGATATTTCATGGTCTCGGTTAAGAAAAAAAAAGTGAGAGAACGTAAGTAAAAATAACACCTACGTTTTAACAGCATACAATTATTTTTTCGTTTTCAGGGGAAAACGGGAGAAGAATCAGAGTTGTGCGCAGGAGTCAAAGCACTCCATAACGAAATAATCAGTATATTCCAGAGGGTCAGAAGGCGTTATAAAGGCCGAAACAGATATTTTATGAGCCACCATCTTTGAAAAGAAAAATTAGCGTAATGGAACCTCATAAAACAGACTCAACTTTAATAAAACTGATCCTTAATCATTTTTTTCCCTGAAGACGTACTGAATTTTAATAAAAGTTTATCACCGAGGTTGGTGTTTCCTCTTCAAAGTCGTGTTAGGTCGGTCAAGACATTCCCTGTGCCTTAAGAAGTGACCTCGACGTTTCTTTTAGATCTAATGAAGCAGCTTATAAGAAAATAAACAATATAATTCTGTATAAAGGCAACAGTTCACGGGGCGAAGTTTCTTTCTTCCCAGTTGTTGGTGTTAATTTCTTTTCCTCCGCCGTCGCACTTACTTGGTGTTTCAATTAACGGTGTGTATTTGAATAGCGAGTATATATATTTTTTTTTTCCGCCGCGCCTGCATATTTCGCTGTTGGGGATAATTTGCGACACTGTTCCGGAACACGTTTCTCCAAGGGAAGCGGACTGTACCACCAGCAGGGACAGCATCCAATCAGATGATCCCGCCCTCCTATAAAACTCCCACTACCACCCCCCACTACCCCATTACAGAGCGGACTTAAGCCCTTATCAAAGATTAAAGTTTCCCAACAGCAACTGCTGAATCAACTAGATCGAAATTAAATTTTCCTCCCATTCCTCCTCCTCCGCCGCCGCCGCTGCAGTCCGACACACGGAGGGAAAAGGAGGAAAAGAGGGGGGAAGCTTAAATATTGAGTGAAAGAGAGCGTTCGTGCTCTTCTTTCTCTGACGGGAAAAGGGTACAGTTTCACTTGAACGCGATTTATTGCAGAGTCGTCGTCGTCGTCGTCGCGTCTATTTCTCAATTGCCTAAATACAACCTCGTAAATAAAGGAGACATAGAAAATCTATTAATTCTGATCATTGACTAAACTCGATACAAAACCTGCAAACAAAACTAGATAAATTGTTTCAAGGTTAAAATAAAACATATAAGGTATTTTTAATAAACAGAAAATCTCAATTAGACCTTTTAAAACGAATGCCACTGCGTTCCTCCTCCGCGAAAGTAGTTAGCATAAGT
Source organism: Eucriotettix oculatus (assembly GCA_034510155.1). NCBI lineage: Eukaryota > Metazoa > Arthropoda > Insecta > Orthoptera > Tetrigidae > Eucriotettix > Eucriotettix oculatus. The sequence goes on along the minus strand of CM067377.1, from coordinate 201,151,412 downwards.
ATAAAATTGAAAGAAAAGCCTAAAAATTGTAAGCTATAAAATAAAGAAAAATAAAGTTTCAAGAAAAATTGCAACAAATTCAAATATTTCGGAAGATTAAATGTTTGAATAAGGTTAAAGAAAGGCATATTTAAATTCTTTATTTTTTTGTCGTTCGCGAATTATGAAACTTTATTTTAATTAATAGTAAATGACAGATTTGTAAAGTTCATTTTAAAAGTTGGAAATTTTCTATGAATTGTACAAGCTGTTAATGGTGGTTAAATATATGTCACAATAAAAACAAATTTGGTTTTAACATGATTTAAAATTGTTCAAACCAAATTTGGTTTTATATCCTAAATATTCCATAAAATAAAATAAAAAATTTGTAATGTTTCAAATAATTTGTGGTTTTAAATTTGTAGATGTCTTTGACATATGCCGAAAGCTCCTGAAAAGTTAAATGAATTTCAAATCAAAATTATTAAATGATGTGACTGTTAAAACCTAGGGATTTTCCCAATATCATATATGAACTAATTTTCTACGCCATGACATTAAAATATAAACAGCGTAAATTTGGTTTTTAAAAGTTCTTCTAATTATTTCATTTTCTTTCCCTTAAGAAATCCTAATTTGACGGCGAAACGTCGTTTACATAATAAATTTGAATTTACAATTAACTAATTTTTTCTGGTGCACATTGTGGTAATAATTTTAATAATTACTGAATATTGCCACGTTTCTGAAGGATCGTGCGATACTCTTTCACTGCTCGAGAATATAGACCTTTATTTAACATGAAGTGCTGTTCAAAGGCTCGTACTGCGAAAGACTGCCTCCGCTTCGAGGTGCAGTACTATTTTGCACTTTCTTATAATATTCCAGAAACAGAAAATTCTCGAATCAGAAAATACTACAAACGGAAAATAATAAAGTAAATAAATTTAAAAAAAATCTAACAATATTAAATTTAAAACATTGAATATAATTTTATGAACAAATAGGTCAGGAGATAAGCAATTATAATTAACATAAAAAGACACACTGGTCTGTAATAAGTTACGTTTCTAAAATGGATCACTCCTGCAAGATTGGAAAAAGGGAAATTCTAAATAGAATAATTCTACCTGCTACCGTTCCAGCTACAGGACTGTTCATAGAAGTGTGAAAAAATTCAAAACAAGCCTAATTATTACTGATGGAGATTAATATAAGAATAGTAATATGATTAGTATTAAGAAAATTGTGTGAAGAGAAGTGGGAAATGAAGTAATATATTTTTAACGGCATGGCCTTATATTTTAGCTTCTGTATTTATTAATTTTATGTATCTTAATCATTGCATATGCAATGAAATACAAATCAATCAATTAACTAATTAAACAAAACACAGCCAATAAATATGATTATTTATAGCTGTTTTGTATAAATTTTAATTAGTAAAAGTTTTGAGACTTAAATTTTTACAAATTTAACTTTTAAAACAGGAACTAAATCAAAGATTTTACAGATTATATAAATACTGTTATTTTCAAATAGGTCCAAGGAAGACTCACAGTGTGTGTGTGTGTGTGGAGGGAGGCTAAATATAGTATGAAAATAAAAGCAATATATTGTTGCAAGGGTAACGACGAAAGACCCGCATCAAAACAGTGTTATATAACCTCCCCGACGACTTCAAAGAAAATTGAAACAAGTTCCAAGAGTTAAATTGCATAAACATTTGTAAACTCATCACCGTCGAATTGGAACGGGAAATAGAACCTCATAAATGTCGCAACATAAAATTTAGAAAAGAAAAAACATAACGGCTCACACATGTGAGGCATGAACTATTTTATGCCACTGGAGTTATTCAAAGAGGCAAGGGAAGGGAACTTCAACCTATTTCGTTCATAACATCGGGAATTCCATTAACCGCGGACTAACGACCAAGCAGAAGCCGACGTCCCATTTAAAGACATTAATTAACATTTGTGCCCGCAGTGGAAAATAATCACCGACTTACTCGTCCAGACATGAAAAGAGATTCTTAACAAGGCGACACTTACGTAAGGGGACAGTTTTATCTGGCACCATTCAAATAACTCGGCAGTGTCATTATCTTGTGCTTATTCAATTTTTCTCAACTTTCTGCTATTCAAATCCAAATTGGTTTGCTAACAAGCAGCCTTGTCGTACGCCAATTTAACTATTACCCTTTACATTAATCTTGCATGTGCTTTAGAATAGACAGGGTAAGTAGTTCTTCAAAGCAACCATTTTGCAAGGATATATTATTCAAAAAAGAAATTGAACACGTCTCACCTTGACTGCTGTGAAATAACCTATTTCAATGAAATGAAGGCTATTACTTTTTTTTTACATTTACGCAGTAGCACAGTTTAATTATGGGCTGCAATGTCATTCATCATAGTCCGTCAGAGAATATAAACACGCATAAATCACTGCAGAAATCGTTCCATGAATACAGCAAAAATTAAAAATAGTTCCAATTTTCATAAATTTATTTTACAAAAATCTAAACACTTATAGATTAGGACCAAAATTGTTCGAAGAAAACAGGAAAAGTTAAAAATAGTTTCAATTTTCATAAATTTATTTAAAAAAACACACACAAATCAAGGCCAAAATCGATTCATAAATACAGCAAAAATCTGAAAAATGTTCTCGTTTTCATAAATTAATTTTAAAAAATCTAAACACATAAATTAATGCCACAATCGTTCAATTGTAATAGTTCCCATTGCCATTCACTTAATTTACAAAATGTAAACACTCATAAAGTAAGGCCAAAATCGTTCCATGAATACAGCAAAAATTTAAATAGTTCCAATTTTCATAAACTTATTTTACAAAAATCTAAACACTTATAGATTAGGACCAAAATTGTTCGAAGAAAACAGAAAAAGTTAAAAATAGTTTCAATTTTCATAAATTTATTTATAAATCAGGCCAAAATCTATTCATAAATACAGCAAAAATCTGAAAAATGTTCTCGTTTTCATAAATTAATTTTAAAAAATCTAAACACATAAATTAATGCCAAAATTGTTCAATTGTAATAGTTCCCATTGCCATTCACTTAATTTACAAAATGTAAACACTCATAAAGTAAGGCCAAAATCGTTGGATGAATACAGCAAAATTTGAAAATAGCTCCAATTTTCATGCATTTATTTAAAAAAATCTAAGCACTCAAATGAAGACCAAAATCGTTTCATGAATAAAACAAAAAAATGAAAATTGTTCCTATGTCAACAAATTTATTTTAAAAAATATAAACATATAAATTAAGGCCAAAATCGTCCAGGAATACAGCAAAAGTTAAAGATAGTTCCATATTCATATATTAATAAAAGATAAATAAATGATCAGAATTTTCTATAATTGTAGACAAGTCAGGAAAACTGTCATTTTGTAAGTATATCGATACATAGTTTTCATTAGTTTCGTACCTTGGTTTCTGATAAAACGGGAAAGGGATATGAAACTAGTCCTCGGGTAAAATCAATATTTCTACATCTTCTAGGATATTGTAAATTTATTAAACGCTTCTTCTCAAGTGGTGCTGAATGCAGGGAGAGTGAAGTGAATTTAAAATGTTGAGTTATTCCACCCTCCAAAGTACCTCGAGTTCTTCGAGACTTCACCGTCTAAACTATTTCCCTCGTTAAAAAGAAGAACCTGAGGATGTATTCGACGTATTAACCATTCACGACAGACTTCTCCATTGCATAAACATTTATTCCGACGGTCGTCGTCGTCGTAGTCGTCTTTGCCGGAGTTTTTGAGTTCTCCGGCCCGTGTAGTCGAGGGTAGTCTAGATTGCAATCGCTGGGAGCGCTCGCCGTGTTATCTGTCTTATTAGCGAACCACAACATGCAGTCTCCACATGTTTCCTAGTAATTACAAAGAAGGAGAAGAAAAATTGCTTTGCGTGACTTTCACCACTTGGCTTTGCAATGGCGGTGGAACCGGGGGATGGGATACTAACATGATCATTAATCCTCAGCTAAGTGGTGTCAAGGAACGTCCGTCTGTCTGTCTGTCTGACCAACTCATGTCGCAACGACAATTTTTTTGCTATAAGTTGATTAAACGGGATTATTAAATTACCTCGATATTTCTCGAGAGAGTAGGAGATGGAGCAATTATGATTTATTTTTGTTTTCATTATAGGTTTACTATCTAATGGCTTTGCTGTTGAATATTAATGCGAAACGCTTTAACTGTATTTCAGTATATTGCAGGAAATCGACGTAATCCGACAAGGGCCACTTGATACCCACCGTGTAAGTAAGGGGAACGCTGAATTTTGTGAGCACGGCGATTTGCAAGTGATGGGTTAACACGTTGCTTTTTTCCCCCGCAATCGACTGAAGCGGCGCTGCGTGCGTGAGTGCGTGTGAGGGTGGGAGGGAGGGAGGCAGAGGCACCGCGCGCCATTATGCATCATAATTTATTTTGTCCGCGACACAATGGCATTGGCGCCGATATTCGCAACGTCAATTATTTATCCGCCGCAGCGCAAAGCAGCGTCTCGTAAAAGGGCGTCAGTGTTTGTCTTTCCCACGGCGACGCAACAAAGAGCATCGCGCTAAACAGCGGGGCGTCGCCGCAATTTCAAAAGGGAGGGACAACCACCACCAGAGTGGGAGTGCGACCAAGACGAGAGAGAGAGAGAGAGGAGAGGGGCGATGTTTAAACCGCAAAAGTGCATCTCCCTATTCTACATAATTCATACATTTTAAAAATAGAAATTTCCAACCCCCGTTCTCCATCTCCGAAAACGATTCTAAGTTAACACTGATTTATTAACCCCAGGACCTCGTGAAGCGCCGTCTTATTTGTTAAATCAAAATATATTGAATGTATTATATACAGTGATGCAAAGGCTGGATAGAAAGAGTAACCCTATTTTCTGCTAGAGGTTTGTAAATAAGGGTAGGAAATTGTAACTGGCAAAGGAAGAAATCCCGGCAGCCATATTGACCAAGTTCCGACTCCAGAGACAATATTTGGATTTCTAATAATAACCATATGCTAGATCCCTACCCACAGTAAAATTTTAGGAAAGGAGGTAGCTGACCTAAACTCAAGCCACAATTTTATATTCGACCATACGTGCACCGTAGATGACAATTGGAGGACTTTCAACACTACATTCCTGGACCACTGGAACATTAGAAGAATCTCTTTCAACAACGGACTATTCCACAGACAGCTCAACAATTATCAAGATTTACTCTTTCCCAAGCATCTAACAAGAAAGGAAGGAGCAAATAGTAATTTCCAGGGTAAGGGCCAACAACCACACCAATTATTCTCATTGCTTTCATTTTTAAAGAGAACCTCCACCACAATGTAGCTCGTGTAGGATGAACATAACCATGAACCGCATAATCTTCCACTGCCCCAAGTATCACAAACAGAGGATGGATATGGGATTGTATGGACCAAAGACATCACATCGTCGGAAGAAGAACTTTATAATTTTTAAAATATATCAATATTTAAGAAAAAATATAAGTTAACTTTTCACCTTATGTAACTTATTTATCACAATTCTACGTTATATTCATATACCCTAATGTAATTTTTGTTCATATGAGCTAATGAAATATATGTTGGTCACTAATGACTTTATTATTGACGCGACCTAAAATAAATTTAATTTAAAAAAAAAGCTCTTGTTTTGCGTCTTGCGTCAGTGAATTTACCATTTTTGCAGCATTTCGTCTGAAGATAATTCTTCCTAAAAGTAAATATTGTCTGTATGTTAAGGTTATAATTTTCATTATTTTTAACGGACGTTAATATCTATGTAATATCAATATACATAAACACAAATGTTCAGTAAGTGAAATGATGCCGATCAATGTAAGGAAAGGAAAAATATTTATAACGAACAGATAATATTATGAAGACGTTATGTGAATAAATAATTGCAAGTAAATCAGTATAACGACTCTGGATGAGTTTTTATTACTAGGTTTCTACATACAATTAGAGAATCTGTCTAAATATAACTTGGATGTCGCTTCCCCACCGAGAAAATTCGTGATGAACCCTCGAGCCTGAGGCTGCATCAACACAATGGTCACGTGCCTCTCGCTCATCCAAGACTGTGACTCGTAAATTGGTGGTGATCGAATTGGTTGCTTAAGAAAATCCCCGGGCTGAGCAACTTGCAGGAAACGTTATCACCAACCATAATGCTTTCTTTTCATGAAGTGGGTTAGAAAGCAGCCATCTTTTTATTCATAAAGTAGTCGTTCAACAGGATGAAATTATTTTATTGGGCAAAATGCTATCTTCTCTGTATCTTGCCCCCCGCAATACTGCCGCAGTAGGTGTTTAGTTGTTTTTTTTTTCACGGCCGCAGGACTTCAATTATAGGTTTTAAGTCCGCGAGAGGGAAAAAGCAAGCGGCAATGTTGGCTGCAATAAAGCCTATAGAGAAATCCCTTATGCGTTCCCTCTGGATGGTCAGCCGCATGTGGTGCGCCGTCCCCCTAAACCTTACTGTTTCCGCCTCATGGGTTACGCTGATATAATCAGTTTTATATAAATAAAAAAAAGGCGCCGCAGCAGTGGCAACGTTAACCCCAGCCCACCCTCTCTCTCCCTCTCTCCACAGGCGTGTGATGGAAGCTCCAGGATTAATCAAGCTGTCACTTGGAGTTCCGTTCCAAGCGCCGCTGTTCCCGTGTTTTGAAACATTTCCATTTGATGGCGCGTTTATTTAAGCCCTGATCTGTGATGTGAGTTTTAAACTTGAAAGCTCTAAAGCCCACACATCTCTCAACGCTCCGCACTCTCCCCCGCCCCCACCCTCACCTTTCTCACCCCGACCGGCGGCGTTGTCTCTCTCGCTCCCCCTCCCCCTATCCAGTTGGCTGATGGCGTTTCGTGCTCATTTTAAAATCCAGGAAAAAGAGAATTAAAACGGAGCGTAGCCAGGCGGCATGTCGACGCTGATAGCGCGGGCGATCGCATTATCAGCCGTTGCCATGGAAACGCGAGGCGTCGCTCCGCCCCGGCGCGCGGCGTCGCAATGGCGCGGCGTCGCTGGTCAAGATTACCCTCATTACCTTAGAGCCATTTTCTTATTTCTCTCCGCCTCTTAACGAAGCAACCGACCTCCCTTTACAAGTACCAACGCTTGCAGGGGCCCAACTTTCACGTTTCTGTCAATCATAACATATTTATTTAAAGGTAAAAATTATACGAGATCCAACGATCTTAATCAGTTCGCGTGAATTAATGACATCTGGACATCTTCTTGCCCAGGTTTTTGCATTTATTTAAATCTAATAACACTTACAATAAAGGAAAATCAATTGGCATATAGGTCTATAGACTGTGAATCTATTCCTAATTAAATAATCACGGAAGTAAAGCCAATGCAGTTTCACATTTTTCCCACGACGTTTCAAAAACACAATCTATGGGACGAGCTGCTCCATAAGAAGAAATAACTACAAGCATCCCTGGTCCGAATCCCGTGGCATGTCATCTCCCATTTTACAACGCTGTAAACTGACTTAAGCCATAACAATACCATTTGATTAAGAAAATGCGTTTCATTTCTGTAACTTACTTTTTAACGATCTGTGCTGTCTGATTTAATTAGGGAAATGCCTGCTCAGGTTTCAGGACTTTCCTCAAAGCGGGTTTCATTCCATACTCTACGTTTTATCTTTCATAACATTTAACCTTTCTGTCCTCAACGATACTTAATTTCTTTACAAATAGCCTAAAATAATTTAATGGTCAATAATCTGTCATTATCATCAATTATAATTTTAAAATATCCAACCCATTAATCAGCAAACAATAATAATAATAATATTTAACACATCTACAACGTTTCGTTCATAATTGCGGGCGGTATTTTAACTCTTATCCTATTGGGATAAATGTTTACTCATGGTCGATATAAAGTAGTCATACACATCATCAACGGTTAGGGTACTTGATCTAATAAAGTGTTTAATTTGATTTTTGGGGGGTTAACGGGCTACATGAGGGTGATCCTGAAACATGAAACTCCCCTGCAGTAGCGTAGGAACGGCATTGAAAAGGGGAGGATGTGAAAGGTAGGGCAAAGTAACCAAGGGTTGACGAGGACCATCGGCTCCTACCCAGTGTTCCACCCAAAAGAGATGCAGGGAAAATCCTAGAAATCCTGTATCAGGTAGGTGGGGCTTTTGGGTACTATTCTCATGCCCTTCCCAATGACGGGAGATGATTTCGCTGCTGCATATAGGAGGCAGCTGGCCGTCTGATCCTCGCCTTCAAGTAGTATTGGATTCTGCGACTCAACTGGGCAAACAATTAAAGGCCGGGCACTTAATAGAAGCAGCTGTCCAAAAGAAAATGAACTGCTGAACGAACGTCCGAGAGACTCGGACCTGGTCCTTCCGTGAAATGTTTTGTTTGACAAACATCGAACACAGTGTGAAGAGAAATATTGATGTGAAGGTTACAAGCAATTAAAACAAATGAAGATAATTTACTTTTATAACAGTAAATTGATTAACATCAGTTGAAGTCCCTGTCGATGATGGAAGAAGGAGGCCAATGACTCAGCACTGACGGGGGGGAGGGAGTCGATGTTTACGCAATGTTCTCAACACATTTCAGTAGCACTTAGAGAGCTGCAGATAGCTTATCGATACAGACAGAGACGTGTTATCAAAGCACTAAACTTTTTTTTTTTTCAATCTGTGTAAACAGCAAGCAGAAATGGTTCGAACAGTAATAACATTCGTCAATTGTACTCAAGAGACGAGGGATAAATTCTTCAGCTCTTCACTGCTTTAAAGAAAGCAAATAGATGATTAATGAGGTCCTGAAGTACGCCTTTTCTGTGCCCTCACTGTTTTCTCAAGTTGGGAAAAAATTAAGTGAAATTTGCACAACATTACACACTCGACAATTGACATGAAAATAAAGATTATTATGAGGAACTTCTGTCGTGGACTGCCGTACAGTCCAAAACACCACAGAAATGTAACGAATCCCAAATCAATAACATACGTTACATCATAGTTTTCCGACTGAAATATTTACAACAAATAAAAAAAACGGCCAAAAAATACAGCATTAAATATATAACTATTTATTAACCAAAGAGATGTTTCTTCTCCATTTTGATACTTCTTCATGCTTAGAATTTAGCAATACATTATATTTCTCCTTGTCTCCCGCAGTCGAAAATATTATTGAATTTACACGTGAAGAATTTGGTGTTGTGCATGGACCATCTGCAGGGACGGTTACAGCCGAAAAATAAATATTTATATATTTAACACTGACTTTTTTGTCCGTTTTTTATTTATTGTGAATAACATACATGTTACCTGAACACACTAAAAGTCCCTTCTGTCTCAAAAGAGGGATAACAATAATAAAAAGTTAAGGCCTACGCCAATGATGAGTCCTAATGTTGCTGTACACCCTTCATCCCTTAACATTATTTTCATAAAATCATTAACCTGCTGAATAATGTCTTTGGTCTTACCTCCCGGCATAGGACCAGCTACACGTATCCTGGTTCATTTAATTGGTTACAATTACGAAATATTATCCACAAAATTACTTAACTATGATGAAATTAAATGATTTAATTTTTAAGGACTTTACCCAAACTTACAAGGACAATTACCTAGCAGAACATAAAAAAACCGCACCAATTTTAATTCTCACTGAAATTAATTATTTGTATGTAAACAGTAAAAAAATTATAACTATAACGCTCAATTGGCAAAATGATCGAGTAATTTAAGTTATATTTATAACACGTTATTTTCTTAATTTATTATTATTAATATATTTTTATTTATATATTTAATTTTTATTTTATTGATTTTTTTGACTGGGTTCATTACTGCTAGTGTTATCTATAATTCCTTTCCCTCTCGGTACTTAAATTTGTGAGATACGATGCTTCCCGTTACTCTTTGTCACTCCAATGCCACCGGTAGGGAGGTTGGAAATTCCCAAATTCCTGGCTAACATTCAGTCTGGCAATAACTACTTATGGGAAAGGAGTTGAAGTGTTACTTGTTGCCTCGGATCTCTACCACATTCTTGGACTTTTGATGTAAATTTTTGTTATGTTTTGATATTGTTGTGGTAAGATTTTGTTTAAATCTGTCTCAATTTCACTGCCCTAGGGTTAATTTTCAATACCTTTTCCTATACAGGGAGGAAATAACCTTGAGAAGGCATGAAAAAATGCTCAAAGGTTGTTAAAAGTAAATTTTATAATAAAGATCTGTAAAAGATCAATTGTTTTATTATAAATATAAAAATTACGAAATATTAGATATTGATGTATCCTCCTTAATATGGAGTCTGTGATTCTGAAAATTCAGCCTTTTAATAGTTGTTATTAAATTCTTTTAAATTAATATATTTTCTTGAATCGTGTATTTATTATTATATTTTTATCAACGTTCCATGATTTTCCATTTGTAGGTGCTGTGGAAAAGATGGCCACGGGGTTTTCATTTAGGTATTCCATTAGACGTGAATATAATTGTATTTTGACGAGTCCTTTCGCTAAGTAATAAAATAAATAATTTTAAATCTTTAAGGTAAATTGAAAGAGATAATTTCAGGAAAAGAGTCTTATATTTGAACCTGAGCTTCAGGTGATCTCGCATCTTGTCCTGGCGTCGACTCGGTCAGGCTCAGTTGTTAGGGTAACCGCCCGGAGAGTGGAAGGTCCCGGTTTGTTTTCTCAGGTCTGGTCGAGTTCTAAATCTTTGAATTTTTTTTTCATTTTGAAACCCCTACTATGTTCGAGACCCTTCTTTATTTTAAATGTTTACATCTTTGAGTAATATTATTGGGGTATTTGGGCATTATGTGAGTTTTTATTCGTTAATATATGACCAAGTTTCCCTTCTGTGCTCGAGTGCTGAATTAAATTCTGTAATTAGTAATTATATCTGTTACAGTAAAAGACAGTATTGAAAATTATTCTGCTCATCGACCGTGATTAAATTATTTCTCCCCCTTTTTTCCTGTGATCTGCAAAGGCCGTGCGCGTTAATTTACAAGGTTGGTGGCTGTAGTAGTCTGCCAGAGCAGAGCACATCTGTTCCCCGCGCATAATTAAAAACCTCTGCCAGGATGGTCACTCACATCCTTCACCGCGTGTGCCATCGATCCTTCACGCCGATCTAAATGAGCTTTGTAGCGAGAGCAGGGTTGGGCGGGGGCGGGGCGGGGGTGGGCTTCGCCAATTAAAATTTCCGATGGGGTTTACCCTTTCATTTAGTAGGACAATTAGGCGGACTAATGCTACCAAGGCAGGCGACCATGTCATCGCAGCCACGTCCCAATATTGAAGGACGCTTGTAAAATGAACTTCCCCCCCCCCACACACACCCTCTAGCGGTCGCCTAACTAGATGGACATTTGTTTCCTTTCTACACGGAGGTTACCGTGGCGTGTTCGTTTCATCCAGCGAAAGAAAAAAATATAGGTGGACGATCAGACAGAAATTTTCACCAGAAAGTAGCCATAATCCTTACACAAATAGGGAACACGAATATTTCTCTCTTTGATAATTAGGGGGACCTAAAACGTTAAACCTAATCTGACTCATTTCTACATTTCTTTTCTCCTCGCGGGTCAATTTATTCGGTTCTCGTCGTTATTGATGATCACCTTTCTTTCCCCCCACAATATTTTTACCTTTCACATTATAGTCATCCTTTTTTTAACGCGGTTTCTGTGTAACACAGATTCATATTTCTCGATTTCAATGGGTACCCTCAAGACGCAACAGGACAAGTTAAAGTGATACTAAATCAGTAATACATGCTAACAAAAAAAATACGCTTAAAAATCTAGAAAAAGATAAAGAAATACGTGGCAAAGCACATGAATGAGAAGTGAAAATTACGGGACTAAAAATAATCAAAATAAATCGACATTGTTTAAGAGATAAGGAAAGCCCCTAAAATAAATAGGAGGGTAAACGGTAAAACAGACTACAAGCCACATAAAAAATGTGAACGTTATTCTAAAATAAGTTCGTACACGATTAATCGTTCCTAAATTTGCTGTAATCTAAACTGTAATTAAGAAATGAAACGAAGAGGCCAAAATAAATTCATATGCACAATTGAAAAAAAATGGAGTTCTTGAATTGAAGCTCATTGACAGTAACTTACAGGAATGGAGGGATGTTGAATCGGTCCTTGGACGTCGACTTTGATAGGCTCAGTGGTAGAGCACCCGCCCGGAAAACGGGAGGTCCTTGTCTTTCTTCTAAATTCATATAAACTTTATTATCCTCTAACTTATAGGCTGCTTTACTGTTCATGCACTTCAAAGCCACCAGCTAATTAAAAGGATGGATGGTTTAAGAGGCAGGAAAGTCTCACTATGCTAGTACAAGTGTGGAAGGGGTAGATGCAGATGAGGAACACCGTGACTAGAATATGTTAAGCAATAGTTGTGAGGTGATGAAAAGATTAGCGGAGGACAGTTTAGCATGAACAACCGCTTCAACAAAGAAACTCTGTTGAAAGATGACAGCAAATAACAAGCAACAAATATACGTAACTGATAATAGTTTAATACATAAATGAAAAGGGAAGAAAACTAGTTATGTAAATTTTAAACACTTGAAATGTTCACAGAGAATGGGAGGTGAAAAAGATTGACGGTCACATATGCTGCTATTATCAAGATAATAAACAGAAGAACCCTTATATGAACAACTGATTGTACAAACGTAATAGTAACAAAGAAAAAATGTCCCAAGGCTGACAGAACTCCTTCATTTATTTTTTAATAAATTTCGAAACAGTTTCGGTTACTAGTATGTATTTTCCCCGTCCGATTTCTATTCAGGGTAATTTAATAAATCAATCTGTTGATAGTGAACGTCCCCAGAGGTTGAATATCCGTTGGGGCACCACGGGAGGACAGATAGGATTAATATCCCCACTTTCATTGACAGTATTAATAAATCGCATCGGGCGGTCCTCGATTGTCCGATGGCTGCAAACAAGACGGTGGTGGGGAGGAGAGAAAGAGAAAAATCCTTAATACGTGACGAGGGGTGAGGAGAGCACGGGTGGTCCGCAGCTATTAATTGTACAGCGCGTATTAGAGCTGGTGGTCGCGTGTTGGGCGCTGAAGAGTAAACTGTGTCACCGCAAAGGTGTTCGGGGTCCTTATTTGCTCAGGCTCCTGGAATGGGCAGAGCGAGCCAGCTGTTGCGGGTCGCATTGTGGGTTCGAGAGCGCCCGGGTTTCTCTCTCTCGGTAAACAGGACCCATGCGCCCCCATCAATTATTCAACAGATCCGCGACATTGTGCTAAATGTAGAATAGACTCTCCCAGGGCGACCCCCCTCCTAAATGACGGCCTTAAATCACCGCCACTCCGTGCCGTGCCGTTCGTTACTTACTGTACGGTTCGCCAACTGTCGGCCATTGCGTATGTTCCGAAATTCAGAATATTCGCATGACGCGTGAGACTCTGCAAGGAGCATCTGCTAAATGCTAACATTTGCCCTATTCAACGCACATATGTGATATTTTGCAATGCCCGCTCAACGCTCCTATCACCTGCGCCTCAAGACCTCGCCATTGTCCTTCACAAAAAAAAAGGGGGGAAAATCATACGCTCGAGAACATTTTAACTTCAAATAATTTTGGATTATGGGTGTAAAACGGGACGTAACACACAACTAATGGATGTGAAAGTACAGTGAGAACCGTTTAGCGGTTACAGCATATTAAATAAATTGCATTAATGTGACACCAATTAATAGATAAACACGTAAATCGGACTACATATCAGAAAATTTTAACAAAAATTATTACCACAAAGTTTTTAACTCTTTTCTTGGAGCCTCCTCTTAATCGCAATTTTTTAAAAAACTATTAGTATAGGTGAATTCTACAAGTCTGAATATAGTTCATTTCTGTAATTTCTATAACTAATAAAATTTTAACATCTAACTCGTGCTCAATGCAGTTGAAAAAAATTACATGTTTAAAATGCGATATCAACTTCTCACCCCTGAAGAATACGGCTGAGGAAAAATAGTTTATTAAAAGTAACATTAAACAAAGTAATCAATTGAAAATAATTTGCTTTTACAGTATCGACTCACTTCTTTTCGGATAATTTTAACTAATTTTTCCTCCTTCCTAAGCATTGTTATTTTTTATTTTATAATTTTATTTGTAAGCAATAAAATTTATTTAATACAACACCTCTAATAATAAGCCTAACAAACCTCATTTAATAACGTTCCACACCATCAATATTTTTACCCATACAGAAATTAATATCAACGTGGTTAAAGTAATTGGCATTTGACTTAGTCTTATTTATCTGGTAATTACAATAAAATTGGACTACTAATAAATTGACGGCCAATAAGTCAGCATAACTATTTATTACTATTTAATTAATATAAATACAACGTTTCGTTTCCCTCTCGAGGCTTCATCAGGGTTATAACTTTCAATTTTTTTATATACACAATATTTTGTAACGTTATATTTGTAATATACCAGATTACTTTTCGAAACTGAGACGAAAGGTCGTATTTATAATAACTAAATAGTAATATAATTATATGCTTACTTATTGGCCGTCTTTTCATTTATTGTAAACTTATATGCAGAATAATATGTTTAAAATTGGACAATGTTATTTTTACGCTGATATTGTCCAAAATCATACATAGATAAATAATTTGCTAACGTAAGGCAAGACGCTTAACAGTAAAATGTATTTAGGATGAAATCTTCACGGGTATTATAGCCTGAAGACAACGGCAGAAAATAGCCACAGAAACGTTGTGTGTTTTTGAAAACCTGACCCGGTTGGTTAACCGTGAAGATTTCATCCGAATTATTCACCTGGAAAGTCAACGTTCATTAACTAGTAAAATGTATTTATTTTATTAAAGGTATTTTATTAATTTACTTTTTTACTACTGTTAATTATTTTTAAAAAATTGTTCAAGAGATGTATAAAAAGATATTGTAAGTAAGGCTTGCTATATAAAAACAATAAATAAGGCTAAAATCAGTGAAATAATTTTTTTAAAAAATGAGCGAATTGCGGAATTATGACAAATAATTCTATTATTTAAGGGAGGGGGGTAAAATTAGAAAGAGGTTTGATCTATTATTATTTAACAGTAAAAAGACGATTGTGGTTAATAATCTTAAAGCTCCTTTAAATTTGTTCTGTAATGTTTAATTAAATCAGTAATACCTTTCTCTCTTTTTCAATGAGATAAATTAAACGACAATTTAAAACAGATGATTATAAGATGTGTGCTTTTAATGTATATAGGAGACTCGTGTCTTTAATAAGTTCCTGACGGTTTCCAATAACTGATCTGTACTTGATGTCGCTCAGAGCGGAATATTTCACTAGCGGATTATTCCGCGGTTCACAGACGTTTTTATTTGTTTGCTGATTATTTAGCATGCGGAGACAAGCGGCAATAAGTCTGCGCTTTAATTCGTGTAAAAAAATATTTTTAAGGAAATTTTATACCACCTCTAAGTGAAATTTTTCTCCCCTTCACGTTCGCTTTTCCCCCCTTCTCGTCCTTTTGTAACGTTGCTGAAAATAATCCGCAAAACTCGTCAGAATCAGATACGGCGTCGTCCTGGAAGCGAGCGAGCGAGCTAATATTAAAAAACATCGAATGGGGATGAAGAACAGCAAATTAGCTGGGATATTAAGAAAAGTGATATCAGTTGGCGACAGGCTAATCCGTCGTGAGCTACACTGGTCGACGCCCAAGTTTGTTTCCCCCCCTTCTTCGTCGTCTTATCACGGAGCAGTGTTCCGGCGTCTTCAAGACCCCCGACACTCGCACTTTGGAAACTAATTATTCTGAGCGAGTGAGCTTCTTAATAAGATAGCGCTTGACGAGCCCCCGCCGGAGAAGGGGATGATGGATGAACCCCGCAGCCTCCTGTAAAATATTACCTGCCCCCCCTCCCCTTCCTCCCCCTTCAGCATTCACCAACCCCCGCACGGCCCATAATAAGAGGGAAATTGATCAATCGCTCGCTAGGAAAGCAGACCGCCTTCGCGTCGTGCTAAAATCTTGGATTAGACTTGCTGCGAAACCTTTCACCGCGACGTCGTAATCTTCCAGGAGCGTGCACGGGGGAGGATATCACCTTGGGGCTCGAGCCATCTGCCACGTCACACATTCCTTACACATAAAATTACTACACATATTTTGATGGTTCCGTCGAAGAAATTTACCAATAACTTCAAAACTAAGCCTAATTACATGTGTTTCTAAAATCTTTTTCAAGAGAAGGCAGTAGGAACATTGTTAGATTTGACAATGTCATTTGACATTAAATTCTCTGAAAAAAAAACTAGAAGCATATTGGAGTTCGAGACATATCTTTATAATCGTCAGCTATACACCGAAATTGTTAATATTTAATTAATATTATTATTATATTTAATATCAAACGGTCTTCAATCAAAAATAGATAAAGTACCTCATAGTGTCCCACAAGGCTCAATTTTGGAACCTCCACTGTTCAGATTACATATAAAAGATATACCACAGCAACTAGCAAGTGAAGTTTGTGTCGTATTCTGATGATACTACTTTAATCTATTCGAATAAAGATTTTAATCTATTTCGAAGCGGAAGTAAAATAAATTTTAAAAATGTCAATAAATATTTACAGGAAAATGATTGCCGAGTGAGTAAATATCTCCAGTTCCCAAGAAAATACTAACATGGTCAAACCCACGAGATTCCCTTGGAATTTATGCTAATCAAGATATTTCCTGGGAATTTCAAGTAGATTCTCTGTCTGTGAAAAAAATAAAATAAACGGTAATGCCTATGCCCTGAAGCGTCTGTCAAGAGTCCTTACAAAGAATTTTTTACTATACATATATCATAGCATAATATATTCACACTAAATTTATTTCATAGAGTTATTGGGCTGGGCTGTATATGAACAGGTTAGACAGTTTTTAATAAAAAATAAAAATGTCCAAGTGTCCTCAAAATAAAATGACTTCAACGCCAAGGGACCCAGAATTTAATTTTTTCCCAAAAGACCTTAATAGTCTGACATTCATTCTTCTTGTGGCCAATAAATGCTCCATTTTCTGACCATAAAAATGGACGAACACGTTTTTAAAATGTCCGTCTTAAAAGTAAGGTGTTTGAATATCGACTTTCATATAAAATAAAACTCAATAGACTGTGTTCAAATCTAATAAATTAATTTCCGGCAAAACTGAAGAATAATATTTGGTTTTCAAAATACCCGACTGTCGATAAGTAAAGCAGAGTCGAACAGCAAAGCACCCAAATTCGTAATGAGTCCTTTTTGTAAACTCAAAATGTGTCTAATAAATGCTCAGTTTCCGCTTGGTAAGCAACTTGTTTTAATTGAAACACTGTATCATTCGTTCACTTGAAAGTAAAAGGTTTCCGCCTTCCTTTTCCATTAAAAAAGTAATTTTGTTCGTAATTAACTGGTCATGCCGTCCAGGTAAAATAATTGGTCTTCGTCAAACTAATTCAATTATGTTTTGATTCGTTCAGCGTTTTACATTTAACCGAATAACGGACACGAATGTTTGCGAGGAATATTGACGTCAAAATATTTTTAATTCCAATTCTAATTTGGATTTCTTAATTGTGTAATTTCCTTCCCTCCTTTACAGAGTAAATATTTATATAAACTCGTAAATTACTCCCCTGATATGTTTCTGTTTAGTTTGGTGAATTTTTTTTGTTTTTGGTTTGAAATTTCTCTGCCTTTAAAAGGAACCCGTGTCGCGAGTGAGTGAGTGAGTGAGTGCGTGTGTGCGTATATAGAGTGAAGGAAGAGAATTTTCGCTGATATGGGAGTGGGCATTGGAAGGCGGCAAAGGTTAGAATTTATTAATGTGGAGGTCAGCCGAGAGGAATGCCGAGGAAAAGCAATCTATCCGGAATCCTTCCACGTGTGAGCATCCGCCCAGCTTTTACGGCTCCGGACGCTTTCCAGATTGCTTTCAGCTCGAGGACTCACTCGGTTCGTTCGGTTGGTGCTTCACAAAATTATAGACCGCAATCCGTCTAATTCCTAACAAGTCTCAACTCTGCGGCAATAAAGAAAAAACAACATTTCAGTCTCAGTATAACCTCAAAAAAAAAATTAAAAACGTTTTACAACGATATTGTTTAATGTTTCTACAATGAACTTTCTCATTCAGAAATAATTCTATATATTAAATTTATCAGTTATGTATAAAATGCTAATTTTTGTCATTTATATCCTAAAATGAGTGTTTACGTTAAAGATTCCACTTTCCACGTGTCCAGTGCGTGGATAGTGGTGACTGCTATATAGATGCTTCCAGCACTGATTGAAATACCCACTGTTTACCCTGGCAAGAAAATTTTCAAGATGGCGTCCACTGAATAAACAGCGGAAGGAGTACACCAAAGAAAATCTATTTTCGGACATCCAGTATTCTTAAATGTTATAATTGGTTTAATATATATTTAATTGTAAAATAAACTGAACTGTAACTAAATATGAACTCAATAGATCGAGAAAAAAACCGAAGAAGGTGTGAATATGCATCGAAAGATCATTTAATTTAAAAAAAAACTGTCTGAAAAAAGGTCGTTAAATTATATAATTTAGAATGAATCGATTATAAATTTATCATTGTCAATCGGCAGCTTATGGATAATGACGTTGTAATTGGCATACAATTAATTATTAGTCTCGGGATTCGACACAGTAACGTGCCAAAACTATTTTGAAGTTAAAAATATGATTTTTTTAGAAGGGGCCGTTTGCAGAAATAAATTATTTTAACGAAATTAATTCCTCTATATCCTGTAACATAAATTCCTGGACAATTTTGAGGCATTTTTCTATAAGTCCATTAATTAGAACATTAATTTCATTTTATTAACCATTGGTAAAATTAATAGAATCAAAGTGTGAGGCAGTTTTTTTCTCTATATGCACATAATTAATATTTAATTATATCGTTTTACAGTTTGTGTAGGAAACCGAAGAAGGTGTTCGAGGTTGCTGCTGTTAATCAGCCACTCAAGAAGTAAATGGTATGTAAAACCAGCAGCTACTGTCACAGTCTCCTTAAGAGGCTGATATTTCTATCGAACAAGAGTCAGAATTCATGTCGATAAAAGGTAAAGCAGATAAGATTCAGAAGTCGTGTAGTTATATCTTAAAAGGTTTCCACTCGAAACAGAGAGATACCATCTTGCCTTCAGAGTGAAAATTACGAAACTCTGTATGTTTTAAGCAATGTAATGGGACCGTGATATAGGAAGAAAAATAATCGCTAATTACCAAGTTCTTTACGTGTAAAAAATAAAATGTGAATGGCTTTCAAATACGTTTTAGCAGAGGAAGTTTTCCTTTTAGAGAAATCTAATCGTTGCTTGTCGTGACTGTAGTTTACGTACTCGTACACGTGGTTAACAGATTACAAGCGAAAATAGTCAGTTTAGGATAATGTTTCACACATTTCAAACATTTAAATTATTATGTTTTCATTTTCACCCACATTTGCTGCGATAGTCAGTCTGCTGATCTATCCTACACTGATCTTTCCAACTATTGGTGCCAACCTGATTTCCATCACGTATTCTTCTATTGGAGTTGCTACCCAACACACCATACTTATAAAACTCCTTTAAGCATGTCCTTCAAAGTCTTGAAGTTTTTCCCCTTCAGTGTCCTACATAACGTTCTCTCCTAACCAATTATATTCCAGACTTGAATTATAATAGAATTTTTCAGGGGATGATTTAAAAAAAAACTACCTTTCCATTATTACATAATCCTACGGAAGTGAACTCCGGCTCGATTAAATCGTCCACGTTACTTCTTTCAATAGTTTTTTTCTACACCTAGGGGAAGAACTGCAATGCCAGAGGAATTTTGTAGCTTAGCCGGCTGTAAACTGCAGAAACATGTTTGACCTCGACAGTCACACTGATAAAACGTGTTTCAGGAAACGACGCACAGTCACACTCCCTCCGTCTCTAATAATATAGTGTTTCAATAAGGGGCTCGTTGTTGAAATGGAATAAATGAAGCTTTGTGTGAGGTACCAAGGAAAATATTTTATTTTCGTTCGAAACGCCTATGTACGCCCTTTCAAAAAAAAAGAATGCCACACACAGCTTATATTATTCCATTTTATCACCGACCCACCCTTATTGGAAACCCCTATAATAATATATTATGCAATATTTCCCTGTATTTCTATCTTGATGTCTTGATCTCACCGTGAATAAATTTATATAAAAATTGTTAAAATATAAAGTAAAATTTTCTTCCTAATCAATATAACATTTTATAAAAATTTGGGCCTAGTTACCTGTAGAAGTCGAGAAAGATTCAAAAAAACTTTGTATTTTTAATAACCATAAGGGACCGAAGAACGGATGTGAGCAAATATTTCTTCGTAAATATGTCAATAATAAGAGACTGGAATTCTTTGCCTGCAAAGGAATGCTAATGTTTTCAAAACGAAAACATTTAGCGATAGGTGCTTATTTTGAAAAAAAAAAGTACGTGAAATATTTTTGAATTGTGTTTTTTTTTAATTTTTTGCTGTAATTTATCTTTGAACTTTTACGTTATCAACAATATAGTTTTGTACTTTAATTTTATCAACAAACTGCCTCCGGACAAGTGGGCACCTGCATCCAATATCTAATTAAATTAGAAGATAATTTTCTGGCTTTAAGTTTACAATAAATAAGAGCGGACTATAAATCAGCATATAATTTTGTTATTGTTATTTATTAAATATAAATACGACGTTTCGTCTCCCTTTTGAGACTCATCAGGCATTAAATTTAATAATTCAAGTCCTTCACTCCTTGACACCCTCGGTCGAAATGATTGTTATTAATTTTATTGAAGTATTTACATTCAAGAGTAAATTATTCTAATGTAAATACTTCAATCCATACAAGAATAATCCTTCGGCCGAATGAGTGAAAAAACGTGAATTGCCTGATGGAGTCTCAAAAGGGAGACGAAACGTTAATTAACTGGTAAGAAAATTTATTGTAATTAATTATGTCTGCTGACATATTTGGCCGTATTAACGTTTGAAAGTTGAATTTTCTATGACTTAATCACATGGAGTATATTTAAGGCTGTGTTGCACAGATCGCATGATATTGGATTGTAAGTATCCAGTAGATTAATATATATGGCTCAGTGTACAGAGGCCACAACTTTTTCTCGTAATGGCTACCTGGTTCCTTTCATCCAAGAACTGCGTTGCTTCTTAAAAATGTACACGTTTCGTTTTCTTTGCGGATTTTAATGTTTTTTTCCATGTTGTTGTTATTGTGGTAATCAGTCCTAGGACTGGTCTGATGCAACCTATCTTGAGTGAGCCTTTTCATTGCCTCTTAACTAGTACAACCAACACCCTCCCTAATCTGCTTAGCTCATTATATCCTTGGCCTCCCTCTTCTGTTCTTACCCCAAACACTTCCCTCTAATGTTAATTTTACAAGACCCTCGAGCCTTAAAACGAGCCTATTAATCTCTTGGTCAACGTCGTCCATATTGTTAACTTCCTCGTTACTCTATCGACCCATCTGATTTTCAGCACCACATTTCAAAGGCTTCTATTCTTTGTTTTTCCATACAATGTGCCATTCTGCCTGTAAATATTTCCAGCCTTTTATTTGAGAATTATTTGTCACTATCGTGTCTTGATGCATAATACACAGTCTGCTCTACAGACCCCCTGCAAAAAATATACTTCCATATTTGATGTAAATATATATAAGTATTATTAAAAATCTCAGTCTGTAATGTAATGTAAAAGAAGATGGAAGCAGCTATGACTTAACATAGTTTTCCTCTCCCTTCTCTTTCTTCCCTTCCATATTCCGCCAGCTGTGATCTCACAGCACTTTCCCTTCAATCCTCCCACTCCCATTCACCCTATACCCTTCTGTTTTTAGTTTTAGTCTATTAGTTTTATTATTGTTTAAGAAAATAATTATTTATAAAATAAAATAGAATAAATCTGTAAGACAAACATTGTAAGAAATTAAAATAAGGCCTGTTATAGATACTCAAGAAAACAGGCTATTAGTGTAATTAGTGAATAAAAAAATGTCTTGATGCATTTCGTTGATTCGGTTCTTCCATTTTATCCCTAATTCCCAACCAATAATTTTGGCTTGAAGGAAGATGTGTAACCAGCCTATTTCGTTTTTTTGGGTACCGTAACATACCAGCTTTTACTTTTTGACTTCCATACCCATGAGAATCTCCACCGTTCTTGAGCCACCGCATGGAGCAACTCTTCATCAGCTACCCCCCCGTGATTGAAGAATAGCTGTATGAATAATGAGGATGCAGTGCGGTCATTAGTCTAGGATTGTGGAGGAGGGTGATTTGATAAAGCGTGATTCCCAGTTCGGCGACCTTCCATCAAGATGGCACGTCAGGCCGCGGAGGACGGCGCAATGTCTTTGTCAACAAAGCATAATTTGAGTCCGTTATCGGCGGCGCACCTGATTACGGGGGCCCAGCACTATAAAGTGGCCCGCAGATAGCATCAGATGGCACCTCGACACGCTATCTGTCGCACAGCCGCCACTATTAGGCCCGTCATTCGGAAGGTCCGCTCGTAAATCTCGCTCGCCCCTCGGCCGCCTCGCCCTTGGGAAACTTCTGCCGCCCGCTCCAACCAAAACTTCCGCCGCGCGGCTGTTTTACTTGGCCCGCAAACCTTCGGCTGTTTTTACTACTGTCAGCGGAACATTCATTGACTCGCCGAACTCAAAATAACGTGTATTTTATTTCATTCATCCGAAGCTCCAAGACAAACCGTCCGAATAGGACAAAACCGCGGGACTAAAGCAGTCAACAAGGAACGGGGAAGATAAAGTCACAACATTTTGAATTGAAAACAGAAGTTATTATGAAATATTTTCGACGACCCCAATAAAATTCGTTAATTTTTGACAGCGAATAAATTTGAAAGAAATTTAAATTTTGTAAAGAATCAGTAGCGAAAAACCACAGGGAACCAAACCAGTCGTGGACCTTAAATTTTGACAAACGGTGAACATAAAGGTAAAAATTTACATTATAAAGGATTTAAAAAAAAAGGCTTTACCTCAGTTTCATAAAATTTTCAGCGTCCTCAAAAAGACGCAGTCTGTAACTTTCGGAACTGTTGTTCCATAATAATCTGTAAGTTACAAGAATTTAAGATAATTAAATTAAGAACTGCACATGTGAAAACTTACAGGAGTTTTAGACATTATAGAATTATTACACATTTATAAGATTGAAATAAGGAGATTTCCTTAGCCTACTATAATATACAGTTTTTACTCAGTCTATTATATCCTTATGTAACAGGTAAAAAATTATTTTTTATTATTCTACACTCTGTGATATGAGGCTAAGATAACTGCGACCGAGAATTGAGGGTCGATCAAAGAACATAAATTAATTATGTCGATAATTTGGTGTGGTTAACTAAAAAAATAGAAAACCTAATAATAAATATATATTTTTATTCTTCAAGGCTGAGCATTGCCTGGAAAGCATTTATTCTGTTTTCAATTAAAATATTATTATTTGAATACTCAGAAAAAATAAAGTTATTCAAAGACAATGACATACGCTAAAGAATTTGCCGAATATCAAAGCGCTTTAGAAGGAGAAATCACATATCTGAATTACTGGTGACGGACAACTGGAAGGTCCTTCAATAAGAAATATCCATTCTTTGCGTATGTTATTGATAAAATACGTGAAATTAATATTAGGGGGCAAATATCAAAAAGAATCTGATGCGCTTTTAGTAAAATTAATAAAATGAGCACTTGCCCCCAGTTTTGTCATTTTCGACCTCTGTGTCACCGTACATCACTGTAAGAAATTACCATTAAGGTTACTCATTTAATAAAAACATTTACAGACTTTATTCTCTACATTTTAATTAGTAACAACGTTTCGCTATCTTTTTATGCCTTCTTCAAGGTTTCCTTCCTACAGACGAAATATTTACAGCAAATTAAACCAAGGAAGGTGAAGTTAAGACAAAAAATTTTAAAAAAAACATAGTATACAGAAACTTACTACAATAGTATCGAAACATAAGAATAGACATTTGAAATAGTGATCGAGATCCGAGGCAACACGTAACACTTAAACTCCTCTTACAAGTAGTTATAGGTAGACTGAATGCAGAAATTTGAGCAAGTTAGAGAGTTTTTGATCTGGAATCTGGGATTTCCAAACCATCCTCCCTCTTTAATTATTTTGTTATATATAACAGACGTTTTTTACGTTATGTATTCATTGTTGTATGTGTGCTAAATCTATTAGTGTCGTTTAATCCAGGCGTTTTGAGACTAATCTGATTCAGTTTGCAGTTTATTTCCCCTCTGGCGAATGCGACAAAGTGGAAGTCGTCGTCCGTATAGTGAAGTAGAGAAGTTTGAGGGACAGTCACCTCGTAGCTGCTTCGGTTGCAAAGACTCGTTCTCCTGCAGGGAAAAACTCTCCCACGCACTCCCATGAACCTCTTTTCCTCTCCCTCGCTCGTCCGCCCCAGTTTCCGAGTTCCGACAATTTCCTTGAGAATCTTCCGCTCCGGTTTCCGCGGTGAATAGCGGCTCTAGTTAAAATAAAAAAAAAAGGTAATCGCAGCCAGTCGAGAGGAGAAAATTTTACAAGGTGCGTTACGAGGCTGCGGCCCATGTCGTACTTGTCCACGTTCAGCAGGGAAACCCGAAAAATAAGGCGAAACGGGAATCAACCGAATCACGTGTACGATTTTCAATTAGTTCCTGTATCATCATACGTGAAAATGTTATTCCAGTATAGTTTATATTTAAATTAAATTGTAGGATAACCACAGGAGCTCATATCAATGAATTTTATGAAGAAAAAAAATGGTGTATGAGATTCTTCAATAAGGGTGGGTCGTTGTTTAAACGGAATTCAACAAGCTGTGTGTTTGTTTAGTTGAAAAGGGCATACATGGTCCTCTCAAAAAAAAATTGTTAATAAATGAGTTAAAACAGCCTCTTTGTCAGTTTTTATTTTGTTAAACATTGAACTATGCTACGTTTCATCAGTCATTGGAGACTCTTTTAGGTATAAAAATTTAGTTGTTTCTGGAAGCTCACTCCATGACTCATTCAGTCGATTAATTTGTTAATAGCTCGACGTCGACCCGCCCTTATTGAAAAACCCTTATAATTAACTAATTTCTGTTACTATAGAAACGGCCTGATGAAATTATGAAAATTAAAGGAAATGTTGCTGAGTTGAATAAAATATTTTTTTAAGTGTCTGTAAAATAGTTGTTACTAGAGTCATCAGGTTGTTTAGTTTTACCAAAGAGAAGACTCTAATTAACTGTATTTCTTTTGTCTCACAGTTTCCTCCGGTTTTGAACACCACTATATGTTTGGCGAAGCCCGCGCATAACTGATGATGCGGAAGTGAGGTGCGATAAAGGACTCGCGGAGGATCAATTTATAGTGGAAATCCCCACGGCGAGTAGAGAAATACGTTCGGACACAAATAAACACACCAGATTAATGGTGAAATGCATCGCGTTTATCGTCTATCAACCGCCGCCGCCGCCGCCCCCGGAAGTGCGATTTTTTTTTGCCCCCCACAACCACCCTCTTCCCACTTCTCCACCCCCTGGCACACTCCAACCGGTTCTCTCTCTCTCTCTCTTTATTTTTTCATTGGAATCTATTTTACTGCAGCATTCGGTTTATCACATCGTTAGAATCACAGTCGATTTGGCAGATAAGCACAGATTTGGGCGAAATCGTAACGAAGACCCCGGCTGATAGTAATTTTATAGCTCGTTACGGACTACGAACACTGTTTGTTTTGTTTTATGTGGCGCTGACTTTTAGCAGACAAAATACTAAACGTACAGCGCCCAATTATGCTCCATCCTTTGTCAGACTTTAACCTTACGAATAATTTCACACATGACCGCTCCAAACAATCTGACATTAAAAATATTTTTTCCTTTATCGACAAGTCTTAAGGATCTCCGTGTTTACATAACTGCAAAGAGACATTAGACTGTAAAACTTTAAAAAGTTAACTCGTACGACCGTGAAGCCATCTTGGTATTTTAGTTTACGCAAAGGCTACCAATGTTAACAAGACAATAACCAGACTTATCACTTCTCCTTTGAGGTGCTAAAGAGAAGAGGAGCTCGTTAACTTTTATTCCCCCGACTTGAGAACTCTTATCAACTTATATCAGGGCTCGTAGTTATCAGAGACATGTAAAACATTTCAAAAGATCGTAAAGGCTGTCAGCCATCTTTTAGGCCCGCGGTTCACTCCTTTCTTCTAAGATAATTATTTAAGGAAGACACGCAAATATTTAACTAACCACGGCACAGACAATGACTTCCCAATCTTTACATCTCTTTCGTTCTAAATTTAATAAATACTGCTGTTTTATCCTTACATACTCGTAATTACTTATGATGATGAAAGGCGTTTGCCCATGTCATTACAAATATATTTATCAATCTTCACGTACTTAAGATATCTTAAATACATTTTACGGCCGTTTTAATAACACTGTTCTATAATGCAATCAATAATCAACAATGTTCCCCCCATACACTGCTTTAATTATGTAATTAATTTAATTTCTGATCAGCGTACAAAAGTGTACGGAACCCCTTTGTTTACAATTCATAGGAATAAAATCCTGAAGTCTTTATATGATAACGGAGTAAACCATATGTTTTATCAATAACAACAATAAATTGAATATTGAAATCATGTAAAAACCAAATTTGCTTTTATACTGTATATTTCAATAATTTTTTATTTGTATTTTTTCAAATAATTTGTATTTAAAATATTTAGATCACTATGGCAATGCCGAAAGCTCTTGCAAAATTGAATAAATTTGAAATCGAAATTAATCTATGTTTTTGGTTAGTTAAATGGTGTGACTTAAAAACATAGGGATTTCACCATTATCATATAATGTAAGAAACAGTCATTTTAAAAAAGACTGTAGTCTGTTATAAAAATCATTACATTTAACATATTCATATAATTATACAAGAAAAAATTATATATTATTTAGATTATAACGCGTCTTTCTACACTCTTTGGACGACCGGAAAATGCCTCACACAAAGGGACAAAAGGTCTTGTTTCACTTTAAATTTATCGGACGATGAAATTCATTAACCTTTTGATGAATAGAAGACTCTTGGCGATTTTTGGACAAGTTTTCAAAAGGATAATTATTGTTGTAAACATGATAGATCTTTTTTAGAGGGAAGTCAAATAAATAGAATTTTTTAAAGGGTATTTTTTGTATATTTAAACAGTGAACATACCGTGCTGCCTTATTTTGTTTATAAATGTCTTAAACAATTTTTCGAGTTTATTTTCACCAATTCGTAGGAAAATAAACTAATACGGATATACACATAAAGGATATTCCATAAGTACGTGATCATTTTTATCAAAAATCTCTCTTTGTTTTTCAATCTTGTCCTTTTTTTTTGGTGTCAAGGTGTTCGGCAGAAGGGGTCGCAATTAACTTCAAGTGTGCTGGGGATTGGCCAACAGCACTCAAAGACGAATACAAACACCCACAAGCACTTGCCAGGAATTGATCCCGGGGATCTCTGTGGTACGAAGCAGTGACGCTAGCCACTAGACCACAGAGACCGGCTACAGCAGTTATGTGAGACTATTTCTTTTTTTTCACTCGCTTATCGATGATGATGATAAATAAACGTTACAGTCCGCACCAATGAAGGGTAATACCAAACAAAAATCAATAACCGGAAACAGTCCCAGATGTTTATTAAAGCAACTCGATTTGAATATCTCAACATAACGTTATATTCAACCTGCATATAACAATAAATTACAATCGTGTATATTATATTCAGAATATTTCCGGCAAATCATACCTAAGAATTTTATAAATTTTAGATATTTTTAATAATTATTAGAATAAATGAGAGAATTTATTTCTTACAAAAATTAATTATGGTATTTTAACAGTGTAAGAATAATAATAACAACCAAACTGTTCGCTTTTTAAGTATGATGGGTCCTTGCAAATACTAGGAATTTAATTAGTCACGTATTAAAGTATTTGTTGTGATGTCATGAAGGAGGCGGCCAAGGTTCTAGCAGTTGATTCGCGGAGTCGCCACACTGACGATGCTTCTATATATATTGTTCTGTTGTTGTTTTGTCCGTTTTCCCTGAACCCTATAGAGCAGAAAACAGGTTGCAAGTTCTCCTGCGCGCCCTCATCTCCTCTGAGGCTTTTGCTTCAACATCCATTATTTAAAACATTGCCTCATCACCTTTCACCACCATCCTTTTCTTTTTTTTGAAACCTCATTATTGACATTCCGACCTGTTAAAAATTATTGGTAACAAGTTTGCTTCTAAACGAATGTGGAAAACGACTTCTTATCGGAGACAGAATACTTGTTCGCTCTGGAAAATGAGAAGAAGAAAAAAAAACTTGGCGCTGCTGCTGCCGGAATTGAACGTCGTCGTCAATTTTCCTAGACGTGGATGTATGTGAGTGTGTGTTGCCTGTTTCTGGTCACATTTAATCAGAGTTTTGACGTGTTATTAGGGTTCGTCAGTGTTCGTTGTCTCGCAATCAGGCATCACGATCACTACTGCAATGATCTCCTCTTTTAACTTCATCGGCAGAGTTTGACGCTACTCTCTTCGTTCCTACAATTATCCTTATTACGTCTGAGAAGCACAGGTATTTTCTAATTGAAATAACAAGGACCATGAACGTTCTCATACAGGACTTGGATATACAAAATGGGGAATCCCTAAATATAAAATAACCCTGAGTAACGCTCGGGTCACATCGGATATGCTCAGCTTTAGCTTTCTCAAAGATTTCAGTCTGTACAGAGGGTACACTTGAGTTCAAAGAAGTTAGTTAGTGTTATACGTCCATAAATTAACCTATTATATGAACTAGAACTTACTGTCGTCGCCGAAATAAATATCAAGTACAAACTTTTGCTTCCATTAAACCTGGCAGTGTTAATTCAATAGAATCTTAACCCATGGAAGGACAATGATAATAATACCTAATATAATCTTAAATACTTAATTTTTCTCAACATTTCAAGTAACCGCGGTAAATTTCAAATTATATTTTCCCCCAAAATTAAAATAATAATATTTTTTAATCATTATAACTTAACAGAATTTTTTTTAAATGTCTAAGTGAGAATTTTAGATAAACTAGGATATTTGTGTAAATTTTTTCATAAAGTATCCTTTTGACATCATAATAAAATTGCAAAGTTGTTTAAAATATTATTTTGAGGTAAGAGGTTTTCTTTCCGGTTAAGGGCGCATCATGTGAACGACTAGAGATTGTAGTGGAGTATGTTGTGACGTCACAGTGATATCTGTCCCTAATTACGCGTAGAAATTTAAAGAAAAAAAAACTTTTACGAGTATTGGAATCATAATAAGTATATACAATTGGCAAACAAACAGGAAGAGATGCGCATAGTTCCATTGCATATATCTTCGTCTGTTACAACCAGGGAATAGTGAGGCCTGACAACGCGCTCTATATGTCACAATAGTGTAACCGGGATGATACAAAGAAGAAAGTCGGCAGGGTGCTGTAATGGAATAAAATCACTGTTAATCGACACTGCTGTACGAATGACACGATGCGTTGCTTGAAGCGAAGAAAATAAAATCGTGAAGTATTTGCGAGTGGTCTTTATGAGTGCCTGAGTGTTTCGTGTTGGTTGGAGGAAGCACGAAAAAAAAGAAAACTAAAATTCTACTTTTAGTAGTTTTTAATTGCGTACTAACTTATTGTTATCGTGATTGTTGTCGCCCCCGCCCCGTCGTCAGGTGCTGAGAAACACTTTTTGAAAACGTCCTTTCCGTGTGAAATAACGGTTTTACGTGGACGTGGGAAATAAAGAGAGGAAACAGGGGGGGAAGTAAGGAAGAGGGACGAGGGTCAAATTCACGGACGACGAGGAACGCAGTCACGAAACGAAACGAAACATTGCTTGCTATCCAGTGCTGCCCCGAGCTGTACGGCGGCGACGAAAGCAACTAGCGGAATTTCTATACAACAAGTCGGTTGGAGTGTGCGTGCGTGCATGTGTGTGTGTGTGTGTGCGTCACGTACCCTCTCGGCCGGCGTATCAGTGTAATGGACACCGTAATGTGTAGGTGGCACATTTTGTTTTTGCAGCTGAGCGATATTGCGTCGTCGCTTGCACAACGTCTTTTCAACGAATAGCGAACCAAAGGTACAACTACTAAAGGCAGATAGATAACCGTAGATTAAAAATCGTTAGTTGGCCTTGCAGGAGCTACCTTCCCACTGGAAAACCATTATTGATCTCAATGCTCCAAATCAACCGCGGCCATCTGAAGCCGCCGAGTGTGAAATTCAATTCTCAAGGGCGACGCTCCAGTAACACCTTCCATCTGGTAAAACAGAGGGTTAAACTACTTTCAACTACTGGAATATTTTACCTGAGGGAGTGTTTGGGGGAATATAAAAATTAGTTTAAATATAAGAAGATATCAACAAGATAAATAATGTTACCGTCGTTGTTGGCAGTCTATGACACCAAAATTACTCACAAGGTATGTCGGGGGATGAACAAATAAAACTCGTATTCGTCTCACAACTTGTATTTATTTTTAAATTAACATACGCTCAAACAATACAACGTCTCGTCTTTGTCCACAGATATCTCACTCCCCCCAAGTATCTTTGCATTTAAGGTCATTGGTCCTCCACAAGGTAGTTAGTTTATCCATTAAAAAAAAACAATTACGTGAAGGAGTTCAATAAGACGGATGAAACGGTGTATTTATAATAATAAATTTTTAATTAAAGTTCGTATTTTTATTTATTTATAAATTGTATTATTGCATAGTAAAATATAGCAATTTACCCAAACTTTTGTTCTTTATTTCAGGGGTATAATCGTTTCTGTAGACTTGGAGTAATATCTATGTAGGAAAAGGTAATTATGTATCTGCCATCGGACAATTGATAGATAATCAGGAATGAAATCGAAAGTAGAGTAAAACAACATAAAGGAAACTTGAAAGAAAAAGCAACAGTAAAAATGAGACACGAAATTGATTGGAAATAAATCAAAATTATGCACAGAAGCAGAAATGCTCTGTAAAGAAAGACGTATGTTTCCCATAGTAAAAGTAGAACAATGAATGAAAGAAATGAAGTTGGAGCAGTACGAAATGTACATGAAACGGCTATTGGGATGTATAGTAGGAAAAGTGTCTAATTAATGTATATAAAAAGTGTAAAATGACTTTAAATTGGCGTAAAACGTATATAAAAAAATATAATATAACTAAAAAAAATGTTAATTATGTTATGATAGAATGTAAATATTGATCATAGTGTAAATGGTACTTACTATTAGCGAAGAATGATTGTAAATTAAAAGATGTAAAAATGTTTAGAGATATAAAAGTAATTATTTGTAAAAGTGGAATATCTTTCAAAAAAATACTATGAGTAATTATGAACGTAAAGAAAGTGAAGAGTGATATATAGAAATGTTTTATATAGTGAAATTAAGATTTTACATGTGAGACGATTGGATTTATGTTTTAAACGATACTAAACATATGTGACACGTAGGACGAACGTACAAAATAGAATTATGTTATCCATTTAACAGATAAGGTAAGAAAATGGATTAAAAGTGACACGGATGTATCTGTTTTGGCTTGTGAAAAATTCCTGTATATTACATTGACTTTAAATTTCAAAATAAGGTATTCGTATGTAAATTTACAATCTGTAGATGATTACGGCATCAAAAAAGCAGAAAGTTTCTTAAGTTTTTTATGAATAAGGACTGTGAAATATATACAGAAAAAAGGGAATTCTTCTTTAGACATATAGAACTTACTGCGTAGCCTGAAAGTATACGTGCGTGCGGCGGCGGCGACGACGTTCGCGAGAAACGAAAAAGTAAGCATTAATGTCAGTGGTATCTCCGGGCACCCAGCTAGTTTTAGTTATAAAATTGTTAATTTCGAAACAAATAGTAAGGAAACGAACTGATGAAGTTACAAAGAATGTACTGTCATAACTATTTTAAAATTGATTTTTCTACTGATGTTAACTTCATTGGTTCGTAGATATTTTCTTAGGAGAATTCATCGGTGAGGCTTACAAATCGGAAAGTCTGAGAGGATTGAGGTTTCTTATTAAGAGATGCAATACCATTGGCAGGGAGGAAAATGATAGAATTGCCGTACTCCTTTGAATCGCCGTGCGAATCACTGCCTCGTGTATTTTGTAAGAGTTCTGCTCGACTTGGGGTATGTGCACACATGCAGCGGACGGACAAAGGTCACGTGTTTTGTGTCCCAAGACTCGGGGCTCTATTTCTGTCATCGGGCTGCCAGAGCTGCTGCAACCCTCCTCAGAGAAAAACCCGCCAAACTACAAGGGGGAGGAGTGCTCGCTTCTGTTCTTCTGACAGACTTATCTCATAATTGCTTTCCAATTATCGAGCACCATCTTAATGAAGATCGCCATACTATGAATGCAATCGGGAAATTATCTTCCGCTTTCAACACGCCCTTCTTTCCTCACTTCCTTCATGCGGCTGGGACGTCACATTTCATATTTATGACGCACTTGGAATAAATACTCTTGCGACCATATTAATTTTGATGAAATAATGAAATTCTTGGTTTTAATCGGTCACACAATTTAATAAAATTAAAATTAGAATTTAGTTTTGAGTGTAGTTTTTTTTGTGTGAAGCTTCCGGTGTATATACAATTTAAAATCAATTCATAAAAATAAACAGTCTTAACAACATCAGTAATTAAAAAAACAATTTAATAGAAACATTACAAAACAATATAAATTAAATTCACTAATTCTATTATTATTATATTATGCTCTATAATTTTTCAATTGATTAACTTTTTAAAATTAAATTATAATTTGGGTTTCATCAAATTGTGCGACTGAATAAAATCGATTGTTTTGTGATCATTTCATCAAAATTAAAAATAGGTCATTTAATTTTTAAATAAATTTATTTGTGTGCTAATTATTAACTTAATTTTAGGAGTTTTAAAAAAATGTTACCTTAATTAGGTGTACAGTAAAAATATATGTTCGACGGCTTCAGTTCTCCGAATTATAAAATAATTTTATAAGAAAAGTTAAACTGCGACAAATATGAAAAACCCTTGGGAGAAAAATAATATATCTCATTTTAAAATTCTTTGATAATTTAATTAAAATAATTGTTTATTAACAGTAAATCAATTAGTGTCTGCTTTTCCAATAAGTAAATGAAACATATTTTTTTTAGTTGAATCGACGTTTCGTCCCCATAATTGGGGTTTCCTCGCGTAAGGTAGAATTTTTAAATTTAAATAAATGGCAAATGTATCAAAATCCAAACTTGACTTCCTAGAAGGACACCTCCTACCTATACGTGTAGGCAGTGAGGTTGGGATTTTGATAAATTTGCCATCTATTTTAAATTTAAAAAATCTACATTACGTGAGGAAGTCTAAATTACGGCGACGAAACGTCGATTCAACTAGATGGAAACTTTGTCTCTGTCTGGTCGTTAATTAAATTACGATTAGTTCCTGGCTCACTTCCCCTACTTTTTTTTTGTAAAAATTTTATGAAAGGAAACTTATTTATAACGCTGTATGAAATAAGTAAATTCTTGCTGTAGTTTATCCCAGTTCATTCCACGAAACGTAGGGAATAATTTCATCTATTTTGAGACTGGAAATAACTATCATTAACTCAAAAAAGTTAGTTAATTAATAAGTATTCTAACTGATTATACTGTAGAAAGTATGCTACGCCTTATTACTACATTTATGTAGGATAAATTGTAGTCAGTTTCGCTGCTTTAGCATACATCATGATTTTATTTGAAAATTCTTCATCAATCGGAAGTTCTTATAATTCTCTGTGATGAGGCCCAGGGTTAATCGATTGATTTGTATGCATCAGTTGTTTTGTTCTTTCTTGTATTTTATTAAAAAAAAAGAAAACTGAAACTCCGTGAGTTATCCTCATGTTTCAATTTTTTGATTAATGGTGTTATGTGAAATATATTTTCCATCATGGACTTACGGATACTGGCCTTAAAAATTGCCTTTTAAAAATTTAATTAATGTAATGTAAACTCACTAACACGAAAACATGTGTATATTCACCACTTCTAGAAAACAATAGTTTCTATAGATAAAATTTTTACAAATTTAACTTTCCTTAAAATTTATTTCCTTACCTCTTAATCAAAATTAAATGAGTTTTTTTGTGCCATATGATATTTGGTTATAGGTAAATTTTTTTTAGGAAGGAAAACTTAGATTAGCTTTATACCCTTTAATTCTCATTGTCAAAGATCGTTTTGTCTGACCAATGTAGCAGTAAGAAAAATTATTACAGATAATTTTATAAAGAACGTTATGGGAATTAAAAGTATTAAAAACATTTTTATTATTTTTTTCACTACATTACACCAAATTCTGCAAACTGATAGAATTTGGTGTAATGTAGTGAAAACTAATTCACAGTAGGAAATAAATATAATGGAATTAATGACTTGATGTGAAACATGAAGTGGTACGGTTGATAAGGTTGAGGCATATTTGAATAAAGAGAATAGTGTGTAACGTTGTACGTGGAGCTTTGTGTGGTCGGTCGGCAGTCGTGCGTGGACCATGTGGCAGCCATGTTCCTGTCAGCAAGGTCCTCAAGGAGGAACGTGATTTGTGCCGCGTCAATCTAAGCTCGATTCCTACTTTAGAACGGACGGATTCCTCAAAGCCTGGTCCCATGTAACAGGTTCCGACGGCGGAGAAATAAAAATATACACCCTCACAGTCACGTCGTTCAATTTATTTCTAAATACATCCTCTTTGTTAATACAAACATAATAAATAATTATAATTCTGCTCGCATTCTGGACGGCAGCTCCACGTGGGGACCGAGATTATTCATTTTTATCTCAACTACGATTTTATGAACCATTAGAAGAAAGCATTTTTTTTAATGACTGCTTTGTCTGGGCTCGTTGCTTACTGTTCCCTGACGTGGTCATTTTCGAGTTGAAGATGCGACAAGACAAGCCAGTGAAATATAGCATAAATATCAATAATAACCGGTTTACAATGAATAAAAAATAATTAACGAACAAGCCTGTGGTATAGTGGCTAGCGTCGCTGCAAGAGGACCCGGGTTCGAATCCGGGCTAAGGTCTTGGATGTTTGTGTCGTCATTGTCACGGAGACTGTGATTAAGACTGCTGTAGTTACGATTTGCTAACCTCGTGCCATGTAATGACAATAAACCGAGGCTTGAAAATTAAAAAAGGGGTTTATTTCAATTTTTAAGATGACAGTCTGCAGTGGTGGGCCGTGGGCATCAATGGGCTGCACAGCCAAGAAAGAGTAAGAAGTACATTAACAGACAATTATAAATTCTGAACAATAATTTTTAACTTGAATAAACAGACGCTGCGACCAACACATTTAAAAGAAAACATGATCTCATTATTCTATAAAACTGTAAATTTTTTTCTGTTTGTGAACAACAATAAAAATATTTTAATACTTTTAATTCCCATAACGTTGTTTATAAAATTATCTGTAATAATTTTTCTTACTGCTACATTGGTCAGACAAAACGATCTTTGACAATGAGAATTAAAGGGTATAAAGCTAATCTAAGTTTTCCTTCCTAAAAACATTTACCTATAACCAAATATCATATGGCACAAAAAAACCTCCTTTAATTTTGATTAAGAGGCAAGGAAATAAATTTTAAGGAAAGATAAATTTTTAAAAATTTTATCTAGTAAAACTAATGACATTCCTGTTAATATAACGAAATTATATGATGGATAGTTGAATTGTCTTAGTCAGCTCCATCTTATTCCTTGAAGTGTATTAACTTTGATCCTATCACATCAGTATTTTATAAATATTGACAACGACCACGAGAATTGGTCGTCGAAACATCTATTTACTTAATGTTCTAAATGCTTTTTTTTTAAAAAAAATTTAGTTGTCTGCCATTAGTTATTAATAATGCTATTATTTACTGACGACAATTGTTCTCATAGGATTTACATAGATTCAATAGTAGGCTCCTGGAAGATAAAAATGTAGGAAATAGATAACGAGAAATTTAGAAACCAGAAACGTAATATTTTACAAATAGTGTAAGGAAGAAACTTAAATAAATACGCTAGACATAAGCATAATTTTTGTTGTTGAAAATTTGAAATTATTGACGAAATAATTTTTCTAAACAAGAGTTTAAAAATTAAAATGACTGATATTATGGTTTTTATTATTTATCTCCAATGGTTTTACATATTTTACGGAATTTTATTTTTATTATAAAAATATTGTATAGTTTGGAGATCTGAAGCTGTCAAATATTTTTTTTCTGTATACCTAATTATAGTAATATTTCTCAAAATTTCGGTTTTAAAAGTTATTTTTTATAGTATTAAAATGGCGAACGATACAAAATATTGGTGATAAAAATTGATTTACATGTTTCTCCTAATTTTATATTATCAAATATTTCGTCTTCTTGTAGCATTATAAGTCTTTGAATCTTCGCTCCTTACAAAGTAAGTATAAGTATAAAATCATATTCCATAAATCCTATAGAGAAGCACAAGCTTCAAGGATGTGGAACGAGTCAGAGATTTTACATAGGTTGCTTTATTAATATTAGAATATACTGTAACTATTGATTACTTTTAACTTATAATAAGATTTTCTTAAGTTCTATACAGAAGACATACAATTTGTACCTTATATATAAAATTGATAAATATTTTTACATCCTATACTAAAAAATTAGTGTTCTAATAATGTTCTTACATAATTATAAATATCTACCCTATGATACATTCAGCTTCATAAATTCTTCAACAGAGTAGAAGGAGTGGCTTAGTAAGAACTTAGTTAGTTCATATTTGAACTTGTTTGGATTTATTTTTAATTGTTTAATGGAGGTGGGAAGTTTATTAAATATGCTAATAGCATTGTAATGTACACCCTTTTGTATTACGGTTAGAGATTTCCCTTCCTTGTGTAAATTGTTTTTACTTCAGGTATCAAAGTCATGTATATCTGAGTTTAGTGTGAAGAGGTTACATGAGTGATTAAATATGAGTGTCAGTATTCCAGTTTTCTTGAAAAGTCCCCTACAAGTTGTTTTTGGTGAGACCTGACATAATTTTCTAACAGCCTTTTTTTGAAGTGTAAATATTTTATCTTTCCCTGATGCATTGCCCCAGAATATTATACCATATGTCCTTCCATTCCGCCATCTCATTTAATTTTCTATGTGCTCTGGTAAATTATTCCACGTGGTATTCACAAGTTAGGGCATTAAATTAATGCTTCAATATTATTAAATTAAATTTTTCGTCTTTGGTTTTTCTTGAACTGATTATTTTAAAGAATAGTAAAAGAATGATAAGACTCCACAAGATCAGATCATTGATTCAGTGTTATTGATTAACGGAGAAACATAGAAAAGCAGAAAATCTGGCATTATGCTGAGTTGGACAACTAAGCCAACTGAGGCGGAGTCATGAAATTTGTTTTGCAGATAAGAAGAATAACGAGTCAATTTAACGATGAACACGGACATGTAGAAAAGCGAAACAGAAAGAGGTAGAGGTTGGTTTTTCTTTTAGTGGCACCGGCACTGAATATGAAATGTAGGGACAATTGATAAGCAAGGTTGGAAGCGATAACCTTGACATAGAAGCATGTTACGCAGCAGGGTGGAAGAGGAGGACTCGCCGTTATCTCTGGTAACTTCTTTGGCGTGTAAGCAGCAAGATACCGGTGTAAAGTAGATTGCGGGCAGGGCATCTGCATTACGGGGAGATCTGGAAACGCTTTTAAAATATTAGCAGTCGCATCAGCGACTAAGGCTCGGAGCGAAGCAGTCACGCCAACCCGAGGCGAAAATAAAAACAGCAGAAAGCTCGCACTAAGTGAATATTTAATATCTTTATGGGCGAGCATGGGAGACAAACTTGTTAACGCTTGTTTCGAAGATAAAACGGAGAAATTTCAACGTCGGAAATTTTAATGGCCACGGCCCCGGGATGTGAATGTAAGTCGTTAATCATATTCTGAGGGGGGGAGGGGGAAGGGGAGGGGGAGGGGGGGCAGATGAAGCTGTTTGCCCGTCTGACAACTCTTGCAATCACAACGTCCTACACAAACATAAGTTACATATAATAATTTACAAACGAGACATGTATAAAAATAAATACTCCTAACTTTGGCCAGATCCTCTGCGAGTCGTCAGACATGATTTTAAAACACGGCACCTCGACTCAAAGATAACTGCTTACTGTATGAATACATTAATTAAAGCTAAACAATAAAAACAAGCATCCTAGATCGTTGTCAATGATACACAGACAATAGAAAAACTCGCGGAAAAATTAAAAAGTGTTTTAATGGCTAAATCTGTAACATTTATAATTTTAAAGCATGGCCGAAAACTCTTCTGATACACGAACAATAAAAATTCTTAATACTTTTTCAATGAAGGACTATCTCAAATAATAACTTAGCGCTTCAAATTAAGTCTATTATTATCATTTTGTTCCACCCTTTTTTGCCCTAAGTAAAGTAGATTCATTCATAACATACCCTTCATTCCCTCAAAAAATTTTCTTACGTTATGTCACAAAAATAATAATTATCTAAGAATTTAATTTTAAAGTAGATAAATAAAAATTGTCGTTGTGTCAGAAAAAATTTACAATACTACTGAATGAAGTGTAAAAGAAAAGCTAACTGGCCAAAAGTCAGGTATATAAAAGAATTTCATCCATCGTACTAAGGTGAAAACTATAAACTAAATAAATTTTGTACCACGGATTTGCCAAAATTTTACACAAATTAATTTAAAAAACAAAATATATTTCGTTAGGACCAGTTTCAAACAGTTATTAATTAAACAGTGAGTTAAATTTTGATAGTTGGAAAAATGAAATACTATAAACGGGCAGAAGTCAGAAGTTTCTGACGTTTGGTCAATTTAGTGCACTCCATTTATTTTAATAAAGTCAGGGTTACCTCAATATTTTATTTATTTTCAACCACGTCTCCGACTAATTCAAGTTTATTGTGTTGTCTTGGACTTTTCTATGAATTTCTTTACATTAATTCAATATTTTATGTGTCTTAATGGCAGTATATTGTAATAATTTTATGGAAAAACCTGCATAAGGTATGGATGTGATGAGATACGTCGTTATTTTCTGAGTAATATAAATACGTTTGTCTGAATAAAGTCAAAAGTTAATATTACTATTTTTATTTATAAATTACACAATGATTCGTCACTTATTTCAGCATAATTGTGTTGTAGTCTTCTAAAAAATTTGGTATAAATCTTACACGTTCTTCAATTAATATCTGTCTAAAATTAATCTTTTTTTTTCCTTCCTTGGTTGTACAGCCCATCGAGGGCCTGGGCCTACCGGGTTGACTGCTGACTGTCATCTTGAACGACACATAACGAAGTGACACGTGGTCAGCGTAACGATTCTCCAGCAGTCTTCATCCGGGTCTTTGCGACCAATATTTACTCTTATATAAATAAAATTTTAGTTACATTTTTGGCTGATGTTAGTTGATGATTTGGTAATATTTATGTTATTCATAACACTCCAGACGAAGGACGTAGTTTTGTTTTATGTGACTGCAGTCTTCCTTGAATGAATAAAATGGCCCGAAAAGCTGATCCACTGTGTGATCCGTGACTCATCTTCAACATATACCAAACACACACATTCTGCCTTAACATTTTTCACGCCAGTTTTATCAGGAAACTAGAGGTATGCGGTCCGTGATTATAATATTGTATACATACGCTTCATGTTATTCCGGTGATTAATAAAAAAATTACGTGGTTTAAATTTATTTCATTGTCTGATGTTTGAAGGCCTTTTCGTGTTAAAATATGTCGTCCACGTTTCCGTATTGGAAGTTCACTTCCGGCTAATGTATGCACGTTTCGACAACACAGTAGGTTACGTAAGGGATTTATATTAATTAAATTATGTACAATGGTTTATTTTTGTCGCTTCATTTGAAAATAATTTCTACGGAATTCTATTTATTTCATTGCAAAGTATTACAATACTTTGATAAAAGACTTCTTTAGTGTTGCGTATAACACTTTGATGATGACCGCTGTCTGTGAACGAAACGTTTGTGTGCGACGCCATTCCTGTTTCGTAATATAAAATGGACTATGAACATGACACCGGAAGGTAAAACAACCTAGTTGAAAACCAATCTCTTTCCAAGAGTTGAGGAAAGGTAATTAATTATAGGGAAAATAGCAATTCGTAATTGTATTGTATTTATTATTACTAGAGGTGGGCTGACATTTTCCCGGTGGCAGTATTGATAATTAAAATGTTGTTAAATTAAATATACAAAGATAAATTACGGGGAAAAAAATTAAAAATACAATTTAAAAATATTTCACGTCCCTTATTTTACAAAATAACTTTCCAGTGTTTCTAACTTCTTTTTTAAAACATTTGTATACCTTGCAGAAAAACCATTCCAGCCCGTTATAATCGATATGAAAAAAAATGGAGGATTTCGAGCAAGAAAATAGATAGATTAATAGGTCTCGTTTTGAGACCTGACGGTCTTGTGCAATTAGCGATAGAAGGAAGGAGACCAAGAATGGAATAAGGAGATTATGTTGGATGTGGTAGCAATGTAGATATGAAAAGGCTTGCGCAGGATACGTTAGCGTGGAAGGGTTACATCAGACCAGTCTTAGGATTGAATACAACAACAACAACAAAGAGAGAAAAAAAATTGTGAGCAAAGCAGTAGTCGACCTCAGAATGTTAACATATGCAGTCTTACGATTGTCCCCCAATAAATATGTATGAGAATCCATTTGAATACCGGAAAATTTTTCTCATGTCATGAAATTAACTTCCATTCAATATGGGCTCCATTAAAAACAAATCACTCTGTACTGAATAAATACACTGGTAATAGTGAACCGGGAGTTCTGATCGTATTATTATTACGTGTGACAGATTTTCTTAACACTAAACCTACCGCTACTTCATGTACACCTTCTATTCCTAGCACAGCGGGTCAAGTGACCAGACTTTAAAATATTATATATAACTTACTATGTAAAGCGAAAAATATATCATTTAAAACGATTTGGTACATGAATAAAACACTTTTTTTTTCAAATAAATATTCGAAATTTTTTATTTATTAAATTTAAAAACCAAAAATAATACAAGAGAGAAACTAAATATTCTTCAATTGAATCCTAAATTTATAAAATAAATTAATAAAATGCTTACTTTTTTACGTAATGTATTTTACGGGGGTAGTTAACTCCGTAAAATTTAGTAACTAAAAGGTCGGTGAGGATTGAGGGAACAGACTGGATGGAAATGAGATCAGAAGTAGAAATTTCCGAACATTTGAAGCAAACTGTTGTGAGTATTCACATTGTGTTAAAGATTTTATCTGTGAAGCAATATTGGGTTCTCGAAGGCACATTTTTCACATACATATATATGTATATTTGTTGCATTTAAATTATTGACTCGCAAAATAGCGCTAAATCTTGAAATGTTTAGTTTAATTCTCTCTTAGGATAGAGCGAAATTCACTATTCATTCGTCAACCAACATCAAATGTAACACGATACAGAAAAATATATGATGATGCAATAGCAAAAATGTCTAATGCAATGGTTTGATATCACATGAACCTTTTGCCGCGGTTCAAATGATCCGTTGCGGTTGTTAGGGACTTGTCTTCTAATCTTTGAATGTAACTCAATTCAATGTAATTTGTATTTTTTTTTGTGTTTAACCACCTACACACGTTTTCAGTAGACCTGAAAAACAATGATCTTGGAAGAGTGTTGTTACGGTGGGTGCCTGTAATAGCATTTACACTCACTGATTCATGTTTCACAACACGAAAATTAGGTCCCTAGGGTTGCAAGTCACTAAACTTTTTTGTTTATAACTCTGCAACGAAAAGAGTAATCGATATGGAACGAAAACCACGATGGAAATAAAACTGTAAAGAATTTATTGACACTAAATTTCAAAAATACATTTTTTGACCGAAGTTTAACAGTACCTACCCCCTTAAGAAGAAATAATAGTTTTAATATTTGATACGATGGGATAAGTGGGGGAAGCTATAATAGATAGAGAAGCAGTGTTGAGAGGGAAAGAGGTAGAGAGAGAGTTCTGTGGGCGAAGCTGGAGCTGAGCATGCAGCTCACGGTCCAGTGGCTTCCTGGAAGTGGCAACTCATGAGCAGGAGCCAGTGACGCAATACCAAGGGGTACCAGATTACAAGCACACGCACTACACAGGCCTACAATAATTTATTAACTTCAATATGCAGACCCTCTGCCCCCCCTCCCAAATTCCAGCAACTGGAGGCGAGTGGCGGTAGTAAATGGTGAAGGAAAACGGTGTGCCAATTGCAGTGATTTACCTATATCAATTCTTTACATATGTATAGGGATAATCCTGAGAAGTTTTGGATTCGGTAATATTCGGAT
Organism: Eucriotettix oculatus; assembly: GCA_034510155.1. NCBI lineage: Eukaryota > Metazoa > Arthropoda > Insecta > Orthoptera > Tetrigidae > Eucriotettix > Eucriotettix oculatus. The sequence continues at coordinate 201,108,659 of CM067377.1, read as the reverse complement.
TAGTTCGGGTGACAACGTCAGTCTTGCACACAAAGTGAAGACTTCAAGCACGTACAGGATCTCTGAAAGGTAATCCCCAGATTTGAGTTGACGCTATCAGAGACTGGATTTTCGTCATGTATGGCGTAGACATTTCCAGATAATAAGACTCTCGTTACATTAAACTTTAGTCTTATAAGGCGTCTTGGCTCTAGAACCACAGCATTTTGAAGTTCATATCGACGCGGCTCGAGTACAGCTTAAATGCTTCATTTGTAACCTACTTTACGAATCAACCTTTTTTTTTCTCCATGTTCGTATATTATTCAAGTGACAGATGATTGTGTGGTCTTATAGCGCACATCTAAATTTGTTTAATTTATTTGTTTATGCAATATAACTGATCCACGTTGAACGTTTGCCTCCTAAAATTCGTTTCTACACCCAGAAGGAAAATTCCGATAACGGCCAGGAAATATTTAATATACTTGGCTGGTGTCAACCTCCAGTGGTGTAGTTGCTGCCTCACAACACAGAGGTCGAGGGTTCGAATCCTGGCATTAGCTTGGGTGTTTGTGTCGTCAAGATCACGGAGACTGAGATTAAGACTGCTGGAGAATCGATACGCTGGGCACGTATCAGTACAAATGATGACAGTCTACAGTCGAACCGGAAGGCCAATACCCTCAATGGGGCTGTAGAGCCAAGAAAGAAGAAAAAGAAAATTTGACTGGTGGTGCTGAGGCCAGTTTCAACTAATTAGGGGAGTAACAAGAAAATTGGGAGAGGGGAAAACAGGTAGTCTAGAATTCTGCAGAAAATCAGAGACTTTTTGGTGGAAATTTGGCTAAGAATGATCTTAGGAGAAGGGAGTGAGAAGACGATGACCACGTGGCTGAAAGAACCGGGCGTTGTTTCAAGTCATGTGGCAGCCTCTGGAAGCTCTTTCCTGGAAGTGTTGCGACGCTAAGTTGTTGAACAAAATTAATTTTTCAAGTTTCCCCACTAATACACGGCAACCTGGCGGAAAGAGCATCGTGTTGAGCAACCGGCAATATTTTCGTTAGCTCAAACCATTTTCTTTCTATATAGTTTCTTGTGATTACTTTTGAGTGAATAAAAATTATAAATCCTAAAAAAAATCTTATTTAATCATAGGTAACAAGGGGCATCCACAGTCTTAAAGAGTGAAATCTCCGAAATGAAGGAAAGCATTTTTGACTGATCAACTATTGAGAACCAGAGTAGGGGTTTTCTTTGAGAAATTAGTTTTAAACGCTCCGGTTGTTTGGTTTTTGGTAATATAAAACGTAATATGACTCTGGTTAGCAGCCCAAAGCTATAGACAACCTATATCATCCTGCCTTCGTGATTTAGTGACGTCACATGACGTCGTATCACAGCATTGGACTTTCGGGACCCTCACGTAAGCACTGATGTTTACCATGCTTGGTGATGGTAAAGTATACAGATAGATATTCAAGACTATGCATGTCTGTGTGTGGAATGCGGGATTCGTTGGGCCTCTTCCGGTTTATTACGTCACTGCTGCCGACGACGTTCCTGAATTTTCTGAGCGGAGTGTGCGCCATAGGGTTATTTAAATTTCAAGGTGGGCCACAATTTATTTTGTTCGAGACACTCTGAAGCATTAGCAGACGCTTTGCAGACGCAATTTCGACTGGTCCTATCGATTAAATTCTAGTTGACCTTGTCGAGCGAAGCTTCCTGTTGATCCTTTGGTAAAATCTCGCATTTGCTGTGGTTCTATTTCTTTTCCGAAAAAAAACAGTGCAGTTGTAGCGATGGGGATGCTGATGTCGCCGAGGAAGGAGAAGTGGCTCATGAGTATGGCGCTCGGGTTCGCGTCCAGTCACTTCCGCCCCACGTGTCGACGCGGACAATGACACCGGAAGTCGTGTTCAGCCATACACACACACACACACTTGCGACCAAAAGCTGTCTGCGGCCCAACATGCCTTGTATTGACGGCAGCGAGCCATTAAGATCGAATGATTCGCCGAGTCGACTCGAGCCAGTCTTTATGGCCGACGTTAAAACCGGATATCTCGCCCGACGACTGCCGACTTCAATGGAATCGCTGCTCCAATCCATAATGCAATAACGGACCACAGGAATATATAAAATATTTAATAACTACCGACACGACGACGGACGGACGCAAAACGTTTTGTATTCAAATAGATATTTGATCTTCTTTAATAACGTTTCTCGATATAGACGGTCTGTAAAATGCGAAATTTGATATCTTACACATCTTCTTTGGAACGGCCATTTACAGGTCTCTTCGTCTGCCCAATGTAGGTAGGAATTACAAAGAGAGCAATAAATTTTGATTACTATTCTCATCAACAGCCTACAAATCCAGACGAACACATCATTCCCCCATAAACAATCCTGAGCATTTGATAACGTTCCAGTTTTAATCGTTAATACGTCAGAAGTAAATGTTACGAAATATGTGCGAAAAAAATGTATCGAAACTCCTGCGTGTGACCAGGTTAGCATATTTATTCGACAGTTTTATCGTTGTCGTGTAAACAGCCACGAGGCCGATAACTTGTTCTTTGTGCAAGTTAGCCACAGAAACATCCAAATGTGATAACGATACAATAATGGAGAAGAAAAACGCTTAGTTACAACCATAAAAATTATTCCTGACATTTTTTCAGACAAATTTATCTATTCAAAATTAAAGCACGACGTTTCGCACATTCTTCAGAGGGGTTTTCTTTTTGAAATTATTGCCTTGTCTTCGACCACGATTTTAAATAAACTGTAGTATGTACTTCTCTTTAAAATTTTGTGTTTGAACACAATACGTAAAGTGTTATCCTTTTTGGGGTATTATAATAATTTGAGAGGAAATCCTGAAGAAGGTAACAATATGCAGCGAAACGTCATTCTTTAGTTTTTAATACATAAATTTGTCTCAAAAAGTGTCGAGGATTATTTTATAAATTTACAACAAACGTTAAAATAGAACTCTTAAATCGCCCTAACTTGGGTCATGTTAGAAATGAAATGAGTCCGTAATCCTGAGTCGTTCATTTATTCTAAAAGTCAAATTAATAGTTCGTTGCTACGTTTCAAACCCCATGTCGTCACCTATAAATACTAAAATTTACGATAAAGTTTTATTTGAGGTCTTCATGAGAGTAACGAAACTTTTCGCTTAATCATTTTTACAGTCTTGGTAACTTATAAATTCTCTCTCTAGCTATGATAAGTCCATTTATTAACTTTAAGAACAATTCGAATAAATAAATATAAAAAAATTACATTGAAAATGACTGGGAAAATATAAAAATTTATGATACACAAATTAATGAATTTATGTTTCATTTCTCACTTTAATAATAAATAATACGATCTTTAAAACCGATTTATTGGCTGTCATAATAAGATAAGCTGATTTAATAGCAGTAAGGACAATTTGGCCAAATACAAAAGAAATATTGCAATGGCATTGACTGGGATGATGAAAAGAATAAAAAATTAGGGTATGAAAAACAATATGATTTTTCATATAAACCTAAGTTTAAAATCTTAAAATTTACCACTTCCCTCTGGAATTGTAAAATGTCGGACGTAGTTATCTACATATTTCGTGCTTACTGACGTAACATAAGACAGCTTCATCAAATCCTGTTGCTTCCCAACATCTTATTTACATTGATTTATCAGGCGAACTATTTTCTGTATACATAAAGTTATAATTTGCAGAGTTAAATCAAGATGGCGTCGATATGTTTATTGGATCACGAATATTGAAACTGGAGTCAGTCAGTAAGAAAGGGATTAATAACTCACTCATAAATTTTAAAAGAAAATTAATATCATTTCATTCGGATTGTCTATAAATATATAATGGTATTCGTTAATGGAGGATCAGAAGAAAATAGTTTTTTTATAACTGTTTATATTTAAATTGGCTATGGATAAACATTCATTCATTGACATTCTGACTATCATTGTCAGTTAATATTAAATTTGTTCAAAATATTCAGGGATGGTGAATTCTTTATCTGCAGTGTTACATCACAAGTGAAGATTATTACGATACAGATAACTGTTATTTCAATTTTTCTCATAGCCGATGCAAGTCACTCTAATACTACCCCATTTTTGATTTTGGTAATGTTAGAAAAGAAAAAGATATTTGACTCACCCATTGAATGGGTACCCAGCAAAGGCAGCATCGTACGGATGGTAAACAGAAGGGTACGGCCATCCCGCTCCAGTCAAATTCTCCGCCTGCAAAAATTAAACACAGGTTAGCAACACATGACAAATCACAAGGCAACAGAAAATATAAAGGCAAAAAATTAATTGTAATAAGAGAAACATGATTTATAATTACAACCACGAACATAGGACAGGACGGTAGAGAAGGACAGAAAAACAGGTAATAAAAGGGTGGGTCCATGTTGAAATGGAATAAAAAAGAATTTACTTAATACCTCATGCACAGCCTGTTTTATTTTAGCATCTACCCACCCATATCGAGATACCCTATAGAGATCAATTAATAAGGGTTTTGTGTTTACTTAGGAGTTGAAGCCAGACAAAATAATTTTGAATCGCTTATCCTAAGTGTGTAGGTTATTTTTGCAAAACCACTCTAGAATTCTTCGATATAGGATTTTATAAACAAATATCAATTATAGAGTGAAGAAGGTGGAAAAGTAAAACCATCTGACACGCATTGGAGCTCCAAGAGACCGGCCAGGGGGCCCATTTGACAATTACGGATGATGTCACACATCATCTTGGAGCTTCGTTCGTCCTCTACTAAATTCTTGGCTTTCTAATCTCAATAAATGTTATCATATATAATCATCACCATCAACAGTAGGTCTAGAGCCCAGAACGGGTCTCGTCTTCCTTCGGGATTTTCCTCCAGTGGTGTCTGTCGTTTGCTTTAGTCCACCAGTCTCATGATGTCGTTCATAACACAGTCCATCCAACGAAATCTTATTTTCCCAACTGCTTTGCACTCCAGGTACCTCATTCTTCATTCTCTTAACACGGCCCACCCATCTCAACCTGGAAACCTTTTTTACTCAGGCGATTTATAAAATTGATAAACCTCATAAACTCATCTTGGTCTCCACATCTCTCGTGCTTTGACAGACCTTTATATATATTACAAATTATAATATCTCATAAAATATCATAGATGTATTATTATTATTAATTGCGTCATTGTAATTGCAATCGTCATACAAGCCGAAATAATAACTTTCGTAATGAACTGTCACCGATCAATAGAGAATATATTTGCATCGTTTATAAACAGTTATGTGATATCTATAAGTAATTAAAGTGCTTGACGGCCTTACAATGTCGAAATGAGGGGAAATTATCAATAGTATATAAAACTGACCTTCAACCTATAATTTTTTCGCTTTCGTCAGGTACAGGTGTTGGGGAAATCGCCATATTTAATTTTAACAACGATATGGTTGGTATATAAATATAGAACAAAAAGGTAAAATTCTAAAGTATAGCAGATAAAAAATTAATACAATACTAAATCATATTAATGTTCCAGTAATTTCTCACACGGAATATTTTTTTAGAATAATAACCTCTACAGAAGGCTGTCAGCTGTAATTAGAAATACAGGGCAAGAAAAGAAAGAAGATATCAAGAAAAGAGTAAAGTAAGGATATATATATATATCAGTCGATGAAGAAAGTTAAAAATGAATATGGAAAAGGTATTCAGATGTTATTGTAGTATTAGGGAAATCAGAAGACGACTTGGAAACCATAATAAATAACATAAACGTGGTCCTGGTTGAAGAGAACAACATGAGGATTAATAGAGGGAAAATCAAGGTGATCGATTGTAGAATGGGAAATAGTGAAATAACAAAGAAGGGATATTTTGAAGAAAGTTGTGGAATTCTGTTACTTAGGAACCATAATAAATAGGGATGGTTAATTACAGTAAACAAAAAGTGTAGGATAGCACAGGTAAGAAAAGCTTTCGCAAAGAAGACGACTCTACTCACGGGTAATAATAATGAGTATTAGGGATTCATTACTACAAATGTAGGTACGGAGTTTGGCGTTATATGGGCGCGAAACGTGGACGATAAAGGTTTCAGATTGGAAAATGAGGTGCGATAGAAGAATGAGATGGGTGGATAGAGTAACCAACCAGGACGTTGTAAGCAGAACAAGAGAAGAGACGTTGGAGGACCTTGACCAATAAAAGGTGATAGATTAATAAGCCACTTTTTTTTGCGACATGAGGGTCTCTTGAAATTAGCATTAGGGGGGAAGTGATCAGAAGAGGTAGACTAAGGACGGAATACGCATAGCAGATTAGGTGTGTAGAAATGGAAAGGCTTAACGCAGGACAGGTTAGGATGGAGGGTTGCAGCAGACCAGTCTTAGGACTTGTTGAAACGTCAACAAGAAATGAGGAACAAGCAAAATGGAGAAGGTTGAATATTATTAAACTTCTTGTACCTGTTAATAACAGATTTAAATTTTTTAATTGCAATGTTGTGGTCTGTAGGTAAGGAGAAGAGAGTTGTTGTATGGTATAAGGTGCAGGCCTGTGGAGAGGATGGATGTTTTGAGGCCGACCCTCCCCGGAGGAGTCTAATGCGGCCGACCGACTGAATTATGCAGGGAACTAGTGTCGGGCTGAGTGCTGTCCGTAATAGGATCCCGTGGCCCATTAGACGGCAAGCACGACGTCTCCGATCCTGACGGATTGCAATCGCTTTAATTGGCCGTCAGCTGTCTTGGACCGTCACTTTTGGCCTCTCCCTTCGGCGGTTCTTGTCCGAGCTGACCAATTATGTGCCTTACTCGGGAAGAACTCTGCGTCGACATTTTACACGGGGCATTTCTCATAGCCTAACATTGCAATTGCTCCTACACAATCGTAACTGTAATGGCTCTCGGGCTACCGGCGCTTTTATTCGCACAGTGAAAGGCCTCCATAGCTTTCCCCTTGCTCAAATTCACTTTCACACATCCTACACAAATAATTTATTTAACACTTGTTGGGCATCGCATGTAACTTTTCCTTCTCAGTAATTGATCTTGTAACACATTCAGACGTCGTCCTTTCGAAAACGCAGTAATAAATAACTCAATTTCTCCACCTTGTTCCCATGCGATCTTGCTACATCTACAATTATATAATTTCTGTCCTTTCTTTGTATTTTTAGAGCCGAATCACACCAACCACTATTTGCAAAAAAAACCTTCCTTAATAAAAACAAATTGTAACACATTCTCCTTAAATAAATAAAAAGTATTGGACAATTCATTTTCATAAGTAATAATTCTAAATATTCTGACATTAAAAAATTAATAAACAAAATTACGGCCAAATATTTCAGTAAACAAATTTAAAGATGAAGTGGAATAGAAGACTTAGATAGTTTATGAATAAAAATTGTTCCCAGTAAAATTCTACTCCAGCCGTCCAACTTGATCTTAACACGAATATTTAGAATTTTTTTTCAAAATATCTTAGATAAATTTCCAATCAGAGGAACTTACTCTCTCTCTATCTATCTCTCTTTCCCCCCTCCTTTATCTTTATCCCTCTCTCTTACTTCAACTATCCCTCTGCTTAATTGCAATTGCAGCTAAACGAAGATTTAACTCTAGGGCGACTGTTATGTAGGATCCTTAATCTATAACCCGGAGACTCCTTGTTTATCCCTAGGCTGCATTGTTCTCCCCTTTTCTTTCCCCAATCCAAGTCCTTTACAATGCTATTAAAGGGTAGCTTAAACCACTTTCATTACCCTCATGTTGCATGTCAATCTAAAATAAAATATATAAAAATCTTGGCACTCATCATCCATTTCTTGGATTCAATGGACAACGTGTTATGTTAATTTTTGTGTATTATATTCTACAAAATGCTTTAATACAACCATTTTAAATGTTTAATTTATGAAGTAAAATAACGAGGACAACTGCATAACCGCATTTTATAATTTTTAAATACTCAGATAAAATATTTTAAGGTGGTTTTTTCATGATATTCAGTCCTAAGAGTGGTCTGATGCATCCCTCTATGGTAACCCTTTTCATTTCCGCATGACTACCCCATACCACATCCTCCCTAATCTGCTCACGGTTTAAACTTCTGACATTCCACGCTTCGATTCAGTCACTCTTGACACTCTGATGACATCCTCTCCAGAAATCCCCGCCCTGGAGATCCGAATGGAGGACTATTTTTACTCCGGAATATTTTACCCGAGACGCTGCCATCATATTAATGAATGAATTTACACTCGATGAAATTTACAAAAAAAATATGCTTAAAATAAGGAATGTAAACAGTTTATAATGATGATAGTAAATTGTAAATTACATCTTAAAGATAAAATTAAAGTTCCCAATGTTCAGATGATATTTCGTTATTGTTAAGCTTGGGAGCTTTCAAATATAAAGACACGTTTGTTATTTCCCCTTGATTTCAGCCGTGTTTAGAGTGTAGCGCATTTTAATTTCACCTATTTATAATTCCTTTACCAATTAAAATTAACAGAAACAGGCTAAGTAATAATAGAGATGAAATTGTTGTACCGAATTATTTGTGTTATAATATCACGTGTCTTTCACGTCCTATATATTATGACTATATTAAACAGACCAAACACATTATTATATAAATAATTAATTTAGTAAAAAAAATTAATAAATTTGTATATTTCTGTGATAAAATACTTCCGGAATTTCTTAATTCTGAACTATCCTGCAAATTTAATTTTTTATCCTTTGTCAATCGTCCCGCTTTTTATACAGAAAGAAATAACTTTTGGTCGATTATAGATCACTTTGTAATAAAATGGTTAGATATAAGAATTAAGAAAAAGAATTAATGTTTTATCTCTTAGATCAATAATATATAAATATCGTCATATTCATTAAATATAGATATAGGTTTTTTAAAAAAAATAATAAGGGCGGGTTGTTATTGAAATAGAATAAAAAGGGCTGTGTGTGAGGTATTAACGACTTTTTTAAAATTCCGTGAACACTTTGAAATAAAAAAAAGAAGAAAAAAAGAAGATTGTTTTATTACATTTCATCATCGACCCACCCTTATTAAAAATTCCCTATATGCTCAAAAACTTTGGGATTTATTCAAATAATGGCTACAAACTGTTATAAATAACATCAGATTAAGAAAAATGAGACGATAGCTGAATGATCCCACCAGGACGCATGCCATTTTGAAACCAGAAATTTCTAGCCACAAGTGCATGGAAAATTAATTATCTGAACCGGGTGAATATCTCACTTGAGCAACCCACTTTTACTCTTAAAATTATCTCTGTATTAGCCTTCACATGTTGTCGATGTGTGTGATATTAGCATGCGTCTAATCTATGTCCTTTCAGGGCACAAAAAAAAAGGAAACATAACTAGCAGAGGAAAACAACTTGTTATCTGACAACTATAAAATTATACTTTACAGCCTCCACGACTATTCTACTGCATGTCTGAAAGCTGCAAATGGCACCCGCTTTCAACTAAAAACTCGCTTTCCATCCTGTTAGTTAATACGTTAATGGGTCTCAATTACTGGAAAATCCTCTGAAACGCGAAACACTTGTCCAATGGAGTGAACAAAAAATTATAAAATGTTCCAACGTTTTCACTATTTTAATTTTTTTTTACTGTTCAATGAACGTTTCATGTTTTATTAAAAAATTCATTCGACTTTCCTTTTATATTTTTAGACCTAGTAAATAAAGTAATTAAATTATATGACATAATATTAGAAACAGAACACAAAGAATAACTAAAAATCAGAAATGGAATAATTTAATGTGAAAACGTTTCGTCCCCCACTTGTAGGTGGAAAAATTATAAAAGTACAAAACAAACATGGTTTACAGCATTGCAAGTTTTTTTTTCGATGCTGATCGTGTCAATTCATTAAGCAAATGTTTTCCTGTTTAAAAAAATAGAGGTTTCGGAAAACCACTGCTGGAATTATGAGAGATAATTCCATTACGTTTAGTAACGTTGCTTTTAAATATTTATTTCCTTTCGTTTCTTTTTGATACTATACTTTTTCCCCCCTAATTTCCTAATTCACAGAAATCTTTCAGTGCTTCAGTTACGTTTGCCTCACACGGTTCCCTCTAATTCTAATTTTACAAGCCCTTATTTCTCAAAACGTACCCTATTAATTTATCCCTTGTCTTGAACAAAATCCTCGAAATTGTTCTCTCTGCTCTCATTTTTCTATAGTACCACATTTCTAAGGCTTCTTTTCTCTTCCTTTATGCAGCCCCTAACGTCGACATCTCGCCTCACTCCATACCAACAATTTTAACAACGATTTCCTAATATTCATACTTACATTAGCCGTAAGCAAATACCTCTATTTTACGGAAGCCTTTTTGCCTGTGCTGTATTACTCTAGTTATTACGCTTCCCTAGTAGCAGAATTCCTTAACTTCCTTCAAATTATCCCTTCCCAATCTAACAATCTTTGTTATTCCACTGTTTCTCACTTGATTTTCCCTCTATTAATCCTCATTTTGTACTCTTTATCCAGGATCACGATCAATCATGCCGTTTATTATATTTTCCATGGTTTTTTTGACTCCCGTTTAATCACAATATCATACCTTAAGCTTTTTATTTCTTCTCCTTGCATTTTTATTGACTTTCCATATTTCGTTTGAACTTTCTTCATCGCCTGTTCTATATATAAGTTAAACATGTAATGAAATTTTTTAAAGAATGTCACATTTCGTCGGCAATGTTAAGGAAAAAGTGTACATTTTTAGAATTGATAACCCTGTGTTGGTATTTCAAAAAATACATTATGGTCAGCCTTGTAATATTTTTATTAATTGTAGTTAAAGAAGATCGAAAGAACAATCGGCACAGGGTGCAATATTTGTTTCGTTTATATTCTTAATCTTTTTATAATATTGAAATATGTTTGTGGGAATTTGGCTGGTTCATCGTTCTCGTGTAATGTAATAGCTCCTTGAAGTTTTAGCAGCGATTTTCGGTTTTAGTCGTAATATGTAATGGAACGGTGGGCCGTGGCTAGCTCGTAGGAAAAATCTTGGCGTGGAACCGAAGAAATGGCAGAGCAAGTTCATTAATGACAGAGATTAGAAGAAGCCTTTAATTATTTCCTGCGCTCATAAAAAGAGAAAGGAGGCGAATATAAAAAAAAGGTGTTGTAAAGAAGTTAGTTAGATGAGCCGTTGAAGATAGTGTTTCACCTTGCCCTAAATTTTCCGTGATTAGCAGCTGGGGCTCGCTTACAGCAGCTGTTGACTGGTCCTTATCGCTTGCCTTAATTAATTCTTCTCCTGTGCCCCCCTCTCATACAGCAATAACATGACAGACCCTCTCTCGTATTAAGTTTTCTCTAACGCAGTCCTTTATTAATGCTGCTGCTGCCGCCTTATTGCGTTTTAACGCCACTTATATGTTTAATTAACACTGCACCCTCGTGTCGGAGGAGTTGAGTCGTGGCGGCAACACTGGATCTCATACTTTCATCTTCCCCCACCCCAAACACACGTGTTACAATCTACTAGAAGCTATTTTAGATTTGTTCTTGGCTAAAATAAGCGAATTCCTGACGATTAATAAACTAATTGAGGATAAATTAATGCCATTTGAGTGGAAAATCCTGAGCAGTAAATTAAAATGGAGACTGGAGAATAAGAAACAATTTTGGACTCCAAAAAAAGTTCAACGAACCAAACATAGTGAAAGTATTTCAAGTCTCCCAACTAACAAAGTTGGCCTTATACATGGGCATGGAGATGAAGAAAATTACCTTTTTAAAGCCAGAGGGAAAGAGAAGGAGGTGGCTGGACAATGTAGAAAAGCGACTAATGAACATTGGCGTATAATAGCATCGAATAGGGTAGAATGGAGGAAACTGAAACTTGGTTGGTTTCGAAATGTAGTGTTTAAGAAGAAGAAGAAGCCACCGCAGACATGAGTAATACTTCTTCCGATTAAAATAATTATTAAAGCCTCCAATTTTTACGGTAATTGTTTTCTTAATCCTCCCTCTTCCAGCTAATTAAATTCTCTTTACTATTTTAAAATAGCACATGCTCATTTTTCTCTTGTAATAACACGTAGAAAACCTTTTCTTGCATCTTGTCCTAAACCTGCTTTTTCGGTGAAATTATACTTTGAAAATAAAATTTCCTAATTATTCCACACTCACCAACACAAGACTGTATTCATTAATTGGTAATTGAAAATATTTATAAAATTTAGATCATAAAACAGTCCAAAAAGGTTTTTAACATGTAATTATTTTCAAATTTAAATTTGAAATTTTTCGAAGAAGTAATTTTAAAAAGACCAAAATTGTATTGCTTACAATGGTATTTTTATTACAGCTGATTATGGACAAGTAGTTTGAAAACTCCTGTATTTAAAAACAAATAAATATTTGTTTTTATATTTTTTGTACTGTTTTATGATTTAAATATTTTATATAAATTTTCTTTTGTTATTTTGAAAAGGTTCTTTGCAAATGTCGGGTAAATTCGTAGAGAATGTAAAAATAGTGAATCAAGAGGGGATATATTGAATAATATAAATGTATATTCGAATTTAAAAATTAAAGTGAAGTGTTAAGATAAGATAATTCTTGTAGTGTTTCTCTTTCAGGGTTATACAAATTTTAAAGGACTGTGATTATTTTTCTTTCGATTAGGAGTATTTATGTTTAAGAAATTTCATTTTGTTTCTGCCACCAGACAACTGTAGACTAACAATAAATACAAAAAAAAATTGAACTCTCAGTTGTTGAATACATAGGCTGCGCCTCGAACAGTCATAGAGAGAGGACGTGAATTGAGATTTATGAAGGTGGCAGAAATGGAGAACGCAAGCACAAAAGATATTCTGCTAAGTTTGTCAATTTACAAAATGGCGACATTTGTAACATTCGATTCAGGGCAAAAAAAAATTTCCTTGTTTTAAATCTCATTGTGTAAATAAACACTTTTGCATGTTCTACTTCACACTGGTATATGTAAAGAAAATCATATAGGTACCGTGAAGAAGGCAATTTACAGAGCAAGTCGGAGGATAATAATAAGTTTAGAGAATCAGAGGCTTTCAAGCTTAAACTCAACTACATTTCTTTGCGAAAATATGAAAAAATTCCAAAAGTGTAGTCACTGCAGTCTTGTTTGCTAGAAATGAAAGCAGTCCGTCGTCAAGGAAGAATGAGTCATGTCTGTCGGAGCCAAGAGTTTGTGATAGTATCTGAGAGAAACAGAGTTGTGTATAGGTTTAATTAAGAGGCCAGCCAGCAAGTAGCTGTCACGAAGTGTATCGCCACGCAACAATATGCGCGCGGATGAAGTCAGAGGGACAATGGCGCCGTAACGAGCGTTGCTTGTTACACGCGGTAGTGACGGACCGCCATTGTCGCCCAATCGCACGGCAAAATGGCCGTGATTAGTGTGAACCTAATGAACACGTCTTGAGAGACGCTCTGACAACGCAACAAGCAATCCGTCCATGTTTGGAAACACTACGCAGCGCCCTTCAGGCGTCAAACGGGGGGCCCTCGCATTTTAATGAGGATATCACTCGCTGACTAGACACTTTCATCGAATACTCTCTCTCTACCGTCAACTTTTTTAATCCCTCACTCTTTCTCTCTATGTCTGTGTCCTTTTTCCTTACGGGGTCCAGATTTATCAGGACAATCAGCGACTCCATTCTCGGAGATATTTGTTTTACAGCAGCAAAGCTTAATTGATGCTTCGGTGAGCAGCCGAGTTTCTCGCCGCGTAACAATGCTTTAGTCGCACAATAGCAAATTGCGGGGCCCCTTTAATTAATCTTTCATACAGTCCGTTCCTCGAGCGCCCGACGTTTCAAGAGAGCCTGATTTCCAACTGTCAGAACGCTTGGCGCAGCGTATCAACCAAGGAAAATTGCTCGATGACTCTTACTTCCAGCGGACCGACGGACGGAATGTCCATTCTTTGCAGATATTTCTCATTAGAATTTTTTTAAAACAACAAAAAGCTACTTTTTCCTCATACTGAATCCTCTTTTAACCCTTTAACTACTCTGGTGGCCGTAGTGTCCTATCAAATTCTCCTATTATTTTACAACTATACTCCACTAGAATTTAACTGTCGACTTATTTTCTTTTTCATGTTCGACGGGAACCTACGCACGATTTTCTCCTACCTTCTCCGTCGACTGAAAATTGAATTTTTTCTTTCCTCTTTATGTCCTTAAATTCTTAATTGTAAAATTTTGTATATTTCTTGTAATATTATATTTGACGTATCCTATTTCCTAGACCAAGAACTACTGGATTGAATAATAAATCTAAATCTAGCAGAGTGTACCTCTTCGTCTCATGTCGATTTTGAGTCTGTCGGTCTCTTCCCAACCACCATACATTAGTTGATGTATTGATGTTCGAATGGATATGTTTTCAAGTTGCACAGAAACGGTCAGAAACTCTTTGAAAACTCTCGACATGCCGGTTCCCCGTCCCTGCATGTCACCATTTTCATCATGACATAAGAGGTCGGATCTTAATGAACTGACCGACGGACGAAGAATATGTTACTTAAGAATTGGATGAGAATTTAGAAGGTCCTGTGTAGCCTTCCAGTGGAGATTAGGAAGAAGGAGAGATTAAGTTTTCGAGGGTGAGACCAGACGAAATTGAGTGCCACCTACTTTGGAACATTGACTAAACCAGCGAAAGCATAAATAAAATATAGAATTAGCGCCTGTGGTTATCTGTATTTCAGATTATTTACGCTTTTAGATGTTAAATTGTCGAAGGGATCTGTCCAACAGCATGTCGTCATTTCTACAACTGCATCAAATTCAATTCGAATTATTAAATTAAATTAAAACAACATGTTTGACATATGCATATAATATTTTATGAGTATGTATAATATTTATATCTTACAGTTGAAAATGCCCATGGCGGAAAGCTTCTGAAATAATACAGAATTACCAACTTAATAATTTTTCTTTTCCTTCTTCAATTCGAATTTCACAAAAAAAATACTTTTATTAATATAACCTCTGTGATGAAATTGCCTGTATATGTGAATGTGTGTGTCAGTGTGTTTCTGTCTCTATGTATATTCCAAATAGATCAGTATTTTTATCATATAAATACATTTTCGAGTCAATTTATTTTTTGATAGTGTGTCCTAAAAGTTGTCTGCATTATACAAAGATGCCAATCCAAAATCCTCCTGCAAACTGTAAACGCCTCATAGGATATAAGAAACCACACTCTACAAAAAGATTTAAGAATTATAACGGTATAAGAAGTCATCCATAAAAATACAGCCACAAATCATCCCGCAGTCTTAGACAATTATCCACGTCCATTTTTAGACAAACTTCTAGGTTTCGTGGTGCATGTAATTTCAAAAAGATGTGGAGTGGTGAATTATTGCAGGTTTAAACTGAATAAAAATTCTGGTAACATTGTTTCCAACTCCTGTGTAGTCAACCCCGCCAGTGTCTTCCATGATGTTCTTTCCCCAGCAATCATATTTTCCTATCGAAATCGAAACTTTGAGAGAAATATTTTTAAAATGTACACTTCCTTTATTAGGGAATCTGACGGAAGTGAGCTCTGCCTCATTAAATCATCGACGTGACGGCTTTCAGCTGCTCGTCGTGTTTTCCTGCCCAACAGCCAGCCCTTGGTCCCTTAAAACCAGTCTCTGATCTAACCGAACCCATTGGTTTCATTTACATTTTTACTGTGGTAGACCCGAAAGTCACGCGGATGCTTTCTAAATAGCATAATTTTTATTTATTTATTTATATAACGCGATCAGCCTTTTCCAACCATTTCCCACACCTTCTTCCCCCCACAGACCGTTCTACCACACCAAGCAACAACCGTTACAAATAAACGAGAAGAATTGCAAGTAAGCCTCAGTCACGCCATATGAATGACTGACTGCACGAAGTCGTGTTATATGTGTGTGTGTGCGGGACGATGTGGAAATGAGAAACAAGAGTCGTGTGGGAAAAAAAAAAGAAATCAACAACAACATGAAAACTATGATATAACTAGCACCAGCTCGAAATTGTGGTTAGTTACGTTTTATTTTAGTCTCTGCACTCGTTATCTTTCAAGGCGAAACGAATTACGCACCCAAGGATAAGCAGCAGCACTGAATCACTTCACTCTGGAAAAAAACTTGGTAAGGCAATTTGAGGGCAACGATTAAGTGAAAACCAGTGTGTGTCTTGCCTCTTTACAGATAACGACCTGCAATAGTTCTAAATACCTATTTTAAGGCCTCGGCAGTCTTGTGCACAATTATTAAACATTGAACCAGCAAAATACTCCGTTCCGTTAATGAAATTTCTTTTGTAACCCTGAGACAAATTTTATTTTAGGTGTGTTACCAAAAAAAAAATCACTGGAGAAATCCTTTTATGTCTTTACTACTGTCATTTAAAATTTATCAAATAAAGAAATTATTTCCGGCAAATACTGTCTTTTAATAAAAAAAATAAATCAAAACTGTTTTTCTTTAACAAACCTAAAAGAGAAGTGAAACAAATTTTATACTTACTGAAAACAAATTTCTTTGACCTCATAAAATTTTTCGGACTTTTTAACGCTTCTTGAAATAAATAATGAGGATAAAATGTCACAACGTGACGGTGGCAGAACGAATAATCGGAAACGGCGTCGTTATTTTGAATTATTATTTTTTCTTTAAGAAATTTCTCTAAAGTACGGAAATTTTTTTTCTGTTTCAATAAACTGGAGATAAATGACAGTTGTGAAAAACACGAATTTCCAAATTGGTAAATTATAAACCTGATTTATATTTAGTTCTAGCCTTGCTAAACTGTGATGCTTAACTTCATTAAGAGACAAGTCAAGAATTTGAGGCTTAAAAACTATTCTTTACCTACTTCACCAACGTCACAGCAAATATTTTCTTCTACTCTGACAGACCAGCCACCATTTTCTAATTAAAGCAAAAGGTTAGTAATTTTAATAAACCTCACGTCGCTTTTTAGTTGTGAGAGAGTAACGAGTTGAATTACAATGACCTTATCAAGACCTCGTTGTGTAATGAACACGGACTTTCGTATTTGGTAAACTTTAGCCAGTACTTTTCATTTATCGAAAGACATCCATTAGACCTTCAAAATGTAGGATGTTCTCTAATCAAACATTTAAATAATATTAGGTTAGAATAAATTTCACTTTTGTTTTAAAAAAATATGCAATAGTCAATTGCAGAAGAGATGAGGGGAGGGAGATGCAATGTATTGGAGTTGGTATAGAAAATTGTACGGCGGCGAGGAATTCCGAACAGCGAAACTGTAGGGAAAAATCAGCACCAATTTTGAACGAGATTCGACAGCTTACCGATGGATGAATGATTAATAAGAAGGAAAACAAATTAAATTGTTTGAAACGTTTCGAGCAGTGAATATTTCAAGGTAGGTAAGAGTCGGTCACACATACTGAATAACACGGAGGAACAAAAATATAGTTTTATGAGTGGTTATAATCATGAAGTCAGAAATGTTGTTAATTGAGTCGGAGGGTTCTTAAGTAAAGTATGGGGGGTAGGTGCAATCATTATTATTAATAAATTTTAATATAAAAAGGAAACAATTTTTATCAAATTTAAATTTCAACAACTGAAGGTTAAAAATTGAATAAAAGTTTAATGAACAGTCAAAGTATTTAAATTTGGGCCGGCTACTTACTAAACTCAATGGAGAGCAGGGATCTAGTTTTGGGTATAAATCAAAACTTGGCACCGAATTTTTACGAACACTAAAATAGCCAGGGGTAAGAAACGTGAATTTTGTCTCTACGTCTACACCAACTATTTGTAGATGAGCAGAATCCTCCTGGTAATTTATCCAAATACCTGGCAATGCCAAAAACTGGTGCTCAACAAATAGTTATAATATAATGCTGCACTGCCGAATAACGAACACTGTCTAAGGCTCAAGAAATAATGTAGGCGAATCGTAATAATGATGATATGACGAAAAAGTAATAATCTAATGACCGAAAAATCTCCTCAACTCCTCCTTTTATTAATATTTTCCGACTTTCGGCTGTCTTGCGGGGAGGGGGGATTAAAAGGTCCCTCCAGTTTCGTTTGTTTGACCTTGCGCAGGTCGCAGGCCACACTATGTCCCTTCATGATCATTGTTGCAACAGATGTACACGTTTCGTTTACTAGTGAAAAAACAGAGGCCCTTGTCACCCTTTTTTAAGTTCTCAAAAAGTGACCTGCCTATCTTCTTTTGGAATTTTTTTTGGCCAATTCCGTAGTGGTACTGAATTCACGTTTCCCCGTCTGGCTATATGTATTATATCAATTTGGTGATATATTAACCAGTTGCGGTTCATTATTGCTCTTCCACTGGCTTGGTAAACAGCCTAGCCTGCTTCTCAAGAATTACACGCTATAGGCATACATACGAAAATAATAAAAAGATACTTAATAAAATTATGGCGGGGAAAAATGTCTTTTTTATATATATGTGGGTGCAAACGCACTCCACAAGTACGAAATGAAAGCAGCCAGCAAATAAAAAAGTAGAAGAGACATATTAATGAAGAATATAGCAAAAGGCATGGATTATGGAAGTGAGTTATGTAAGCCGTGGTAGAGAAACACGGAGTTACAAGAGTGAATGGCTGTCGAGAGTGGTGTGAGGGGGGATAAAGCCGTGTGGTTGGAAGTTGCGGATGAATCGAGAGGCACTTAGGAGCAGACTTCCGAAGCGAAATCAATGAGGGGATAATATGAGAGGCGCGTGTTCGCGCATCGTCCCATTCGAAACGAATTTTTCTTGGGTCGCACTCTCACACAATACACAGACTTGGGCTTGTAATGAAGTGCATCTGAGATCCGCAATTGTCCCTCGAGCGTGAGCATAAATCACGCAGCTTCCCCCCCATTGATAGCATCCGCAGAATCCTTTCCGAGGCACGCACGCACCGACTGGAGATGACGTTCCTCCCTCGCCTCCTCTACAATTGCTTCCATATTTTAATAGTGCCGCCATTTGTCACAGCACTGCAGTCTATTGTAAAGCAAGCTCGGTAGGAGAGGAGGAAAAAAAAGATTGGAACGAAGGAAGGGAATCGCTCGCCTTATGCAGAGCCATAATCCACACTGGATACAGCCTATTAATGCCGGGGTCCTTGCACATCATCAACTAATAAAAGGAAATATTAAAGGGGCCTGGGATTGCCACCTCACACGTCATAAATATCCTCTAATGAAACAAATGCTCCGGAAACCAGTCGTGTAATTGAAAGAGACGGATGATCCACTCTCAATACTAAATAACGAATAAATGTCTTACAATCAACCAAATTCCTTAAAATCAAACTTTTCCTAAGTCATGCATTACTTCAACATGAGATAAAGGTTTAGAGTCCAAGTAAAACGTCATCAAATTTTCTGCAGCTAAAATTAATATTTTATTTTAAAAGTTTCGAACCATAAATTATACTTTTCTGAAAGACCTCGGTAATTGGTGTATTTCTTTTAATAAAATATTAAATTGATAACTTTTGATTACGCTTTTTTATAATTTTATCTGGTTAATTTCGTCAAAACATTTTCCTGGTACTAAATAACAGATTTTAATATAGTTGATTATGATGAAAAAAAAACTTGGTTTTAAGTCAGCCACAAAGTAATTTATCAGGAACCCTTAATAATTTTACAAGAAAAGTCCGTTGTCGCCTATAGGGAAAAGTTTGTAGTATTCCAATTGGTTTGAGTTGTGTTTGATTTTCTGTTGCTTTTTGAACCTGATCTAAAACGTTAGTCTGTATTCTGTAGAACGAAATTTAAAAAAAAAAATATTAACAAACGTTGGTCTGTATTGTGTAGAACGAAATTTAAAAAATATTGATAAATAGTTCATCTGGCAATTAAATATACATTAATTGAGGTCAAATATACCCCCTTGTCAGTTTTTATTTGATTAAATATTGAACTATATTTCGACCGAAGGAGTTCAAGCAATGAGGTCCAACGAACAGTTAAATTTTTATACCCTGAAGAAGAGAGACGAAACTTAATATAATTCATAATTTACTGAAATAAAATCTGACAAACAGGCTGATTTAATGTAATAAATATATTATTTATTGCAAAAATAAATCTGGTTTGCCGTTTGAATGAATTTTAAGATATTTAACTGTCAACCTGAGGTGAATTTTGAACACGATCATCAATCGTAACTACATAAATAAAATTACGATTCAGTTTATTAGCTATGTTAATTATTGCATATTTTAAGGACAGACGGATTTTCTAAAACAGGAATTCTTTAATAATAATGAAGGATACTCATTTTAATTGGGGTTTTAACTTTCTGTATCTTAAAGGGGTCGGAATTCTACGCTATGTTTCTTACAGAAAATAATAAAATTTAGGAGATTCTCAACGAGCCCAAATATTTGTTCCGGTCTGAAAAACTATTACCCAGCCCATCGATTTCAAAATTGTTTCATAAAAAAATATTATATTTGAGTATGGTTGTGTTACTTGGTATTGTCTGACCTTTCATTTTTCTGTCTTTTCCTATTATAGATGTGAAATTTTGGAGGCATCTGTAATATTTTATTAATCATCAAAATTGTTTCCATTTATAAGTAACGAAGCAAAGTATTTGGGTTTACAATTAGACGAAAAAATTGCACGGAAAAAACATGTCCAAAAATGAACGACAGAAAATAAATCTAAAATTAAGGGAAATGTCTTGGTTTAATGGGAAGAAAATATAAATTATCTTTAGACAATAAAATTTTATGATACAAATTCATCATTAAGCCCACATGGACTTACGGCATAGAATTCTGGGGCTGCGCCAAGCCGCCGAATAAAAAAATAATAATTCAAAGGATACAATCAACAATACTCCGCCCAATCACCAACGCACCATGGTTTATTTCCAATTCCACATAACACAACGATCTCAACATCCCATTCATCACCGAGGAAATCAGAGAAAAAACGAAAAACTACTTTTGAACGAATGGAAGGACAACAAAATAGGCTAATAACCAAAATAATCCACCCTCCTGAAACACAGAGAGGACTTATAAGATTACAGATTTGATTCAGGAGAAGCGAGACAAAAACTAGTCAAACAAAATACACCATTGAGCTTCTAGGGAATCATCATTGGGCGATTACGATACTCCCGTTATGGCATTGTATTGTAACCACTGAAGATTGTAAATTAACGATTTAAATAAACAAAAAAAAATTGTTCCCCTGTATCCGTATTAGCGTTTTGTGGTGGGAAACGGTGGTTTCATTACGCCGAAACATTCTCCTGGTTTATCATTTTTATGTCTCACTTTTAAGTCTGCCAGGAGCCGATAAAAGGTCATTAAAATAAGCCGCATACTCGAGACTATATTAGGAAACGAAGGACACGGCGGAGAAGAAAAATTTGGCGATATTAAGTGCTGAAATTCCACGCTGGCCCTCCGGCAGAATAATCTCAGAGGTAATACAAAGCATTACAAAAGCTTTTAAAGCTCTCGGAACATTGCCATTCGTTCCTGTTTTGTCCAATTATAAATGCATTTGCTTAAATGGAACCATCCGGCGCTGCAGAGCCCGGCGCTATTCTTCAGGGAAAGCGGGGGAAAAAAAAGAAAAACAATAACAACAAAAAATGGAGGTCTGCAAACACCTTTCCCACGTAACGTCGAGGCACAAAACAAATTAATTACCGGCGGGGCGAAAAGCGGGAGCGGCGGGGAATAATGTTTTAATTTGGCCGGCCTCCTGGAGCGAGAGTCTTCGCTGACAGCTATGATTTCATTACTCGCAGCTTTACCGCCGTGTTAAAATGCAACCTCATGCCAAGGACAAATGGTGGCCATCACCGAGGCCCATTGGTAAACAGGTCGTTGTGTATTCGTGGTGATGCACAATCGATATGGAAATCGCGAATCGCTTGCGTCGCTGTGGATAACTGGGGCCAACTACGGTGTTCTACTAACCAGCCAATGCAATCTCTTCATTCAATCACGCGGATCATCCATGCGACGAATTCCGGTAGCAGGTTAACGACAAATAAATAATACAAATTAGAAACTTAAAAAAAGTCCATTCACACACTAAAACACTCGATAAAAAGTAAAGAAGCCAAGTAAAGAATAGAGGGATAATGTTATTTTATAATGAAATATTAGTAGAAGACTGAAATCCTATTTATAATAAAAAACCAATTTGCTCTATTTATAACAACTTTACATAAATATTACTGCTTGCACACTTCAAATTTATAAGCCGGGATTTTTTTTAACGATCTCCACTATATAATGATACAAATTTATTTCCTTACAACTTAATCCAAGAGCTCTATACTGAGGATCTTTTTAATTGGGCCTTCTTATAAAAAAAGAATACTAGTCCTACTTAGAACAGGCAGTACCAGGAAATCCTCAAAATGTTACAAACAGAGGTATTTACTGTGTTTCCTCAGGTAAGCTCATAATCTCACCTGCCGCTTCCTCGTTGCTCCGGACTGGATCACGCCTTATTGTCGTAGTTAATATCCGTGATCAAGACACTTTCCAATCGTTGCCTGTCCAATCTTAGCCTCGACTCATAACCTCCACGTCCTTAATCATCAAACAATCATCTACTTAATCTTAAACTCCTCACCTCCGTCGGTGGCGGGGCTCCATATTCTCCAATCAAATTCACTGTCTGTACTCTCTGGCAAGAGCCGTTTACCCTCCCTCACCTGACGATTTTGGGGGGAAACACCAACCTCCCAACCATCGGCTGTCACCAAATTTCACGGGACGTGGGAAAATTCCCAATAGCGCCGCTGTGTCTGACTTTTATTACCCACGTCTGTAACCGTCACGTAGCTTGCTTTTGGCTCCGTACCGCAAAATTCGGAGTAGATGTGTCTTATCGTTACATTTAAATTAAATTTAACCCTGATAATGAATTCTCCTTAGGTGAATTGTTCCACTCACCTATCGTTCTGTTTAAAAATGAAAAATTTCCCTGGAGGTGGTCACCCTCGGCAATATAAATTAGGTTTCTATTTCATCCCGTACTTGTCTTTCCCTGCCGTCTACGTTTTAAATAGTGTGCTTTCTTCCTTCTGGTTGCCAAGTATCCCCACCCTAATTTCTCTACCTTATCTCTCCTGGTCACCGAATTACAAATTTCTCAGCTCTTCCCCTGCCGTTTCGTAAAGACTGGCCAGGTGGTTATTTTCCTGTAAGGATATAAACAATCTGCACTATACTCGAATAAGGAAGAAGAGCAAGCAAACTGACTCAAACAACCCACCAAAATTATAAATATTTTATCACCATGAAGGTCTTTCTGAAGCTGTGGAGTAAAATCAGTTAGTATATTTTGAAAATTCTGGAAATAAAATTCACTTTTTTTCGGAGGTAATAATTTTCTTGTTCTTCAAAGTAAGCTTCTGAGAATTAAGGATAGCTGCGGTCAAGTTAAAAATCTAACCGAAAGACGAAAGAGGAAATTTTAAAAGCTACTATTAGACGACAAGGAAAATAAATAATACTTTTACCAAATAGACAGTGTAGAACACTTTAAAATTATACTCTCTGTAATCATCCTTATTAAATGTTGTATAAAAATGTATCGTGCCCGTTTCTGGGATAGATAGTTTTGGAAAACTTTGGAAAAAGAGAGAAGATAATTCAGAGCCGTAGATTTTTAAGACTGTCTATTAAAAAGAGGAAAGAATTTTTAATGCTCAGAAAGTAAAAAACTGACCTCAAATTTTAATACTAAATTAATTTTTTTTTCATTTTATGATTACATTGTGTTTTTTTAAGAAAAATTATTAAATTCCTTACTTAAGTTCTTTGTTACTTTTCCCTGAGTCAAACTAATTCGCAGAAATAAGATGGAAGAGAAAATAATTGACAGTAAACGTAACGAATGATACAGTAAATAATTATGAAAATAATCGACTGATGTTAAAAAAATAAAAATAGTGTTATCCAAATAACAAGATAAATGTAACTTAATTACTCAATCAATTATAAATGTTTAATTGCAAACACTTGATCGCTAATGTATGTAGAAGTTAAATAAATTAGTACAGTAAAACTATTCCTGTCAGTCTAGAGGAAATGATTAATATTTTAAATTTTCGTGAGTAGAAGTTAAATAAATTACAGTTAAAAAAGAGGAAATGAAGAAATATTTTAAATTTCTGTTATTTTTACAATTACCTTAAGAAATGGATAAACAAGAAAAAAAATTCTGTGTTTAGGAAGAATAGTTACTGACATTTAATTTTTAATTAATATTTTCATAGATATAACTTGAATATTTGCATTTCTAAATGAACATTTATTACTATATTCATGACACTTTTCGTAATAAAGCAGAAATTTTTTTATTTTCAGTATTAAAATTTTGCTATTTGTGTACTGTACTAATTTGGCTCTAGGCATTGTTAATAATTATTTTTCTTGTTTATGATTTTTCATATCTTGTGTAAAAACTGTAACTTGGCCCTCAGGATATTCTTCTAAATAAATTTGTAAAATATGTTTACCTATGCGTTGTTATTTTAGGATGATTGGGATTTTTAATGTCATAGAACTTTAATTAGGGTTCCGATTCGCTAGGTAGTCAGTGGCTTCTGGTAGTTGTTCTCAAGAGAGAGAGAGAGAGAGAGAGAGAGAGAGAGAGAGAGAGAGAGAGAGACTTTTTTTTGATAATAATTTACTTGACCTGTTTTCTAGATTCAATAACAGGTCTGTTTAGCAATATTTTTCTTTTGTTGATACGTTTTTTTACATAGATATAAATATGTATGAATACAATAACAAAGTATATGCGTATATTTAAATTTGTTTGAGCATGTAAGATCATCACCTGTTACACTAGTTTCATTATTATATTATTTTCGTGGAGAGACTGAAGGAGAGAATTCTTTATTTCTTTGTCTCCTCCGCATCCTTTCCACCTTTATACATTTTGTTTGTGAAACAACTCCGGTTTTCCGGTTACGACCCACACACCACGTGTTTCCGGATCTCCATGACGCGTTGGTCGAGTAGTTGTAGGTTCAAACTTTTTTACTAATTTTATACTCTAATTATTTATGACTGTATTTGTATTAGCAGAGTTATGTAATTTGTTTAAGATAATTACTTGAATAATCTTACTATTACTATAATTTATATTCTATTTTATGTTATGATGTCCATATTTTGGTTCTTATACTAATCCGGTTTCTGGATTTGAAAGTCCGGTCCGATGATGAGTATATTAAGTCTTATGATGTAATATTTAAGATTCTATATTTTTAGTCCTGTATTTTGTCAGTTCTAAAGCGGATATCAGGTTTGTCAAATTTTCTAGAGCCGCGGTGAGTGAGTGGTGGGTTTCTTATTATTTCCCATAGTCTTTCTTTTCTTAAGGTTTCTCTTATTGTCTTGTCTACCTCATAATTGGGGCATTCCAGTATGGCGTGTTCCGGTAGAGAGAGACTCAGAGGATGGAAAATTCAGATCGGGGGGAGTTTGTTGGGGTTTCCTGACCTTGATGGCCGAAGAGAGAGATGAGGAATTATATTTTGGGCCGTAAGATATTGGATAAGTGATTGCAGCAGGTGTTGACGGAGCAGAGCAGTAGTTGCCTCTAGGCGTGGTGATAGGGCGAGAACAGGGCTACCTGCTGCTAATATCCGTGTTACAACTTGTCATCGGCCGTGATAAATGGCCGTGGAGCTGACTGGGCCTCAGATAAGCATTCGGAATGCGTGGCCATGTCGTGATTGGGCCTTTCAATGGGCTCGTTACCGGAGACGTGATCCAGATTTCTAAACGGAACCTCCACCACACTTTCCTTCACACACCACCTGGCGACCAAGGACATGCACGTCCAATATTCGACCACGTAACGTCGCTCTGGTCACTTTATCCAGGAAAAAAAAATTCTCCATGAAGTCAAGTCGATTCGGTTCCCTCAAAGAAGGAAGAAGAAATTTGCAGTCTTTGGAAAGAAAATAAATATTTTGAGAATTTAGAAACGTATACGAAGCCACTTTAGAAGGTATGTATTGAAGAATCGAGGACAGTAGAACACGGTAACGGAAGGTCTAACGACATAAGGTACCCAGATAGTGATCACATGGTATGTAGTTAAATGACAGGGGGAATTTTCCGATATGATACAGATAAAATTAGAGAGAATAAAATACAGCTACTCCATAAACCTCAAAAATACTATTAATAGTCATTATGGGTCATAGAAATATTTTTCTCGCATCTGTGATACAGACCGTAAGCAAGTTTCGGTGATTGAAAGCTTTCTTTAAGGATGTACCAAAATTTAATTTACATTCTAGGAAAGATATTTTTCTTCATCTTCTTATTTGATATTGCAGCCCGAGTGGTCCTTAACCTTCTACATCCTACTCTATCCATCGTCAGATCCCTCCAACTCCTTATTAGAAATCTATTCTCGTCCGCTAGTTCGCGATTCCCACCATCTTGTTCTCGGTCTACCTCTTAATCTGGTTTCATCTGGGTTGTTATTGAAGACCATCTACACTTTCCTTGTATCTTTCATCTTCGTAATTTACCCCATTTCAGTCTCTGACATCTTATATACATCTCTAATTCCAATTCCTTGTACAGTTCATCAATCTCACTATTATAACTGGCTCAGCATCCATCCACAATTGCTCCAAAAATCCTTCTTAGGAATTTTCTTTTCGAGTACTGCTAGTTTGTTTTTTAAAAGTATTATTATTTAAGACCCATCTTATAATTGGTCTTATGAGGGTTCTGTAGATCTTAATTTTAATTTCTCTAGATATTATTTTATTTTTAATAATTGGTGGGTGTGTGTAGCATGCCCTGTTAGCCAGGTATATTTTTCTTTGTTCCTCATTCCTTATCTCGTTGTTTGCTGTCAATATATCGACCCAAGATACATGAATTCATTCACCTTTTCAAAGTTGTATATGCCAATTTTGATTTCCTCCTCTTGGTTACTTTTTCTTCAGGTAACTGACATGAATTTGGATTTCTTTATGTTCATTCTGAATCCAAGTTCTTTTTGTGTGTTTGGTTATTCAGTGCCATAAGGGAAAATAATAGATTAAATTAGGTGGCTGTAACTTGGGTCCTTACAATAATTGAATGAAAAAATAGAATGAAAGGGAGGAGACGTTGGTGAACTCAACGAGAATAAAGCGATTTGGAATGGGAATTGAATGAATATCGAATTATTTCAGTACAGAACTGCACATTAATTTAGTTAAGAGTTGATTTAAAATGTGCCAGAGTCAAGATTTTTTGATTGAACGGATTTATGTGCAACCCATGTTTCGATCTGTTGTACGGTTGTCTAGAATATGATATTACAAATGTAGCAGCCCCGTCCCGTCAACTGTTGTCAGACAGGCTAGCCAACCCTTCCACCCCTCGCCGCCTGGCTCCGTGACTCAAATAATTCGTCGCTAATAAACCGACCCCTTCCTCCCCCTTCCCCCCGATTTTAAACCAATGCCAATCAATTAAAAATGGAGGGTGGGTAGGGCGAGGGTAGAAGGAAAGTGGTGTGGTCGCTGCCCGTGGAGCGGAGCAGATGACACGTGCTCGACCACGGGGGCCATCAGGGGTACCACAACACCGCTGCGATATCTGGCGGCCACAAACCGCATCGTATCAGACACGTGTTTACACCACCTACTTGCGCCACGTGCGTTAGTGTTTATTTCCCGACGATTGCTTGTTTTCATGCGGGCAAGTTCCTGGTCAGTGTTTGGCGTCACTAACGGTTTCATTCTTTTTAATTTTATCGTCTCGTCGTCCACAACAACACACACACACACATTAAGAGCTGCTTGTACACAAGCATTCTGCATGCATTAGGGACATACCTCAGATAAGATCTGCGAGCAGATGACTTTCAACATATTTCAATTATAATTAGGAATGTCTCGACACTATCTCGAATAAATAAACCACTTCGGCGTGGAATTTCCGTTTAAACAATAGTTGGCACATTAAACATTTCCCTTACTGTTTCATCATTGTGCCTGGATGAAATTTTAACAAATTGGCGATTAAAATAGACCGCAAATTTTTTAATAAGAGTCACTAAATTAATGTGGTAAAAAATTTTCTACTCGTACTCTTCGGTATCTTTTCGATGAAGTGAATCTCGATTTTATTTATGATATTTTTTCAATGAATTTTTTTCACCCAGAAGATGTTGTGAAAGCTACAACATCTCTCTAAAATTCTGTCAAAATTTTGACTTTAAACACAGGACGATACATATTCTTTCTAATATTTATGTAACTAGTAAAATAAACATGACTTCCTTTGGTTTTGGAACGTTTTTAATCTTTTCCATTAAATGAGTGCAAGTTTTCGTTTAGGACCTTGCTGAGTTTATCTTTGACTCATCACCGAAATATTTCGTTAAAGTAGTGGCACTATTGGTGAAGTCAACGGATTTTGGATGAATCGTACTGCACTTCTAATTTTTTTGAAAAAATATTTTATAATATATAAATATTTAATTAAAATAAATAAAAAGACGGCCAAAAAAGTCTTCCTTTTAAGACTTCTTCAGGCTTCTTATATAAATTCAAAATTATAACATAGAACTCAGAATTAAAATTTGTAATATTATGTTTGTAGTAAGCCTGAAGAAGTCTCAAAATGGAGATGAAACGTCGCTTTTTGTTAATAAATAGTTATATATTTAATGCTGGATTTTTCGGTTGTCTTTTTATTTATTTATTGTTATATATTGTAAATAAAAACTATGATGTTAATAATTAATTTTTGGCCCCTATATATTGTGACAATAAAAACCTTTAAAAAATGTTGGTATATTTCGGGTTTAATTTTTTTGAATAATGGGAAATATTTTAAAACATTTTTTTTACATTGAACTCATTAAGAAATATTACTCATAAATTTCTACAGACAGAGGGAGGACTTTCCCGGTTAAAGTAATTAAGGAACCATCACCCATACTTCAAACCGTGTTAACCAATTTATTAATATTGTGCCAATTAGGAACCACATAATGTTTCATTCGTGTATTTTTTAATATAAAATGGATGGGTTTTTCACTTATGCGTAGCTAAACTTAATTATATATGCGTTTAAAATTCTTAAATATTCTGTGATAATTTTTTTAATAAAAAAGGTAGTGTTTAATTATTTTTTTAAAATTTAAAATTGTAAAATTTATATTACTAATTTTTGTTATACTCGTATACCAGAGGATTTAATGACAATTTTGTACTTTAAACTCTTTTTATTAAAGTTACTTGAACCGCATTTTCTAATTGAAAGAAATACAATAGAATACCATTCGATACAAAGAGGGTGGAATTAGTGGTCATGAAAAATAAATTTTTGTAGACTGAATTGTGATAAATGAAGGTAGCAGAAAATACCTGGGGACAAAGATATAACCATGAATTGGATATGTTCATAAAAGCGAATAACATATAATAAATCAAATCAAAGGCTCCAGAATAAGCTGGCTGGGTCACGTATATAGAATGAATGATGATAGGCTGGTATAGAAAGTTTACCAATGGAACCCGTTGACATTTAAAAACAAGAGGAAGACCAAAATTTAGATGGAAGGATGATGTTTTGCAAGATCTTAAGAAGATGAACATCAAGAATTGGAAAATAGAAAAAGTTGGAAGGGTAATATAGAGCAGGCGAAGACGATGAAATAAATCGTTGTAGCGCCTTCTGAGAAGAAGAAGAATTGTGATAACCTAAATGCCAAGAAGTTGGTGTTGACGGGCGTATTTGTGCATGTGAATTTAGACTTACCGTGGGGCTGTAGAAGGGAGCCTGGTCGGCGCCGATGGCTGGGAGGTAGGCGGCGATGCCGTCGGGGGTGTAGGGGATGCTGTACATGGACAGCGGCAGGCTGGAGGCGGCTCGCCTCTGGTAGTCCAGGAGCTCGTACTGGCAGGAGCACACGCTCTGCCCCGTCAGAGGGTCTGTGTACAGAGGCCGGCCTGTGTCGCAGCAACGCGCCGCCGACGGGGGGCTGGGCGGCGCCGTGGCGGACACGGGGGCGGCGGACGCGGGCGCTGGCGCCGGGGGAGGCGGGGGGCTGCCCGACACGGCCACCTGAAAAAAACACTAACCATTAACGTACTATTCTCTACACACACACAAACACAAAAAAAATACAATCAATATAAGAAGAAGTCGCTGGAGAAATACAACCACTGTTAAGTCGAAGCAGAAATTCCAGTTAAAATTGAATATCACACTAGAAGAATTTACTTGCTGCACCAACGGTACACGCAAAGAGATCCTGAACCTCCTTTTTCTAAAAGTCTCAAATCATTTAATATTTCAATTTAAAAAATACTGACAAGGAGGCCTATTAAATCATTTATCAGAAAAATCTAGCTTTAATGGCTCTGTACTTGGAGTCGTTGGTATGGATTTCTAGACGTAAAATTTTCCAAGCATGAAATAAAATGAAAATAATCATTTCGGCACACGGTAACGTAGTGTTACTCCCTCTAATGTAATCATTTATGCACATATGACACATTTTGGGATCATTACAGCTATGCTAAGAAAAGAGATATAATAAAGACTTGAAACCTGTGCAACGGTAGTCATTCATCGGTGGGTACATTTTTGTGTTGGACAGTATGAATTATTAAGGTTACTACACTTTTATAAATAAATATTAGATCCTCTTAGCAAAGTATCTTGTTTATTAAGTCAAAGTGTCTTCTTCCTTTAGTCTTCTTGAGACTCTGAGTGGCGTAGGATTCTAGTTTATTTGTTGCAAAACTGTATTGGGAAGATTACTCAGTTGATCTTGAGTAACTTCATCATCAAGATTTTTTTGGATAATAAGCTACATGAAGGTGATCTTGAAACAGGCATCTCCCCTTGCCAGGTTGGTCCATTGAGAATTGTCCAGATGAATCAGCTCCCTTGTTCTTTGAGGTATATATTGTCTTACACTGAGGTGTTGGACGTGATACGACGACCTCGTGTTTTAGTACCAGAGAACTGATGCCAGTCGAGCTTTCATACAAGGGTAGGTCGCTCTTTCAGAACGAGGAATGTCAGTCTCAGCTGATGGCTGCTGTGCGTCGTCTCCCAAGCGTCGGAGGTATGCTGGCTTCAAAGATGGACGGATGTTTAGATCAGATTTTACGTCCAGTGAAACTGACGTAACTATTTAAATTTTTCAATGTTGTCTTCTAAAATGCATCCAAAATTGTTTCTGTAAACTGCTCTTTAAAATAAATGTTTCGATAAACTTCTTTTTAAAGTAAATTTTCGATAAACTGCTCTGTCAAAGTAAAAATTTCGATAAACTGCTCTCAAAAAGTGCTGTCTCGTCTCCTAATGCACCCTTGTTTTGTTCTTCTCGCCCCGCCCAAAATCTCTCCTGGTGGGGGTGCACTTTCTACTTCCTCCATATGGAGGGTAGGATTCTGGAGATTGTCATTTCGGCAAGTGTCCTTCATAATCTTGGGCATAACAAATTGTTGTTATGAAGTCACTTGCCTCTATTGTTCCGGCTTTCGGGGAATCGGGGTACAGAGCAGGTCCAGGCGTCAGGTCAATTTTTCCCGCGGCTGACCAGATGTATTGCTGGTAAATAACATCTGTTGTCCATGTCTTCCGCAGGCGAGACTTGATGCTATCTCGTCCAATAATATTTACCGAACCTTAATGTTTCCGTTTTCTGGCCGAGAAGATGGACTGTAATTCGTCATTTACTTAACCTATCGCGTTCATTCATGCTCCCGACTTCGTCCTGCTTAAATCTAACTACTTATGTACACGAAATAAGAAATAAAAAAATACAATTTAATTAATATTATGTGGTTTAGGCAATCGCGTACCACAAGACTGTCCTCCGCCAAAAGAAGCCCAAAATGGACGCTAGTGATAACAACACTACATAAATTTTTAAAATACATGGAAAAGAAAGAGGAGTCCTAGGACACACATGAGCGACACCACCCCGATGTTCCGGGGGTGGAAACACGTCGCGCAGAAAGGGTTTAAGGTTTTAGTGGGTGAAAGCCCCACACTACTGGCTGGTGCGTTAAGTACATTTCCTGATTTTCCCTCGTCAAAAAAATTAAAAATAAAAAATATTGCCCAACCACCCAGGTAAACTGTTGCAGGCTATCCCAGGTGTGATTTCATTCGTGGAAAAATATGCCATGTTTTCAGCAAAGTGGACGATTGTAATTGCACTGTAGTTAGGATAGTCCCTAACGAACATTACTCACTTATTAAGTTAACGTCGCGTTGCTAAAGTTAACACTGAGGACACTCCTTGGACACCACTAATTATTAAAAATGACCCTAAAGTAAATCAGTAATCTTAGACGAAAACCTCCGTGCGCCGTTTCGGGAGTGAAAACTCGGCTGAACGAATGAGGTGTAGGAAACTGGAATTAAGCGTGATGGAGAACGCTACTCTGGCCAGGTACACCTCCAAACATTAAAAAAAAAAATTGGAATGTGTCATGGAAGATGTCAGGAGGTAAAAGTAAAATAATATCTGCCTCCGTTGGTTGTCCAAGAGGTTACACAAGACATTCCCCTCTGCACATTCAATTGCAATTCTTTTCACATTCACCGTTATATTATTTTTTTATGAGATTAGGAAGGTGTTAATGACGTTAGTGTGTCAGAAAGAGGTAGTCACATTAATATGCGACGTTGCATCGAGGACATGAATGTACTTCCTCCACACACACACACACACACACATACTGGGTCGTTCAACTCATGTCATTGTGTTCTATACTTGGCGAGCGAGCTAGCGCCTTTAGGCCCAGTGTTCATGACTTTGAAAAGAGGGGCCACACGAAAAGGATCTGGACACCTTCAGACGACACTCCTGGAAGGTCTTACTTGGGGATTTGAAAAGTTGACTGACAGTCAAGGCCAGAGGTGGCTCTGAAAATTGGTGGCACAATAAGAAACAATATGATGTTTCCTTGGAACCGACGTTTCTAACAGCAACAGAACTCTAAATTTCTTCAAGGCAAAATGAAGCGGCTCAGAAATTATTTTCAGAGCAACGGAGAAAATGTAAAACATGGGCCTCACACTAGGCAAGATTCTGGCTTTCCATTGTCTGGTCTCATATGAGTAATTAACAGTTTTGGAGCATTTAAGTTTAAATTTAATCTAACCATAAACAATATATATGTATATAAGATTTTTGAATAAATACGAAAAAGATTCTTCCCTTTATAAATTTTCATGAAATTAAGATGCCAGTCAGATAAACGAGTTGCTAATTAAGAGAGATTGTGGTACTTATTTTATCACTTAATTTTTGTTCGTTAATTGGATACTTCTTTATTTAATTAGGCTCTATCTTGGACAGACGGTTTTATATGTACTAATTAAGATTCCATTCGATGCAGTTTAGTAATTATATCAAACTGAGAAGAAACCATCACCAAATTAATCAAATTTATATGAATAATAACGCGAAAACTTTGGTATAAATTCGTATTTTTCTGGGTCAATATTTCGTAGAAAAAAAGACAGTAATTCCGTTTTAACTGCATTAAATATTATTTACTGAAATGACAAAAAAATTAATAAATAATAAAATTCAGCAGTTATTAAAACTCGTCTTCACTCGTTTCGTTGTTTCATGCCTTATTGTTTTCTTTTGTTTTCCAAATTAAGATGATGATTTCCTCGTAAATAGGAGAGGATTTTAATGACACAGCAGTTACGTAAGTCACTTTACTCCGTCCCTTTAAGGTAATAGGAATTTTCAAACTGCCTGTAAAGTGTTCCAGTTAAAATGAACACATTCAATTATCTTAAGACCGAAGTCTTGTACGATGCGTCATATGTGCATAAATGATTACATTAGAGGGAGTAAAACTGCGTTACCGTGTGCAGATATGATTTTTTAAATTTTATTTCCTGCTTGGAAAATTTTACGTCCAGAAATCCATACCAACGACTTCAAGTACAGAGCCATTAAACCTAAATTATTCTGATAAATTATTTCATCAGTCAGTATTTTTGTAATTTAAATATTACCACGTTTCGTCTCTCATTTGAGACTTCTTCAAGTGAAAATTTAGCTGTACACGGAACTTCACTCCATGACTGCTCAGTCGAAGGAGATCATAAGAACTTCACCCCAAGATCTCCTTCGGCCGTGGAGTCATGGAGTGAAGTTCTACGTACAGCTAAACTTTTACCTGAAGAAGTCTCAAATGAATGACGAAACGTCGTAATATTTAATATTTAAAATGTAAAAAATACTAACAAAGAGGCTCATTAAATTATTTATTATATATTTAATTGTCAGAAAAATTATTGAACTAAATTATTCCCCACGAATTGATTTTTTACTCTATAAATTTAAAAATCTTAGATGTAATTGAATGTATTAATCATAGTTTAATGAGGTTAAATCAATTTATATAAAGTCTTATCAACCGAGGGAAGTATGTGAATCTCTTCTTATTTGCCACTTGTAGATACTCATCATGATTCCAATACCCCTAATGTTTCTATATCTTACTATGACGTCACCACGCATTCCGCTACAATCTCTAGTCGTTTACACGGTGCGCACTCAACCCAAAAGAGAAGCTCTAAACTCTAAATTGTGTTTCGAACAACTTTGCAATTTTGTTGTGATGTCAAAAGCATACAATGCAATATAATGCATACTCGTCGCGACAGTTAAGAGACATCTTGGTCGGTGGTAAACCTCTGATAATTAGGTATGACTCTTGTATGTTTGGTATGTTTTCCCTGAGACGACGAAACGGAGCAAGGTGGACAGGGCTGGCTGGGGCTTCTTCTTGCTTGTGTGCGGGCTAAGCTGAGGGCTTTAAGCAGTGGCTTTGCTAATAGACAGCGCCCACCACACACCTGGTCGCATTAATAAGCATTAACGTACGGGATATTTATATTAGAGTCGCACTTGCCAGTGAGCCTACACGAGATATGATGTTCCACGTATTCAGAGGGCATTAGGGAATGCCAGCTGCCATCAAAACACAGCTTGTGCTGCAGCCATTCTCATGCTAATATAGAGAGGCTCACTCTCTCTCTCTCTGGACCGAATTTCGTGCTCGTAAATTCCGGAATAGCTTTACCACCGTGCAAAGCAATCACCACGTTCATCAAACTCTTTCCTGTTTTTTTCCAGAGTCGGGAAGGAAAGAGATGAGCCTTAAGGTTACCTAATTTTACTGCTGTAATCCTTCCACGCTACTGTAACTGTAGACCACGCTCGGGATCGTTTGTTCTCAAAGAAACTCTTTTCATCCACTCCTCCAACAATACTTACTTCATCCCCTTTAATTACAGAAAATTGCAGTGAAGTTCGCTAGATTCTATCCGAGTTATTAAAAACGAAAAGAAAAATTTCGATTGAGTAAAATGTTTAATTTTTGATCTGCGTAAACATAGACAGTAACTAAGTGTAATCAAAACATTTCGTAAATTGTGTGTAGACAGCCCTTCGTGCATCGCCGACCACCAAACACTGAACTGAGAACCAAACAGAGGCCGCCACGTCAACGTGCAAATTAAAACGGTGCATTACTCATTAATATCTGTAACAGTAAAATTTGTCATAGTTCTGAAGGATAATAAGATACAGTAACACACACACACTATATACGTTTATTTGACAGGAAGTGCAGTACAAAGGCTCGTACTACGGAAGACTACGTCCGCTTCGGGGTCCAGTACGATTTATACATTCCATGGAATATTCCAGAAAAAGAACATTTTCGAAACAGAAAATACTAGTGATGGAAGGTGAATAAATTAAACAAATGCAAATGGTTGCGTTCAGTGGGACTCGAACCCGAGTTCACATTTCTGCAAGTCCAGCAAACCATGACTGCGGATTCTCAGATGTTACAATATTATTTTTGTACCACTCACTGGAGTGGATTACACTGAGGAACAATAAATACTTGTGTCGAAAATTTTAAATATGTGATCCTGATGGTTCATGTTTTCTTCAACCCAAATATGAAATCGGATTTTCTAATAACGCACGGTTTCCGAGAGACAGTTATTTAAGAAATCAAAAATTTCTGAACGCTTTCAAACATTCTAACTCGCCTAGAAAGTAAGAAATGACCATTTTCATCTATATTTCGCCTCTGTAACACCCTCTTGATGGTCCACCAATAATTGGTTAGCATATTAGTAGTCCTTTTCCTCGATACCAATTTTCCATAACTGAAATCTCCAGATGAAACTTTTCACCGTGCTCATCACTCACTGCGCCAAGATGAATCCAGGTGCAAGTTCAAAGGATTATTACTAACCAAATATTGGATGGTTGACAATTTCCATCCTAATATGCCGGCCGACCATCAAGAGAGATCCTACATAGGTGAACATAGAACAAAATCCCCATTTTCATCCTTTCTACGTCAGCCAGAAATGTAGGAATATTGTGTAGTTGATGATGTAGAAAATATTACAGTGTTTAAAATTATAAATGCCAGTATCTCGGAAACCTTGCTTGATGGGGGGAAAGCCGACATTATATTTGAATTCAGGAGAAATAATACTATCAAAATTTCATATATTTATTCTTCGCCAGACCAAAAAAATATATATTTTGTTCCCCGAGTGCAATGGACGAAAAATTGAGCGCTTGAGAAATTCCGCATACACTTGACGAAGGACAAAGGGTTGCACCAGGTAAAACTATTGGGACTGGTGAGGCAGAAGTTATGTTGACCAGTGTTCTGATTTCATTGTTTAACAGGTATGTAGGCTGACTAATTAAAATATAGCCGTGCGGTTTCTCGATAGAAATGATATTCGTGTCTCTTACCATCGTGATAGGAGAATCAGCCACTATTAAGAATGAAATAATTCCAAATCGAATCCCTCGCGACGCTTCCTGTGGGGCGCTTGTGGGTAATCCCATGGCAGTCGAAGCCAAGCCAAGCTTTCCGAGGAACGGAGCAGCAGCATCCTGTGTCTGAATATGGCGCTCACGTCCTTCCTGTTGACTGATGGATGAGCGATGCAGCGCCAGATATGAGGAACGTGTCTCCCTCCGTCCAGGTGTGTGGTGGCAGCCAGTCTTCCTGTTCATCTCCTCGCAGACAACCCACCACAAATTACGACCTCACTCACCATCACGGACATAAGTTCAACAGGACAGGACGTGGAAAACAAAAAAAAAATACTGTCGATTCGGCTGATAGAACCAACAACAATTCACTTTGAGACCTAACATTCGCAACCTGAAGACAAAATCCTCTGTTTTTATTCTTACGTCAGCTTTCTTATTGTACGACTTGCTCAACACTGTCGGGGTCTTTATTTTTAATATTCCGTAAAGTGTATTAATTTAACCTTGATTATTGAACATCATTTACGATGCGACTCTTTGGAGAAATTATTATTATGAGGACTTTAAAACGTCATTTTTGGGGGTTAACAGACTATATGAGGGTGATCCTGAAACAGGCAAATCACCTTTAATAGCATAGGAAGGGAATTACAAAGGGGGAATGTGGAAGGTACAACAAATCAATATATATAGAGAGAGAGAGGGGGGAGAGAGAGAGAAATCGTTGAACAATTCTGAAAATATGATGAGTGAAGAAAGAGGGGTGAATTTTTTTTTCTGAATTGATTATTGTCATTTTAATATTGAATTGGAGAAAATATTCCTGTCCCTTCACAGTTAAATTGTGAATAAATACCAATTTACAACATACTTTTCTGACGGCCAATAAATCAGCATATAAATTTATTCAAAAATGACGTTTCGTCTCCTTTTTGAGACTTCCTCAGGCAAAACATTTAGCAATTATTCATATTTTTTCTTGACTCCCTCAGCCGAAAAGATTATTTTATTATTATTGTAAATACTAATTTCCTTTTAGAGGGTCATTTATAAATAAATTCCCGATATGAATATTTCTCCCCCTTACGACATTTCAATAATAATAATGCCCATTTAATAATAAATGGTTTATTGTATACATGCGCTACCGTGTCAAGGAATAAAAGGAAAAAATCGTTGTAAAATCTAATAGCACATAAATAACTTTTGCTGATTGGAGGGGTTGACAAAATGGGAACAATTTTAATCCTTTTCTTTCCCCCCACCCTTCCTCCTTTATGCGTTAATAAACTTGTCACCCGAAACGACGATGGTAATTCAAGTCTCCCTACAGGTAATTGGACGTAAATCAAATACGAATTTAATAGCTTGCCACCTGCGAAGTGCCTGAAACGATGAAAGAACAAGAAGAAGAAATTAAGTTGACTTGGCCAATTTAGCGTCATATTCCGCACTTAACAAAACCCCCCCGGATGGTAAACTAGTAAATTGAAATCGTCGGAGCGAAAGTAGTTCCCGGGGACCGAATTCGATTTACGGTTACACAAAACAAAGTGACACATTGTTTCATTTCATCAGGGTTATTGTTAAGTGGACTTGTGAGGGTGTGATGATGGTTGGGGGGGCGGGTTGGAGGCGGTTACGGAAAAATAGGACTGCGAAATGAAGGCTTTATAACTGAGGCACTCTGACGGTTTCTGATAGAATCTGGATTTTATGTGATTACTCACGTGACGTTTCAAAATATTTTTTTGTTTACTGGTGTACTCAATGAACAGAAAATTTGTTTACCGCACGACTTCAAACTCGCAACCTCTGTTCATCGACTACGAAGACGTTAAACGTGTTTAAGATGAAAAGAGAATGGATAGAGTGGCCTTCCGAAAAAAATGAAAATGTTTCCCTTTCCCGGAAGGAATTGGACTCGGAATCTACGTCAAGACGACACCGTCGAGTTCAGCAGAGTGGAACGAGTGTTGTCTTTCCACTGCAACTCTACGCCCGCCTCCACGCTGTCTGTGCACACCAACATGTCTTCAGATCTCTGTTCTACCAACTCATCGAGGTGGTCACTTTTTGTCACGGTAAACGTTCCGTTTCTTTTCCCCGCGAGAAGCGGAAGACGTCAGCTGGAAACGTATCCCCGGAGGGGGAAAAAAAAGTGGCAGCAAGTCAATTTACCCAGATACCTTTTATCAAATAAATTTTCCAAGTGTCCCTCTGGTTACGACTGATGTTTGGTAAAATTCTCTCGTTCTTCCGTCGCAACTGGTTTAAAGTTAACAGTGTCGGGAAAATCAGCTGAGGAAATGATTATTTACTACAAGGGTACCGAACGACTGTGTCAAGTGTTTCTATAACAAACTTTTCCTTTTAGCAATATGTTTGGATCATGATCAAAAAAAGAATCAAACAGAATCGCTGGAGACGGTTCACGAAAGGGCTGATAAATATTGTAAGTCAATAACCAGGTCATGGAAACTAGAATAGGAAACAATTAGGTTGTGACTTATCGCAAAGAATAGAGGGAGCAAGGCTTGTGAGGCAACAGCTATGGATTTAATTTAGCATCATCTTCCAAAAATCCCAGTGATATCTATAAGGCGGAACAATCGATTTAGAATAAATTGATTGCAATGGAAAGTGTTCATCCCTGAGAAGGACGAACAGCAACTTTGAGAGTATTTGGGGAAAGAAGTCTTCACGAGTATAATCTTAGGTTGAATCTTAAAAAGGAAACCATAGAGCGTTTTCTCTCTCAACGATTAAAATCACAATCCAATTTAAATTGAAATGTAGTGTTAAAACCGTAACTCAAACAGTAAATTATTTGAAAATTAAGTATCATAAATAAAAAAAATACAGCCAATTTGTCAACTAAAAAATTAATTAATATTTATTTACCGCGTTCCGTCCAGATTTCTGGACACTATCAGATAACTAGAAAGAACATCAATATTAAATTTTCGTCAAAATATAATTTTCAATTAAATAAGTAACAGACTTAGATATTTGAAATGAATAAAACTATTACACGTGTGTATAATTTAGTGCCTTGCCTTACCTCCAGCGACAGTTATGGTCGAAATGATATATAACAGTGAGTTCGTAATGTAGGCCGTTAAATATTAGCAACGGTAAATGAAACTATACAAAAAATTTAATTATTTGTAGCAAGAGAGTGTCATATATTTTACGTACATTACTTGTGTCGTTTTAATTTTTACGCTGAGTGCAATTTGGGTTGCAACCTGATATGAAGCATTTTCCTAGATCATCGTTCCTGAAAAGTAATTAATTTCCTCATCCCAAACTTCCACATATTGCCCATAGAAATTATGATTTTTAAGATATATATGTGCTTCGTCACTTTTTTTGTTGGTTTTCACCTTATTTTATACGACTTATTAGTGTTATCTTCGTTCGCCCAATATACAGAGCATTACAATGTAAGCAGTTAGTTTTGTAAATAACGTTACTCGTTTTTCCGGAAAGGTAATTTTGTCTTTAATATATTTTTACGAAATTTTAAATCATTTAAAGATTTAAAAACAGCACCTACATCTAAGATATATATGCTTGAACACAGCGGAGTACTTTTGTTGTTGGTTTTTATCTTATTTTATACGGCTACTTAATGTTATCTTCGTTTGCCCAATATACAGAGCATTACAATCTAAATAGTTAGTTTTGTAATTAACGTTACTCGTTTTTCCGGAAATTTCTATTACGAAATTTAAATCATTTATAGGTTTTCAGCAAGTCTACTGAGGGCACAATCAAACATCCTCAGAGCCATGGTTCACACTCCATGAGCAATTAAACGCTACACCAGGATCTTAGAACACCTTGCATCAAGGATGTTATTCAATAGAGAGATTGAGAGAGGGAGAGATAGTTAATAAACACCATGAGAAACTGGAAATCCATTATAACGACTGCTGCAATACGGGAAACCACAGAAGACTAAAACGATGCTGGCCAATTTGTTACATCCTCAAAGTAACATGGGTCTGATCACTGAAGTGGACACTTAGAAAAGCAGGAAAAACGGAGGGATGTTGAATCGGTCCTTGGATATCGACTCGGATTAACTCAGTGGTTAGAGAGCCCCGGATGTATATCGATCGGGAGGTCCGGGGTTCGAGTCCCTGGCTCGGTCGACATTTTTCCACTCCTGACCTTTCTTATAAAAAAATATAGCTGATAGAACCTGTTATTGTGATTTATATTTTAATAAACAATTTTTTAAAAATATATATAGATTTAAAAACAGCACCTACACCGTATTTATTAAACAAGCCAGTTAGTTTATATTGTATGTTTACCACACAAGATAATACCAGGAAACTAATTTTCTGCTAATCTTCGTAAGTGGTAAATTGTATCCCGGGTGCTGATTTTATTTTGATGAGCTCATTGATGATATTAATTTATTAAACCAGAGAGTTCGCTCTTGTAGGTTACAAGTATTCCTGAGAGAGCTCATTGATGATATTAATTTATTAAACCAGAGAGTTCGCTTTTGTAGGTTACAAGTATTCCTGAGACCAATGGATTGGTTCATCCCAAGTTATCTGATACCATTTGTAGATTATGAAATACATTAATGTCGAAAGCTCCTAGTCTTACGTTGAGAGGGTAATTTAATCTCACTAGTTTCACAATTATCAGACTGACTTCGTTGGGCAACTTTGTGTGGGTTTGAGTGGCCCTGGCAAATAAAGAGTTGGAAGTCGGTCTGTCGCACCGAGGATGATGATGATGATGATAATGCGGGTTCACGCAATAAAACGTCACCTTGATGCGTCCGCTCATTAAAGTAGTGCGTAGTGAATGCGCACAGGACAGGTTGAAGGAATCGTTGCCCCCCACCCCTCGTGTTTTATGCGCGCACATTTTCATATTCATCACGCGCCGCGTACGTTTAACATCGCTTTATTCAGGCGACACAGAATATCTTTTTATCTGGCGCGTTGCTGGCGTGAAATGACTCTCTATTTGCTTCATTGCTATTCCATTGAGCGAGTGAGCCTTACCTACCTGGACCCCGAGAAGTTGGAGCACGACAAAAGGCCGTGGATTATTCATAAAGTTCTTTTGAGTCGGCTCACTTCCTTGTTGCAGTAGCAGCCTAACCAGAAGTCACGCTGCGTGTTGGATTACTGATAAAGAGAGGAGACGTGGCGCTGGTGAATAGACCAGCAGCCAGCAAACGCTACCGGATTCCCCCCCGAGAGTGAGGAATGGCGGCCACGCCTAGCTTAAACTCTCTTCTACACACTCACATTTGTCATTGCAACGGCAATTACCGGTTCGTGTGTGTTCGTACAACATTACCAAGTATATCTATTAGCAAACCACAAGGCCTCAGATAAAGATCACACACATTGTAAATGTCTCAAACAAA
Organism: Eucriotettix oculatus; assembly: GCA_034510155.1. Taxonomy (NCBI): domain Eukaryota; kingdom Metazoa; phylum Arthropoda; class Insecta; order Orthoptera; family Tetrigidae; genus Eucriotettix; species Eucriotettix oculatus. The sequence continues at coordinate 201,066,306 of CM067377.1, read as the reverse complement.
AAAAAAACAACTGACAGGACAATTGCCATTTTATGGTTATTATAAATAATCATTAAAGCAACGATAATACTTTTTATTAAACGACAGATTTAATGATAACAATAAATTACCGTCTAAGTAATTAAAATAAACACGTAGAAATGTGCGCGTGTTTATAGCGCTATAATACTATATAATTGAGTGAGCCTATAAATCCAAGAATTGTTAAAGGTTCAAAATTCAAATTATAAACACCAATGCAATAACTTACATTCAAATGATAAAATTTTATTACGAAACGCAGGCCACTAATTTATTATAATATTATCTTAATAGTTATCAAGGGCTAATAGAAATGTTCGTAAATATCTTCAGATTGACTTAAGAAATCCATCACCTCAGATTCAAACACTATTGAAAAATTAATCACAATGAAAAATTTGAGTAACTTCTTCATATAAAAAAAACAAAGTTTAGTTCAATAAATAAAAATACGGTCAATAATTCAGCATATATTTTTATTGCTATTAAATTAATTTAAATGCGACGTTTCGCCTCCCTTCCGAGACTTCATCGGGCTCACTACAAACATGACATTACAAAAGATTAAATATGGGTTCTATGCTACAATTTTTTTTGTATGTAAAAACCTGGTTCAAAACTTGCAATAAAATTATATGCTTACTTTTTGTTTATTGTCAATTTATAGTCAGGAAAGGGTGTTTTAATTTACTTAATGTCGGGAAAATATGTTTGTTCTACAAAAAGCACATTAAAATGGACGAAAAAAGTCAGAATAAAATATTTCATCGGAAAAATCCCAAATTATGCAAAGACAAGGCACGACGTTTCGTCCCTAAATTGGTTGATAATTCAGGTATTAATGGCCATTTATCTGTGGGATACATTATAAAGAATAGTAGTTATAATATCCATAAATGTAGGCTGATACTCAACAGGCAACGCAATTGAAAATGTGAATATTCACTGGCATGCAGCCCAGAAATGTCTCTTACGGCAGTTAAAAAACTGAAGAGGACCTGACGTAGAGATGAAACGTTGTGTCTGTAAATGAAAATTTTGGAATTTATTTCAATAATGTCGTTTATTTTGACGTATTTGGCAATTAATATCAATGCTTTACCTTTCTGAAATGTTAGATAATTTTCAATTCTTTCATAAAGTAGTATAGCAAAGAGTACGGTAACACTTAATTACCGCAGAAAGATATTCTAATATTATTGTCATAAAAAAGTCCTTAAGAACTGACTTTTATATCCATAAAAATAATTTAGAACCATTTATTATCTTTAAAAAATATTTAAATTCGATTTTTACAACTATTAACACTTAAGGCCGGCCTCTGTGGTTTAGTGGCTAGGTTCACTGCCTCGTACTACAACAGAGGGCAAGGGCAAGGGTGTCCTTAAGTGCTGTTGGATAATCCGCAAAACACTTTCAAACTCAAAACTGGTTAAAATAATGACGATCTCTGTGCCAAAATCCTTAAAACACCAGAAGATTTAACAGGACTAGATTAAAAAAAGAAAGAATGGAAGATGAAAGAATCAACACTTAAAAATAATTGCCTACATTCTACTGTATAAACGATGAAAGCTATACCAAATCACCTGAATTTAAACCATCAACAACATTTATTACTTTTCTTTTTGTATTATGTAGGACATTTACAATATATTACCAAGAGGTTAACACAACGTTGTCGCCTTATTTTTATTTTCTGAATTAATTTCCTAGGTTGGGTTATTATTTTTGATTAATTTTAAAAATAATTCTTTTCTTTTTTTCAAACTGTGAAAGCTTCCATAAATAATGTATTTGTAAAAAATTTCTGGAATTTAAGACGCAGCTCAATGGTACAACACGTATGAATCAATATTCCTATGATTATTTTGTTACAAATTTATTGTTTACGGCCGAGTTTAGAAAATATCTTCATTAAAAAAGATTTAAACAGTGTTTAAATTGTCTGTCTTATTTCAAGGAACCAAAAATTGTGTTTTTCGCATTTCCATTTTACACACGGTGTATTTATAAGTGACAAATCGTCTATAAACAATTACTGGAGTATTTGAACGAATTATCCGAAGTTTCCGTGACTGTCCAACAACGTCTTTGTTACAGTTTATTGGTTCGTCAGAATTTCATGAAGAAAGGTCACATCGGTTTAAGTCTCACACGGTACCTGGCAGGTAATATTTATTAAGGGGCTGCTGCAAATGTGAAAATTTCTACTAACCAAGTCTGAACGTGTAATGTCTTCCTGTGCCATTATAGTGATTTTAATTAATATTTTTAATAGGATCCAAAATGTCCTGATGAAGTGAATCCTTCGCGACAAGTGAGTACGAAAGGTCTGAGAAAATTGTAATTCAAAGGTTGGTAGTTTCAAAGTTAATGGTTACGATGTATCCTAGAAAATTGAAAAGAACCCCAGTCTTTTTGAGCAGCAGAATATTGACTGGGATAAATATATTTACGGTTAATTCTTAGTCTTTTAGAGCAATGTCTCTCTGACCCTCAGTGTTAAGTGTCTTCGACTTTTTTTCCTTTTCCCTGAGTTTTTTTAAATGTTTGAACCTCTGTATTCTCATCCTTCTTTGAAATATTCATCGCCTCACAGTACTGACTTGTGTCTCTCAGCGTGAATTTGAGGTTCTCCTGTGGTCAGAGGCCCTGACACTTAGTGTCGAGAGTGCATAATTTACGACAAGTTAAGTGCGTTCCTAATCTCCGGTAAAAGTTGGAGAAACGCGTGCAAATTTCAGAGAGAGAGGCGACGCTGTTCGCCGTGAATTACGCAGCAGCATCAGCATCGTGGTTGTTGTAGTTTGACTTCTCCCTTGTGTTTCTTTTTTTCCCCCCCTTCCCTTCTTCGCCTGGTGACTTTTCCCCCCTCCGACGATTGTCCTGTGCTCTGTCATCTATCTCTCAGGCCTTCCAATGTCTTATTACGGCCAACATGTCCCCCCTCCACGCCTCTTTTATGGGTACGCATGAAAGCACATTAATGGTGTCAGAATGAAAGTGCATGTACTCCCTCCTCCCCTTGGTTCTCACTCTTCCCGCCCGCTCCGATCCCTGGGGAGAAGAGGATAGGAGGATGTATATTTTAATGGAGTTTTGATCCTCGTTCGCAGTTTCGGGAGGCGAAGTCACATTAAAACTCTTGCTCCAGCTCAGACATATATTCCTCCACCCTCATCCCTCCGCCTCCCTCTTTTAAAGTGTAGTATATTTTCACTACAGCGGGAACTAAGCCATGTGAATAATCCCGAGCGTTAAAGCGGAAAGTAATAATGTCACGTGTAGGAATTGGCAACAACGCGACCAAGGTGTACGTATTTTTTTTTCCCAGTCACTTCGTAGTATCGAAACTGTGGCGAAAGAACGGGATTATTATTACGTTTGTCCACCCGTAAACATTTTCTGCTGACTTGGAAACACACCTTATTTTGGTTTTATTAACACTTATTTTACTATCTGCAGTGAGAAGTGCATTGTGTTCGGGGTAACAGCGCCGTGCATGAGCCATATAAAAATATATATAAATACAGCTGTCATGAACTTTATGAATCCTTAAAAAATAGGTAACTGCTTTCAGCCAGGCAAGACTCTAGAAAAAATTCCATCGAGTAAATAATCCTTCAATTTCTTTTGTAAGAACTGGTTGCAGTCCGAACGGCAAAATTTTATATTTAAACCATTACATACTATCAAAAATTTTAACAATAACAAATTTATTAACATACAAAACAGTCAATGTGACAGACTTTTTTACAGTTTCTTTTCTATGCATTTATCAATATTTATCCAAAAAAAGTCCAAAAAATTGGACGAAACGTTAAAATATTAGTAATAGTGAAATGATAATTTAAAATTTCAATACTATATTATGACAACACTATTTTACAAACATAACCCATAAGAAAATTTATAATTATTAATGCTCTATTTTTTTCAGTGTTTATTTGAATTACAGAAAATGTAATAATTGACAAAACAAAATTGGATGTAATATTGCAATAGACATATACATAAGTCCCTCAACCTTGAATTGAATTATATGTTATAAAGTCATACAACATATGACGCTTTATATAGTGTAAAGCAAATAAATAAACCCAAAAACAGACACAATAAATTTATTCTCTCAATTACTTAAAAACTTCAATGGAAATAATTCAATAAATTTCAGGGTACAATAAATATTAAAGTGAAATCCCACGATCCTTCCCTAGGTTTCGGTGGAATATCATGTGCTGTTGTACCAAAAAATTACCGAAAATTTTATGGCAAAATTAAATTTCAGATAGGAGAGTATTAGTTAAGATTATCCAAAAATAAATCATAAATTTCAGGGTACATTAAAAATAAAACTTAAACTCCTCCATCCTTTCATAAGTGAAATATCAGGTACCTAAATATTAAAGGAAAGTTCAGATGTAGTGATGCTAAAATGAAATTTGAGATAGTGCAGTATTTTTTAATAATACCCTCAATTTAAATGCCGTTTTACAAATATTTAAATCTGTTCCGTCGTATTTTTTATTCATTGTTTAGGCTTTTCTCCAACTTATGGCGTTAGTTACTGTTCGTTATAGACGTTCTCCTTTGATTTCAACTGTGGAAGATATTTTAAAACATTTAAATTGTATGTAGAACGGCGTTTTAAATATTTTTAGTAAAATCAAAAATGTGTTTCTACAATGAAAGCTGCCATTTTTTAACTTAACCTTTTTTTATATTAAATCACTTCCTTAACATTTTCTCTAAGTTTTTGGCATAACAGATGAAGGAAACCCAAATGTAGGAAAGAAAATGTCGCGGTACAATTTGGAATTATCATAATTAACTGCGATATGTTATCATTGTAGTACATACTTTCTATAATTTCTACAAGGAATTTTTAAAATAGTAATTGACTGATTTTAATTTGCTTGAGTAACCCTTGGTTTTCTTCAGTCACACAATTCAATAAACCAAAACTATATATTAATTTTGATTCAAATTTGAAGGAGCTTTCGTCATATGCCAAAGTCATCTACAAATGAAAACACACAAATTAATAGAAACATTAAAAAAATTGTTGTTATATTGTAAAATTTCCATATAATTTTGTTAATTTTCAATTAATTTGTGTGTTTTAAATTTGTTGATGACTTTGGCATATGACGAAAGCTTCTTCATAATTGGACCGAAATTAATATATAGTTTTGGTTTATTAATTTGTGTGACTGAATAAAACTAAGGGTTATTAATCATTTTCATCCTTTCTTTTTGGTCTATATTTCATTATTTTCTATTTAGAAACCCTGACTGAATCCAAGTAAGGGGAGTCATTGCTATCAATCGAATTAAATTGTGAAACAAGGATATTACTAGGTAATTATTACGTTTGGTTTTAGTTTGATGGTACAGACTTCGTCAAACATTTCTAAACATTCGTGGTGAGATTGGAAACGAATCTAGAATCAGGGTGACATTTTTGCATGTAAAATCTAGTGTGGTGTGGAAGGCCCAGGGTTGTTTTTGTAGACACGAAACGCGGTGTCCTTTACGTTGATGGTCGGCGAAGCACTAAAACTTCCGTTGGCCGCGCTTCCCCCACATGCACGGAATCCTGACTGGTCAAATATTGGCTGCATATCTATATTGGTTTTGAGGTCCTTTCTTGTAGCCGCGGGAAAGGGGAGGCGTGCAGGGCGGTTCGTCAGGTCGCACAAAGGGGGATAGAAACCCAAACCCCTCCGAAGTTTAAACAGCGGCCTCGCCAAAGTTGCCCCTCACAAAAGCGCAGACATCGACACAACCACCAAATTTTTTTATTATTATTTTTGTTTAACGATACAGTCCGACAACACTTTATACAGCCTCATAATTACATTAACAACAACGATCGTGTTACACAAATCTGCCACTCACATGTGCATGATGAGAAACTAAAATTATACACCCTTGGTCGAAACGGAAATTAAAACCGTGCTATTTTGAACCTAAACCTAAATCGCAAAATTGTATCATATGTTCGTTGGCAGGCCTGCTGCCTCCTCACTTATTAGAAGGACAAGCACTAAAGACGAAGAATAATTCTATGAAAACGACTTCCGCGCATTTACCATACAAAATCAAAACCAAAATAAAAATTTAATAAGTATTAAATACGCCAATCAATACAAAATCTATTTTTTCCATAAAAATAATTTAAAAGCTTCCAAATGATAACAGAAACAAGATCATCCAAAGTTATTAAATGAAACAAAAAGACAAACACTAAATATTTTTCTTTCAAGTAGACCAGTGACGAATCATAACGATACGTTGCTACGTCTTTATTTAAAAATTTTTTGTATTAAAATAATAACTATTTAGGAGTAAATTCAACGTAATAAATTAAATAGAAAAGAAAATTATGCTCCCTAATACACCAAAATTTAACAGTACAGATAAAAAAATACAGTGGCCAAATAGTCAGTCAGGGTAAAGTGGAAAGCATATAAGAATTATTTTCATTCCAAAACCATTGTTTATTGGATTACACTATATTTTATAGATTTGTTTCCACAAACTGTCCCCGGAATCCTTCCCGTTCACAGTAAATTATATATAATAAACTTTGTAACCATAAATAAAATTGAAATGTATGTCTGTCTGTCTGGAAGTTTGTCTCAAAAGGGCTCCGTAACGACTCATCGAATTTCAATCGAAATTTTTGGGATTGAAACTGTAATTTTAACTTGGATTTTCGTGTACGTTTTTATTTTTATTTTTTTTATTTGGTTAACAGGCTACATGAGGGTGATCCTGAAACAGGCAACTCCCCTTTAATAGCGTAGGAAGGGAATTGAAAAGGGGGGATGCGGAAGGTAGAGCAAGTCGATTCAGATGATATTAATAAATCCATTGAATTGCCGCCTGAAAGTCGACGTGAAAACTACGATTATAATTCTTACGAGGCGTTCCTATACCATTGATCCGATGGCCGTAAAATTTTCAAGGTACAATTTACTGTATTATTATAAGCGTAATTTTGGCAGCATGAGAGAGAGAGCGAGCAATCTCACTCCACCTATTGTTGCATCTATTGTTTTGTTGGAGGTCACGGGATTGTTGTTGTTACATGATTGTTATTTCAGTTACAGGACTGTCATCGTGTTTTTGGTTTTACTTCCACACAAATTTGTAAATCAGTAATCAGATAAAATTAATGGTTTTCTAATAGAAAAACAGGTAGCCTAAATATCCGTCCTAATACAGTCAGGGCCTCCAAAACACTTTACTAAAATAAAATAAATTAAAACGAAAAGACCAGGTAATTATTTATTTCATAAATGGGAATAAAATATTAACTTTATTTACATAGGCTATTTTTCCTTAAAATGTTAATTAGCGATTGTGAGCGTAGAGTTGATATATAAGTCTAATAGCAGCAAAAAGAAATGTTGGCCTGGTTTTCTGCAGTGTCGAGAAATTTCTGTGAGTGCTCGGACGAGGCTTTTGGGGCGAAGAAACATTGAAGGAAAATGTGATACTGTATTGGTATACGTCAAAAATAAACATAGCCAGCAGCAGACCGTCGCCACGTTACAAGACGAGTTGCGTGAAATAACAAACGGGGGCTGTGCCAAAGCAAAGAAAATATTGTAGGGTAATAAAATACAGAGGCATTGCGTTATGAGCTCGCGCGGGGGCGGCGCCACTGGTGTCAGAAATCCGAACATCCGGGCGTGAGCTGTATGTAAACTAAGCTCGGTAGCCTTTAGTCAATTTACAAAAGCTACTCCCAATGGCAAACACATACATCATGTGTAATTTGACGGAAAGCGGATGCGGCCGCGACTTAATACAGATCAAATAAGGCGTGCAACGACTGCGGGACAAGGGAAAGGGCAACCAACCCCACCCCACACCTCCCTTCTTCTGCAACCCCAACAGCCTTTTATCCCCGCCTCAACAATGACTGCTCGGATTTCAAGGTAAAATAAACACGAGGACCTACACCCTGGACGAAGGTCTTATTATAGGGGCCCTTTATACAACTCAAGAAAAGGAGGGAGCTTCAGTGACAAGAGTAACGAACGATAACACGTAAAATATCCACGCGGCCAAAAAACAAGTTCCTTTTATTGGCGAGCACAGAACATTAAAGTCCATATTTTTTATTAGATACGATTGAAATTGAATATTAAAAAAAGGGAGACTTTAAATTTGGGATTTTCTCGTAGAGAAAGAAACATTTAAAAGGAGACGAAGTTAAAATACTCGGAAACGAGTTAAAAAGGTAAAATTTTCATACATTCCATTCATTTTTAATTTTACGCTACTGTTAAATAATATTGAATTCATACATACACTGTTTGAAGATTACAGAAATAAAAAAAATCCATAAGGAAGAGTTACCTATAACCTCTAAAGCTGGCAGTCAGCAGTAATTAGAATTGTAAGACAAGAAAAGAAAGCAGAAATCAAGAATGGAGTTAGAAAAGGTTGCAGTCTGTCTCCCATGCTCTTTAACTAATACATAGAACAGGTGACGAAGAAAGTTTAAAAATAAATATGATAATGGAATCAAAACTAAAGGAGAAGAAATAAAACCCCTGATGATATTGTAATATTAGGGGAGTTAGAAGAAGCCTTGGAAACCATAATAAATTGTATTAACGTGATCCTGGAAGAAGAGTACAACATGAAGATCAATAGAAGAAAGCCAAGGTGATGCAGTGCATTATGGGAGATAGTGGGATAACGAAAGCTGTTAGATTAGGAAGGGATGTTTAGAAGGAAGTTAAGAAGTTCCGGTACTAGAGTACGATAGCACAGGCAAGGAAGACTCTCATGAAAAAGAGAAATTTACTTAGGGTAATATAAGTATGAATATTGTGAAAATATTGCTAAAAATGTTCGTATGAAGTGAGGCCTTATATGGGTGCGAAACGTGGATGATAGGGTTTGCAGAAAGGAGAAGAATGGAAGCATTTGAAATGTGTTGTTATAGAAGTATGAGATGCGTGGATAGAGTAACTAACCAGGAAGTTCTAAGAAGAATAGGGGGAACAGAGAACAATTTGGAGGACTTTGACCAAGATAAGGGATAGATTAATAGGCCACGTTTTGAGAGACACGAGGGTCTTGTAAAATTAGAAATAGAGGGAGGCCAAGGATTGAAAACAGTGGTCAGATTAGGGAGGATGTGGTAGCTGTATAGAAATGAAAGGGCTTGCGTATAATAGGTTGCTTCAGACTAATCCTAGGACTGAATACCACAACAACAACAGCATATGTTACGGTAATATTTACTTAGGGATACGCGATTACCTGAAATTTATAATTCAGTACTAAATACTGTTCTGTCTTAATGTAGAACCGAAAACTTTTGTCGCAGAGTATATCTAAAAATGCGAGGATAATATTAATAAAATATTAATAAGTATTTTTTTTCTTTTTAACGTGATGAGTTCTTCTCCGGTGACAAGTCCTCCTTCTTCAGATCCTTTGGTCATTTTCATCTAAGCCATCTTTAAATATTTATTTAGCGGATGGGGGACCAAACTGCTTTTGGTGGCTGTGGTTTTCCATTGTTCTGTGGTAATCAACACTTCCAGGAAGTATTTCGTTCGTGAAATGGAATACAATTTATTCTCTCTTGTTCCTTCAATGCAACTGAAATCAGTTTCCTTTGATTCGTAACGTTCTTAATAATAGATCTTTCCCCTACGAACACATCATTTTTCCGTCGAGTTTTTCCTCTTTTTTTAAGAGCTGCATCAATCAGTGCTGCGGTGTTTAATGGTCGGCATTACCGTGGTATATATTTCACTCACAGGTGGGCATATTAGATCAAGAGGAAGGAATGTGTACCCCAGCAGCCTAAATTAAAGTCCTGTAAGAAAATCGATTTAAGTGCAGAGCATTCTAAATGTCCATAGATTATTTAAATCCTGAAAACTCATTATATTAATTAGGTGGAGAAAGAAATCTCTTCTGGGTCTTGTTATTTTTTTTTTACATTTTATAGCCTATCCTTCGTAAAAGTGTCTGGAGGGGATTTATCTGCGTCGGAATCATTTTGAAGAACTCAGTGGGGTAGGGGCTTATAAAATATTTATTTTTTTTCAGCAACATGTTGAAGGGAATATTTCTCTTATGAAGTGTCCAAGGGGGGAATAGAATTCAAGTTAATGTATCATCTCGGCCAGTTGTCGAGTTGCTGCTGAATGAGGTAATAAATTAAAGCTTTCGCAATATCCGGAGATTATTTGTGTCTAAAATGCCAGTAAACATGGATCGAATATCTGAAATAACTGGTTTTCTCTCTCTCTTTCTCCCCCTCTGCGTATCTTGTTCTTTTAATTTTACAGAAGTGCCCCCGGTCCGAGTTCTGGGAGATAGCGACGAGTTTTGCCCATTTTAAGGATAGGTTCTCCTCCTCCTCCTCCTGACGAGTGATAAGTGTCGTGTGTGTGTGTGTGGCGAACGTGGCGACGATCCGACCGATCTTCGTGTTTGTCCCTTTCCCCTTTTGTAGGCGCTCTCGAAACACTCCATCAAGTGAATATTGCTAACGCCGGCGATGTTCATTGTGTCACGCGATTTATATGCATTCCATTGCTAAGTGCTTAAGTATGTACTACCAGGCCAGGGACAAGAGGGGGAGAAAAACTCGAATTCCTCTACACACACACACACACACCAGGAGGGAAACACTCATCGACACCGCTGAATTCGGATGGGATGGGCCGCCCACTTTTCATCTATCATTTTTTTCCCGTCGCCTAATTAATTACTAACACTCACGCATGCTTCGGGAAATAATATGATGAAACGTGTGTCTTTTTTGCAGCTAATTGACGATGAAAATATTACTTGTGGAACGTCGCTCTACGACCAAATCACTCGCCTTTAATTTGTAATCTTCTACCAAGGCCGTGCAGAAAGGACTCGGAAATATTTCTGGGCGTTGGACGACGATAGCTGTTATTAAAATTGTTGAGCGAATATGTTTTCCAGTGTAAATATTTACATACACGTCACATCTAATCTAAATTCTCTGCATCACTTAGGGGTTTACATGCAGATAAAAGCTCTATAATTGATGGAATGTAAATATTAACTAGGAAGAAGGCGGGTTATGAAAATGTGGACAAGGGGAATAATACAAACAGGATCAAAAATATATAACAACTTGTATTTAAAGAGGTAAATTTACATTGTCTCACACGCCGATGCTCTGATTGAAGACGTGCAGGATTTCCCTTTTACGGTCAAAAATATAGCGCGTGTGTGTGAAATATACTCAACGGTAATTAAATCAATTGATATTGCCTCAAAGGAAAGGTAAGTTCGTCTGGAAAATTGTGTTCATTAAAGCAATACATGTGTGGCGTTTCAGTTGAAAATTGATTGATGTTTCATGGAGGAAAAAAAGAAACAAAAGAGAAGGCCCGTTTATTTTGTAAATACAACTACGACTTCAAGATCGTATTCTACTTCTACGATCACGGAAGATCCCTCAGAGTACTAATAAACACCACATAAGACTAGAAGAGAAGAGAGAACAATATGGACGACTTTGAAGGGATAGATTAATATGCACCATTTTGAGACATGAGGATCTTAGCATTAGAGGGAAATGAATACAGAAGGGAGGCAAATTAGTTAGAAATGAAAAATGATTGCGCAGTCTAAGGACAGAATACAACAACAAGACTAGAAAACGACATCAAACAAACTGTTATAGAAATACAAAAAGACTATGGGTATAAAAGGAGGATCACGTCATGAGCCGAGGGCAGATCAATTTAGTATGAAATTATAATATTGTTTTAAATAACTTCTTTTATAAAAATCAAACAAAACAATTTGATTCACTTTCCTCAAAGCATCAGCAGACTCTTAATTTAGTCTGGACGAAACATTGAGTCGTTTCCTATTTCTTCCCCTATAATATAGGGTTTTCCAATAAGGGTGGAGCGATGTTGAAATGGAAGATAATAAGGTGTGTGTGAGGTATTTTAAATAAATTCTTTTTTATCTGAAAGGGTGTACATGGACCTTTCAAATACCTTACATACAGCTTGTTTTATTCCATTTCAAAATCGACCCGCCATTATTGAACAACCCAATGTTTCACCTTTTCGAGATATTAAAGGTTGGCTAAAATTTCTTATTAAATTTTGTAAAAATCTCACAGCCCCGTGAATTTATTGCAATAAATTACATTTTCTACATTTTATCCGAAAATTATACTTACAATCTTGATCTTACTCATTTTTAACTTTAATTTAGCCAAGATTAAAATGCTAGATTTAACGAAATTTAAGCTTGGCGTACTGCATGTCAAATTTACAATGCATTTATATGAAAGTTTACAAAATTACAAAATACTAACAAAGTCAGATGCCGTAACAGTCGCATGGATACAAAACTATCCGCTTTTACCAATTTAAATTTAACTTTGATGATGTATACAAATATGGACAAAATGTCGTAAATATATTAAATAAATACAAAGAAAATTTGGTTTTGATGGCAGAATCGACTGTATTATAGCTTTATTTATACTGACTTCTTATTTTATTGAGTTATTAAATTTTCCAAAATAAAAATCTACATATTATATTTAATCGCTGAAGGGGTACAGATCCATGGCAAAGAGCACACCATTTGAAAATAGACCCTAAATAAACCAAAAGTGAAGGGAGAAATATACCTCCATTATTTTTTACTTGAACTAAAATAAAATTTAATAAACGTATGTAAATCAGAATCTAAGCAAAATTAGAATGTTGAATCAATTTAGTTCTTTATCTTTTATGTCAGAAGATAAACAGAACATTAGTTACACCGGACAGAATTGGAAGTGTATAATACATGAAAAGAGACATTAAAGACCTCAAAATAAAATTTTTAATAAGGCCTTATTTAAATTTATATTAAACATACAGACGTTAATAACAATTATAGTCCCTAAATAAACCAAAAATAATTTTTTTAACTTCACGATAAGCAAAACTATTAAAATTGAGCAAAAACGGAAATTCAATAAAATTGTTTTAATCATAGCTAACAAAAATTAGAATGTATTTATCAGATGTCAGAAGACGAAAAGGAGCATTACTTATAGGAAATAGAATTTATAGTGAATCAAAACAAAGAGAACTGAACACGAAATTATTCGGTAATGTGTTGTGATAAAATAATTACGATATTTAAGAAATATTAAAACCTTTGACCAGACGATGTGTTTGGGAACAAGACAAGAAGAAGTATACTGTAAAATAATATTATTATGTCTGTTTCTTTAATTCAATAGGAAGAATATGGAAGTTTAATCTGACGAAAGCTACCATAGTAGTAAACCTTTTCTTTGTAAAAAAAAACTGACCGTCAAATGGTTTTATTATTATTTTTATTCCAATTGAACATTAAACGGTCTTGCAAACCCAATACGTAAAATAATTACTTTTTTCTTTATAGAATATTACTATGTAAGGATGAAATCTATTATAAGCCTTTTGTGGAACTGTTAGGCATTTATGAATGATCGCAACGTATTATTTCTAATCGTAATTTGGTATGCAAATTTCTGACCTCGCAAACTGTTTGTTTATGAGGGAAAACATTTTCCAGTAGTCCACACGAGTTTCTAGACTACCGCGGAGGGCATTTTCATTTTCTGAGACTGTATTATCCGGTTTTGGGCGTTCGGGGGATGGGAACCACCCAGGTTCGCATGGTGTTTTCTTTCTAATCCGCTTACCCAAGACGGCCAGCTACCTACTACCCTTTACTTCTCGATGCTTAATGTTTTCGTATTCATGTGCCAGTGAGATACATGTTAATGTTTATGCTAAACATGGGCGGATCGGTGGGATGTCAAGGGGGGGAGGGGGTTCAACATAATTTACAGCGGAATGGAATGCAACAGTTGACCTTTTTATGGGCGACATCTATCGCGGTAACGTACGGAGAAATATTAATGCAAACTGTAGTATCCATCATAACGGACCAGTCTAATCCTGAATTCATAATAAGATACTTGGAATTAACTTTCACGTGGCCATCAACGACATCAAAACCTTTAGAATACCTTAATTAGTGCTTTACACAACTTATCTTCGTATTACAGAGGAACAGATCGAAGAAAAACTCTGTATCAAACGAAAAAAGGCTCTACATACAAAAAATAAACGGAAAATTATACAGTTATTATTCACGACGAGAAAAGCTCTCATAATTCAGCCAAAATAAAGGGTAATAAACACGTGTAAACCAGAAGATCAGAAAACAACTGAATATTTTGTACTTATTACTAGTCGTTTCAAACACCAAAAAAATTCATAATTTACATATTTAATTTTTTTTTCCGAAAAAGCTGACGTTTTGGAAAAATTGCCATAATCATATGTACACTAAAAATATCATTACGTATAATAAACCCTTATTAATTTCACCAATTAATCCGAAATATACAAGAAAAAATTCTCACAAACACTGATATAAACAGTCATTTCCAAATTAAAAATCGTATTTATGTAGGAGAAATGATTCTGTAACTAAGACAAAAAAATTATTGTGACTCGTATAACCTATCGGTATTAACCTAGATCTAATAAAATGTGAACAAGTAGGTAATTTTTATTTCCTGAATCTACCTAATTATGGAAAGGGATCAGATTAAACTATAAGAGAGAGAGAAAGCAATTCATCCTAGGTGTTACCAAAAAAAATTCGTATCCAAAATGAAATTGCAGATACGACTGTAACAACACAGATATGCCGAATAAATACAGCATGGAAAGGAATCTGCAGTTAAAATATACGGTGATGTAAGAATGCATCAAGAAATAAAATACTTTATATATATATCGGATTAATTAGCGTTATTTAATGATTTAAATGTCGTTGACTTACATGTAGCCAACAGACAATATTCCTATTGCAACTGCTAAACAACTAAACTGCCCGCGTCCCGATTTTCTTTTTTTTTTCCTCCAAAGAATATCTGTCAGAGATTCTACTCCTCAACAGACAGCCACAGATATTGCTTCAACTTCTGATAAAGATTAGGACTGTGTATTAATTTATAAAATTTATCTTCTCACCATAGATAATTATCTCTTCATTTGAAATACAACATAAACAAATGTAAGATATAAACTCCGAACGTAAAATGCAGGCTGAAAATGAAGAAACTAAAGAAAGCAATTAAACAAAAAGATTGGAATTAGAAAAAAATTTAAACAACAGGAGGTGCTTCTGAGTTTCAAACAAGATATGAAGGGTAGATTAGTAGGGAGAAGAGAAAGAAACAATATAGAAGTGAGATGGGAACTCTTGATCGGAGAAATGTCTAAAGCAGCTAACGGGGGGAAAAATAGGAAGAACATCACAGACCAAGAGGAAATCATCGATAACTAATTATTGGACTGATAAATGAGAATTTTAACTGCTGTCCCTCGATAAACGAAGCTGGTAACAGAACTGAGAAAATCTTATATTGACGTACCTGGATAAGAAAACGTAAAATGTAGCACAGCTGAATTTGAGAGTAAAAAAAATTATAAAATGGAAGACTGGGTGGAAGGGTCAACGATAAGTTTAGATTAGAGAAATAGAAGATTATTTCGATCTGGATATACGAAAATTAGGATGAATTTCGAGGAACATAAGGGAATATCCGATAAATTATTTTCATGGAATTTATTAAAAATTCGTTTCTTTGTCTTGAAGTCAAACTGATGATTATGAAGTGATAATGACCGATCTGGTATCTGAAGAAACGTCGTGGTATTTTCTCAAACAGGTTGAATTCCAACGCTAAAAAACAAGTGTTTAATATTTGTTGTTGTTGTGGTATTGAGTCCTAAGACTGGTCTGATGCAACCCTCCATGCTAACCTATCTTGCGCAAGCCTTTTCATTCCTCATAACTAGCACAACCCACATCCTCCCTAATCTGCTTAGCGTATTCTATCCTTGGCCTCCCTCTTCTGTTCTTAACCCACACACTTCCTTCTAATGATAATTTTACAAGACCCTCGTGACTTTAAACGTGGCCTATTAATCTATCCGTTCTCTTGGTCCACGTCGTCCCTATTGTTTGCTTTTCTCCTATTCTGCTTAGAACTTCCTCGTTTGTGATTATATCCACCAATTGGATTTTCAGCATTCGCCTATAGCACCACATTTCAAAGGCTTCTATTCTTTTCCTTTCCGGAGCTCGTATATTTGATAAAAGTGTGGAAATCCACTCAAAATCTGGTTCGCCGGGTAAGGGAAAAAATTTTAAAGTGTAATTTGAAACCTCAGATGGTCGTTTTCGCTCACCAAAGTGATTGCAAGTTTCATATTGTTTCGCATTCACCTTGGTCGTTAACCTTCTAAATTTAGGAAGGAACGAGAGGCGAATTGATTGTTTGATGTAGTTTTGTGGAGCTGGAGGAACGACGCCAAGCTCCCTCGGCCCCTCGCTCCGCAGGTAATAAGAGCGCTCTCAAACACAGCCGCCGTAGTCCGCGTCAATGGTCTTCTTTATGAGCCACTTGTCACAATATTTACTGGGCAGGACGCCCGCCGATCGTCGTCTCGTCGTCGTCGTGTCGTCTTTCGGCAGCACAAGACCGGAAATGGCCAGCGAGACCTCACAACCAAACTAAGTCATAATAAAGTTTCTCTACCATAGAGAAATTAATTACGAAAATTAAAGTTTGGAATTGAGAATTTATGGGGAAAATTAAGAAGATTTTTTTTGATGTTGTTGTTGTACCTGTAGTGGATTTAAATAACGTCATCAGAGCCAAGAACATTAAAAAAAACATAATTTGGATGTGCCCTGCCATAGGTTGACATTTGAAACGAATAACATCTTCCAAAGGCGCCACTGGAGACCGGAAACATAAAAAGCAATCACCATCACTCGTATAAAATTGAGGATCTCAGATGAGAGGCGACTGGAAATTAATTAATTGAGGAATGCAGAAAATTAATTGGGCTACCCTAGAATTTTTATCAACTGTTTGTAATTTTTTTGGTACAGGAATTCATGTAACGTGGGTGTAAGTTGGACCAGTAAGCCGAAGACATGCTATTAAATGGGATTTTAATCATCTGGATATACTGTATGGAGTCTGCAGTCACTGATTGACTTATAAAATGAATAATAATTTTTTCTACAGGCACCATAGGAAAACCATCCTGATGATAAATGAGGATATCAGATTAGAGGCGACTGTAAAATCATTTCTTCGAGTAGTCCAGGAGTATGAATGAGGCTACCCTAAATTTTGATCAATGGTTGTAAGTGTAAGTTTGAAAAAATAAAACCATAATCGTTTATAATTGGCATTTAATGGCCTGTTTCGGTAACGTGACCTGTATTAGAATTCTGCAGTCATAGATTGACTTTTAAGATGAATAATAATCTTTCTGTGGCACCGCAGGAGACCGATAATATGAAAAACCACCATCACTGGTAGAAAATGAGGATCTCAGATGAGAGGCGACTGGAAAATAATTTTATTGAGGAATTCAGCATGTCCAGGAATATGGATTAGGCCATTGATCAACTGTTGATCGTTATTAATTGGCATTTAATTTCCTGTATTGAAAAGTATCTGTATGGGTAAAAGGACTTGTAATAGAATTCTAGAACCATACATTGGCTTGTAAATTTAACAATGAATATTTAGAGGTCCCACAGAAGACCGATAACATAAAAAAATTAGCACCAGTGGTAAGAAATTGAGGATCTCAGATGTGACCCTACTGGAGATTAATTCATCAAGGGCTGCAGAAAATTAATTGGGCTACCCTAAATTTTGATGGACGATTTATACGAAAATTTATGATAAGTTGGAGATTTAAACCTACGATTTTTATCAACTGTATTGAAAATAAATTGTATGGGTAAAAAGAAACCTTTATTATAATTCTGCAGTCATGGATGAACCACAGAAAACTAAAGTGAATTGCAGAAAATGAGGATCTCAGACGAGAAGCGACTCTAAATAAATTAATCCACTAATGCAGCAAGTCAAGGGGTATGATTCAGGCCTTCCAAAATTTTGATCAACTGTTGTTAAGTTCGAACTATAAAACGATGCTCAGTATTAATTGGCATTTAATAGTTTGTATTGGAGAGAATTTAAATTGGTAAAATTAACTGTACTAGTAGTCTGGAAATGGTCTGTGTTAAAGTGATGGCCAAATGCAGAAAATTATAAGAAATTATAATCGGAAATATAAACCTACGCTTTTCCGACGATATTGTAGTATTAGGATAAATAATAAATGGCATGAACGTAGTCCTGGAGAAAGAATATGAGGATTAATAGAGAGGAAAATTAAGGTAATGGAGTGCAGTATGGGAAATAGTGAAATAACAAAGGTTGTAAGACTGAGAAGGAATACTTTGAGGGAAGTTAAGGAATTATTCTACTTGGGAAGTGTAATACCTAGGGATGGTAGAAGTTTAGTAGACATAAAGAGTAGGATAGCACAAGGCAAGGAAGGCTTTTGCGAAAAAGAGGAATTTACTTACGGGTAATATAAGTGTGAATATTAGGAAATGGCTGCTAAAATGTTCGTATGTAACGTGGCGTTATTTTGGGTGCGAAAAGTGGACGACAGGAGTTGGGGAAAGGAAAAGAATAGAAGCCTTTGACATGTGGTGGATATAATCACAAACAAGGAAGTTCTAAGCAGAATAGGGGAAAAGCGAACAATATGCAGGACGCTGACTAAAAGAAGGGGAAGATTAATAGGCCACGTTTTAAGACACGAGGGTCTTGTAAAATTAGCATTAGAGGGAAGTGTGTGAGGTAAGAACAGAAGAGGGAGGCCAAGGATGGAATACGGTAAGAAGATTTGGGAGGATGTGGTATGAGCTAGTTATAAGGAAATGAAAAGGCTTGTGCAAGATAGGTCAGCATGGAGGGGTTGCATGAGACCAGTTTGTGGACATAAGGAGGATATTGAGGACGTGACATTTGGAGCATCTTAGAGGTAAGGTGGTCAACGGAGGACCATCAAGAGTTTCAGCGGGAACCGGGGTTAGTAAAGAAGCCAGTGAAAGTAGCCAATTTTTCCCCACCCTCGCGAGGCGCGCTCGGTAGAAAGAACATACCTTGGGTGAAAGTTGGTGGGAGAAACCACTTTTTCCAGAGTCCCTGCGGTCAGAGGCAGCGACGCCGCTTGACATTTGCAGCAGTCGTGCGCTAATCACTGTTGGGTCCCCGAGCCACGGCGGCGGTCAGCGACGGAACCCAATTGCGGAGGAGATCTCAGGTAGCGAAAAATGACGGCTCCTTGACATACATCGACAACAACTGAATAAAATAGGAACCCCCCTCCCCGACGGGTTTTTCGCCCATCCAATCACAAGAGCCGTTCCTGATTGGCTTAGTGGAGATCACGGCAAGCCATCACGAATGCCTGATTTACCAATGTCCGCCGCTTTGACATCCAGTCTGCGTTATGGCTCGACTTAAATGCATGACTGCTACTATAAACAAGAACGCTATTGTTCCGCCGCAGCAATAACAGAAAAATAAAAGGCATTCGCGGTTTTGTCGTAAACTAGAGGAGGTCTGGCGAAACGAAACAGATCTTAAACCAGCGCAGGGACAAAGACCAATTAATTTCTGAGTGAATAAGGGACTGCTTGTAGAGGTCGCTCTCTCTCTCTCTCTCTCCCTCTCTCTCTGCCTCTCTCTCGCCAGACCGTGTGGGAGTCAGATTATTGTTCGCGCAGCTAATGTGCTGCGTGTTAAGAACAAACACGCACTGTAAAAGGTGTCCTCCCTCCCCTCCCTCCCCCTCCCTTGCAAAGCTCAGCTGTTAATGGCCGCTCCGAACCGAGCCGAATTACGTCCACGGCCTCCGAGGAACGCACAGTATCCAGCCAGCCAGTCCTTCATTCCATAACTCAACACGTTGCGATCACGCTAACAAGCACGGAACTCAATATTCATTCAACCGCTGCAATAAATGAATCGGTTTCGCGTCGTGCTGTGAGCTCCAGCCAGCAATCAGCTTCTGAAATACTCTCGATTTATTGACCTTTCACGGCGCAGTCCTTCACAAAACATTTTATTCAGCAAAAGAATCGATTTATATTAATGACATAAAGTAACAAACCTGAACAGAGAAAGCTTTTACTTATTTGAATTGTCGTTTCGTCATTTTTTTGGGACTTCCTCAGGTAAATTACAACATTCAAAATTTACAAAAAATATAAAAGACGGGCCAAAAACTCAGAACATATAAATTTATCAATATTTATTCACGACGTTTCGCCTCCATTTTGAGACTTCATCAAGCGTACTACAAACATAACGATATAATAAATTAGATGTTACACTATTTAAATGTATATATAAATTTACAAAAAGCCAAAATCAAAGATAATTGGAACAATCAATGGATAAATAGACTAAACTCCACTAAATAAGGAACAGTATCTTCGAAGAACAACCATACCAATACAATTTAAACAGACGACTTCAACGTAGTCCTTCAGCAAAGGAATTGATTTATATTAATGACGCAATTAAGAAACCTGTACAGACAAAAGCTTTTACTTAGTTGAATTGTCGTTTCGTCATCATATTTTGTTTTTTGGGGGACTTTCTCAGGTAATTACAACATAGTGTCCTGACTTTAAAAATGTAAATATAAAATATAAAACACGGCTAAAAAGTCAGCCCATATAAATTTATCAATATTTATTTATAAAAGCGACGTTTCGCCTCCATTTTGAGACTTCATCAGGCGTACTACAAACATAACGATATAATAAATTAGATGTTACACTATTTAAATTTATAAATAAAAAGCATGGCTCAACAAATTTACAAAAAGCCAAAATCAAAGATAATTGGAACAATCAATGGATAAATAGACTAAACTCCACTAAATAAGGAACAGTATCTACGAAGAACAACCATACCAATACAATTTAAACAGACGACTTCAACGTAGTCCTTCACAGAAATTTTATTCAGCAAAGGAATTGATTTATATTAATGGCATAAATTAAGAAACCTGTACATACAAAAGCTTTTACTTAGTTGAATTGTCGTTTCGTCATCATATTTTGTTTTTGGGGGACTTTCTCAACATAGTTTCCTGATTTTAAAAATGTAAATATAAAATATAAAACACGGCTAAAAAATAAGCACATATAAATTTATTAATATTTATTTATAAAAGCGACGTTGCGTCTACATTTTGAGACTTCCTCAGGAGTGCTACAAACATAACGTTATAATAAATTGTATAAAAATGTATAAAAAAAACATGGTTCAAAAAATTTACAAAAAGAAAAAAATCAAGGATAATTGGAACAATAAACAGACTAACTACACTAAATAAGGAACAGTATCTACGAAGTACAACCATACCAATATAATTTAAACAGACGAGTTCAACGTAGTCTTTCACAGACATTTTATTCAGCAAAGTAATCGATTTATATTAATAACATAAATTAAGAAACCCGAACAGACAAAAGCTTTTATTTAGTTGAATTGTCGTTTCGTCGTCATCATATTTTATTTTTGGGGGAACTTTCTCAGGGAATTTAGTTTCCTGACTTTAAAAAAATATACATAAAAAATATCAAAGACGGCCAAAAAGTCAGCACATATAAATTTATCAATATTTATTTATAAAAGCGACGTCTCGTCTCCATTTTGAGTCTTCATCAGGCGTGCTACAAACATAATAAATTAGCTATGGGTTCTATGTTACACTATTTAAATTTATATATGTAAAAACAGCATCGTTCAACAAATTTACAAAAAGCCAAAATCAAGGATAAGTCGAACAATGAACGGATAAATAAATAAATAGATAAAACTCCACGAAATAAGGAACAGTATCAACGAAATACAACCATACCAATACAATTTAGACAGACTAATAATTGGTCATTCTAGACTGTTCTCTCATGGACATTTAACGACAAATTCCAACCCAATATCCTGCGAAAAATGTAACTCTTCATACACCTCTATGACCCAAGATTTATAAACCCCATACTAAATTATTTAAAAAATCTTTAACCTAATTCAATAATATGTTATGTACTCCTAATAGTATGTTTTGTACCCCTCTTTATCATTATAAATTATTATATTGTAATTATTATTATAAACACAGGAGTAATTTTAAGGTGAATGTGATCACTAATAACCAAGTCTGTTGATGTGACAATAAACAAAAAAAAATTGCAAATTTAGCAATGAATCATGCTTACTCCTCGACTCCCTCAGCCGAAAACATATTATACAATTTACATGTGAATAATTTAGTGTAGTGCATGGACCATCTCCAGACCCTGGCCGAAATGATGCAGTAACAATGAGAATGGAGAACAATTTCGATTGGCAAAATGTGGAAATTTTAGACGAAGAAAATAATGACTTCCCGAGAATCATGAGTGAAATGTTGTACGTCAGGCTGTGCAACCCTCATGCAGTCTCAATGTTACAAATGACACGAATAATTTGGAAATTTACGATACTGTCTTGTTGTTGTAGTTTAACGTTTCAATTCTTCTCCATTGTTTAAAATTTAACTGCCGAAAGCAGTCATTGTTTACTACATCAATTCGACCCAGGGGCTGGAGATGGTCCCAAATTCTTAACATGTACATTCAATAATCTTTTACGGCTGAGGGAGTCGAAGAGTAAATGTCATGTATTGCTAAATTTGTAAGTTTTGAACCATGTATCTATATATATAATTTATTGTAATGTTATGTTTGTAGTACGCCTGAGGAAATCTCAAAATGGAGACGGAACGTCGCTTTTGTGTGTAAGTAAAAATTCTTACTCCCTATTGTACCTTTATTTTTGTTTCGTTTTTTTTACTTTTAATAATTATGATAAGAGGATATGGTCGTAGCTTTGTAGTTGGAAAGAGAGAAGATAAGATGTGGAAGATCCAATTCGCGAATTGATGAAATTTGAGAGGGTCTTAGAAAAGTGCTGGCGAGAGGAGAATGGTTCCAGAAGATTTCGGACGCTGTTCAGTCATAAATTTAATACGTAGAGATGCTTCATCAAGCGTTCGTTAGGAGATTAATTAATGAAACAAATGTCGTGACCGAGTGAGAAGAAGACTGCGCCATGACCACGGGACGGACTCAGGATGTCGTCGACTTTGCTGACCACAAAGAAGAAGGTGGTGCTGCTGCTGATGCAGCGTCGGGGCGTCAAAGGGAAGGACAGGATGGATGATGATGTTGTTGCTGGAGCTGTGTACAGCATCGCGCTGAGCTGGTACCAACCACCACCTCCTCCTCCTCCTCACAAGCGCAGAGTTATCGTCTGCTGTCTACACTCTTCAGATAAGAACACTTTGTTACAATGGCGCCGATATCAACAAGCTTAGCGCCGCCGGTGAGTATTTGCTCTGAGATACCCCTGGGTGTCTGCCTTCCTCCTCCTCCTCCTCCACCACCTCCTTTCATCGTCACAACGCCGAGTCGGCATTCGTCTCGTCAGGGAGGAAATACCCTTCCCACACCTCTTATTCCTCCAATTAAATCTGCCTAGCTCATAAAATTTACGAACTGTTACAATCACTTCAAGTATTCGAAACTTCAACTCTATTTCACCCTCTTCCCCCCCACCACGATTAATGAATCAACAATAAAAGTAAGAAATATATCTCACGAAAAGGATTGACTTTGATTGTAAAAAGATTTTCACGCTTCCCACCTCTTCCGATTTTTTAAAATATTTTATAACAAACAGCTGAAGTATCAGGTATGATCGGTGCAATCCCAGTAGAATATCAACACTTTCACTCCGACTTATAACACCACCTACGGTCACTGTTACTCATTAAATTTGATTATAAAAAAAATTCTCGGTCAATCAGCCGGGTGAATTCATTATTCAAACACAACGTTTCGGCGAAATTCCTCTCCGCCGTCATCACGTGCAGTGTCGAGTCGATTTTTTTCTCTTTACTGTTTATTTATTTCTTTTATGAAAATTAATATCCAGGGAAAACGTACGTTATCTGATTAAAAATGTTATTTCGTTCCCAAAAACTGTCGGTTATGGAATACTGAATTGTGAGACCTTCTGTAGCATTCGAGGTGACGTTAAAATGCAAACATTCTGTAATAATAATCAATCCTAGAAATCCTTGATACCAAGTAAAATTAATTCGGTAAGAGAAGGCATTCTTTAACGTAATAGGAAATATTGTGTTGTTGTTATTGTTGTGGCATTGAGTCCTCACACTGGTCTGATGCAACTCTCCATGCTAACCTATTCTACGAAAGAGTTTACGTTTTTATAATTAATCCAACATCCCCCTACTTAGCGTATTTCACCCTTGGTCTCCCTCTTCTGTTCACTTCCCTCTAATGTTAATTTTACATGACCCCCCATGTTTCAAAACGTGGCCTATTAATCTATCCCTTCTCTTGGTCAAAACCATCTATATTGTTCTCTCTTTTTTTATTCTCCTTATAGCTTCATGGTTAGTTAATCTATCCTCCGTTCTCTTTCTTCTGTAGTCCCACGTTTCTGAGATTTCAATTATTTTCCATTCTGCAACTCCTAACGTTCACGTTTCGCACTCCATACGAACAGTTTCGGTAATGATTTCGTAATATTTATACTTATATTAGGCGTAAGTAATTTTCTGTAGATTGCCTGTGCTATCCGACTCTATATTTATGCTGCCCAAGCAATTTCCTTTAAAATATCGCTTCCCAATCTGGCAGCCTTTGCTCTTCCACTACACTTCCATTGATTTTCCTCAAGTTGTTTGTTCTCTTTCTCCAGAATCACGTTATTTATTATGTTTTCCAAGTCTTCTTCTGACTCCCCTACACCACAATATAATCCGAAAACCTTAGGGTTTTTATTTTTTCTCCTTGTAATTTGATTCCCTTTTCAACTTTCTACATCGTATTCCATATATTAGTTAAAGGGCATGGGTGACAGACTTCATTTTTGTCTTACTGCATTCATGAATTCTGCTTTCTTTTCTTGCCCTCCAACTACTGACTGTCATCTGTAGAGGTTATAGATAACTCTTTTTTCTGTAGATATTTTATTCCTGTCATCTATTAAATTAAAAAGAAAATAAATATTTGAAATTTTTTTATCGTTTACGAGGTGTTTATCTTATTTTCTTTTAAAGGTTCTTACCAGTTAAAGAGGCTGGGCGACAAATTGCATCATTGTGTCACACAGCTTGTTTTATTTAATTTAAAAATGATCCGCCCTTATTGAAACCCCGTTTTTCTTTACCTGATTCTGGGAAAAGATTTCTGAATTTCGGCTAGTTGTAAAACTAGAATCCTGTATACATAGTAGTTGGTATGACTATGAACAAAAATCAAAAACAATTCTTTAAACTAATATAGGGCTTCATTTTGCCGTACAAGTTATGACGCTCGTTGTTAAACGTTTTGTAACTGTCAAACACATCTGCTCGGACTTTTGGCGGAGCGGAATCAAAAGTACGGGAGACAGCATTTCAGCCAGGGGGCAATAAATCCTAGACGCCACGTCGCGCCTTGGGGGTTTCCTAATTTTTGTGAGAATTTGGCGGCGTCGGGTGGTGTATTTCCCCAATTATCACCATAAATGTTATTGGTGGATATCTATCCCTGCCACTTTTGTGATATAAACTAAATAAGTGGGGAAGAAAATTTTAAAAGGCAGGCAGAGGGATTTTGAGTACAGATTGTGCGAGAGCAGTGAGATGAGAGTAAAAACAGACCGATTTTAGGACGATTTTTGGACAGATTTTTCGAGAGTAGTGAGACGGGAGAGATGGCGAGACATATTAGGTGAGAAATTCCGCTTGGAACTAGCCTACGGTTATCTTCCCACTCATGACTGTAGTTCAAATTGTGGCTAGGGAGATCTATCTTGAAATTCCTCCTGAAACAGGAAGAATAGGAGGTCGACAGCTGTGTTTTGAAGAGAGGACGACCCAATTAGGAGGAAGGAGCTGGAACCTGCGTCAATCCGACACGGTAGTTGCTGATTTTCTGTTTCTGCCATGGTGCGAGTAGATATTCTGTTTAACATCCTGTTCTACGAAATGGCCCATGAATTTTAAGGAATTCATATGTATTATGTTTGTAAATATATAT
This sequence comes from Eucriotettix oculatus, assembly GCA_034510155.1. Lineage (NCBI taxonomy): Eukaryota > Metazoa > Arthropoda > Insecta > Orthoptera > Tetrigidae > Eucriotettix > Eucriotettix oculatus. The sequence continues at coordinate 201,040,170 of CM067377.1, read as the reverse complement.
GTAGTTGTAATTGACGAATCAAGTGCCGGAATAAAATCAAAATTGTAATTATTAATGTAAAAATGTTTATTGATTAAGTAAATTGTTTTCTTAATCTTATTACAAAATTTTGTGATTACAATATATTACATTCCACCTAAAATAAATAAGATTTCCCCTTTATTCATTTCAGTTTATCGTTTTATTTTTCTGGATTATTTTATGGAGATGTGTCCTGACTTTTGTTGAGTTTTTATTGACACGGTTTCCTGATCGAAACGGCTACCGTTTCGTCGGTGTTGGGCGCATATTGAACCTTCATGTCCCGGATTGATGAGGCAAATTCGATAAGAGCGCAGCTGTCTTAATATTTGCCTCGCACGCGGGACAATCAGAAAGCCATTACTGTGGCCAGAGGGAAGGAAAGGAAAGGGAAGAAGGGGGCCTATTTACAGACAAGAGCAGTAGCAAAACACACTCACTTTGCGCATACCAAGGTAAATAGTCCCACGGCACTCCGAGCCTTCAACTTTGGCTGCCGCTCATGGGAAAAGGAGCCCAACTTACTAATTCCTCACAAATGTTTACACGGGTACACTTCTAGTCGAGATTACCACCACGAATTATGCGCAGCACTAGCGTGTGTGTACGTACTTACACGTATCCATTGGTGGACAGGAACGGGGATACAAACTACGTCATTATGCGTAACCAGAAATATCGCGGGATACAGAACCATCGATAAGTCAAGGAGAGGAAAATAAGACAACACGGAGGACTCCAAATGGAAGCCTGTGACACACCAAAACATCTCCGCAAGTAAAAAAATCACACGAAAGAAGAAAGGGACTTTTGCTAACAGCCTACAATTAACAAATAATAAATCAGTAAATAAATAAACGTCAATTTTTCACTATATTTAAATTAAATAAATTAACGACCAGATACAGAGAATTTATTCCGACGTTTCGAACCCCAGTTTTAACTTCCCACTGTTAGGTTAACCCCGCCTATATACCATAGTTCCTCTGCATTCTTGTTTTCATATTTCGGTTTAAGTCGTTGAAGTTTGGAGTTTTATACATTTGCCTTCCCCCTTTTTTTTCAACCAAATTTCGAAATTGAATGTTTTATTACTGATGAAATTAAGAATCCTAAAATATTAATAATTTTTCATGTAAAATTTTTTGTACTATTTATCTAATAACATTACGTGACGGAACTTCGGTTCAACTAAATAAAGACTTAGTCTGTGTTTCGGGTATTCAAATTAATTTATTTCATTTCTGACTCTTGGCCATTCTCTATTTTATTTTTATTTTAGATATCAATATTAAATAATTTATCTGACATTTAAAAATACAATAAATGAGTTAATCGACCTTTTTGTCAGTATTTTTATGATACCAAATCGTGGAGTGAAGTTCCATGTACAGCTAAATTTTTTCCTGAAGAGGTCTCAAATGGGAGACTGAAACTTCGTATATTTAAATTATAGCAATACTGATAAAGACGCTGATGAACTCAAATCTCAATATTGTCTGCCGAAAATTTGGCTTGGTATTTTTTATTTATAATTGAAGGTGCTAGGTTTTTAATTTATTGTGTTCTATATTTACTGTTAGTATAAAAGATGATACTTGGCAATTAAAGAAGTGGTTTATTAAATTATTTTTGATCATTTTATCTTTTTCCTAGTCTCTCATTCCATGGTCTTTGTTTTGTTATCCTCAGTTGGTTTCAAATATTGACATGGACCGCAATTCATGGTAGAAGCATCTAGTTTATATTATCAATTCCTTGAATATTTTTGTTTTGTTTAAATGTCTGTTATACGGGTTCGGTAATTCTTCATCGGGGAAGATAATTATTAGATGACGTAGAAAAGGAGGATTTAGTTTAATTTCAAACAGAAACCGTAGAAAGAGAGTAATAACTAGCGTTAAATTACTGTAAATACAATTCTTTGTCATAGTTAAGAATTAAATTTTTAGAAAAGGTGAAAAGTGACAACAGACGTCTAAGGTATTCAAGGGAAATAAAGGGCTGATAAATTAATGGTAAGCTACATTTTCGATCTTTATGAGATTAATATATTGGAGTGAGTCGGGGTTGGGTTTGGAGGTGTCTAGAATTCAAGGGCATTAAAATCAAGCGACGAGCGTTGACCAGTAGGCAGTTCTCCGAGGAAATCAGGAGATTACCTAATGACAAGGGCGACTTAGGAATATAAATTAGTGTCCTTTACCTTTTGTGTGTTCTGGAGGCGCGGAGTCTCTGTCCCTTGAGAAATCTGCAGTGTACGTTACGCGCTGCAGCTATTGGCTCCCTGTGGCTTCATTAGTGCTCCAAGTGGCCATCGTTCTGGGACAATATGGAAGGCAGCGCCTTCTAATAATCCCCCGCGCCTCGCCTTCATCTGTCAGTTGTACCCTCAACACTCTCCCCCTTAAATACACCACTTCGCTTTGCTTCGCAGGAATTTTCATTAAAATCATACTTGTTCTCACGTTTACCATCCTCATTCCCTTCTTATGCCATTAAAGGGAAGCTGCCTGTTTTTAGGATCACCCTCATGTAAGCCTCTTACCCAAATAAAAACTATTTCTGCGGTATTTGTAGGATATTTCGTACAGGGGAGGAGAAGGGAGAAACGTGTTCAAAATTCACTATAACTCATAATTTTAACTATATTTGAAATAATTTAGCATCAACGATTAATTACATAATCGTTTTATGACTTCAATATTTACAGGAAACAAAAACGGCCAAAAAAGTCAGCATTAAATATGTAACTATTTATTTTTTTTAAAAAAAGCGACGTTTCATCTCCACTTTGAGACTTCTTCAGGCTTAAAATTTAGCAAAACATTCCATTTACTCCATGAATCCCCGTCGCTGGAGAAGGTCCAGCGCTGCACCAAATTCTTCACATGTAAATTCAATAATCTTTTCGACTGAGGGAGTCATGGAGTAAATAGGATGTTTTGCTAAATTTTAAGCTTGAAGAAGTCTCAAAATGGAGATGAAACGTCAATTTTTGTTTAATAAATAGTTACATATTTAATGCTGACTTTTCTGGCCGTTTTTATTTATTATCAACGATTAATAATATACAAACATACGGATGAACGTATTCATTAGGATTTTTAAGCTTCAAAACAGGTCTTTAAGAACTATTTTACGAAAAAATAAAAATTTTTAGTTTATCTGGCAATTAAATATATATTTAAATGAGTTAAAACAGAATAAATTTTGGTACCAGAAGAAGTCTCAAATGCGAGACGAAACGTAGTATAATTCAATATTTAATCAAATAAAAACTGACAAAGAGGCTGTTTTAACTAATCTAAAATATTTAGTGCACCAGTCATCTTACTTAAATCCTTTTGTAAGCCAAGGTGTACATTTCACCTTTCCTGACGATTTATTAGGATTATGTACACAGTTAAGTGGAATGAGAAAGAGGCTATAACAACTTATAACACTAACAAATCTATAAGCAACATTGTTTTACTATATTATGGTGTTACGTTAATATGTAAATCATATAATAATTTAAATTTTGTCACTGATTCTAAAGTTCGGAGGCTTTTCGCGGTGAATTGAATGAAGAAAAAATCTTGTCGGGTTTCCGCCCGGGTAATCTTGTAGAACAGCGACGTTTCGACGGTTATCACTTGACATCGTCTTCCAGGTTGGAGCGTCGCTGTTATGCAACATTACTTAGGTGGAAATACAGAAATTTTTCCTTCAGTTCTCAAGATGTTTCACTTACAAGTTTCATAAACATAACGTAGAATATAAAACCTAGGTATTTGGACTGTATAGAGCCTGTTATATTGGTCAAACAAAGCGTAAACTTCAAAAAAACAGAATAAATAACATTTTAAAAATTTTAAAACAACAGTCAAATAACTGATCTGTATTAACAAAACATTGATACTTTTACAATAGGACTACGACAGGGAGAAATATAAAAGTTATAGAAGGAGAAAGTTTATTTTACACTCGGCATATGAGCGAATAAATTCACTTTAGGTGAAAAGTAATTTCAATAAATGTAAAAACAGATATACTAAAATTTAAATTCCGTTTACGATTCAGTATTACTACGATTTAAATTTGAAAAGTTGAAACTATGGACTTTAATTTTCATGTTTAGAAAAAATGTATGTTTTATTGGCCTTGCTTTTCCCGTTTCCCATCCTGGAAATTGTCTAAATTTTTATGATGAAAAGATTTATTTTTTATAATTTTCACATTATTTAAAAATTATTTAAGTGACCATCTGAAATTAAAGAACCAGGTAATCCGTGTACACAGAGACGTTTCGATGGACAGCACTTCCATCATCTTCCAAGCCTGGAACTGAGAACCCAGGAAACCTTTCTTTATTCTCTTCACCTGGAAATGCCTTCGATCATTAAATTTAATAATTTATTTGGAAATTTTATTTCTTTATTTTTTATTAGACGCAACTGTAGAGGCCCCTAAACTTAGAGTTGAAACGTTTTTTCAACGTTAATTTAAAAATTTTAAACATATCTCTGACTTTTGGCCTGTGTACTGTTACTTATAATGTTTGAGTTTATTAAAAATACTCCGGTGGTAATCAGTGTTACCAATATACAATCTATTTTTTTAAAATTATTCCGTGCTGAGGAAATAGAATTATGACGCAATTTTTTTCTACATATGTAATTAATAAAATGTAATGCACAGCCAAAAATCAAAAAATGGAAGAATTTTAAGTCAAAGGAAGTAGAAATTCGTCAATTGAAGCTCAAATAGCGTGAAGCTAATTTAGAAGAATTACAATAATGGAAAAATGTCGACTTATTTTAATTTCAAACAAGAAACGTTTCACCCCCAAATTTCTGGACGTTTCGGCCCTGGATGTTGCGCTCGCCAAGCGAAATTTCTGTTAGGATATATATCAAGTAACTGAAGAGGTCCCCAAATTTGGGGACGAAACGTTCTTTTATTCTCTATTAAAATTATGTTATTTATGACTTTTGGTCATTTACTGTTATTTTTTTATAATATTAAGTCAGATTAAGGGCGATATTTTATTTATAATTATTAATGTCTCTGATTCATACGTATCACAGTCACATTATCGCTCTTCCAGGAGACATTAAGTGACGCGTACAGAAGAACTGAGGGAAAGCGGACGACCGGGTCAAGAAGCTGGAAGCAAAGGAAAATTATTACGGAGAAATAAAAAAATGGCGCCCCCATCGCAATGAACTGAATAGTTTAATCACGCCCCGTGGCGAGTGAGCGAGTCAGTGGCGCGGCAGTTAATTACCGTTTGAATATGGCCACACTGGTTTCGTTTCTGGGTGACCGGAGACAAGATAAAAGACAGACAGACAGACAGACAATTCCACCCCGCTGACCGACAGCTGCGTGTTCGTCGTGGTGTTCTTATTGGTCGCCTTCGCCACGCGCACGCGTACTTCCGGCCTCCATCTTGGTCTATCTAAATCTTTCCTCTCTCGCACACATCCAGCCAGTCCCCCCATTTGTTATGAAAATCTATTAAGCCTAAGCTCTCTCTCTCTCACTCCCTCTCGTGATGACTATCGTCGTATAACGGACGTGTGCACTCTACTACAATCTCCATTTTTTTTTATTTTCAGACGATAATACCTCTCTGAATACGTTAAACCGCCCCCTAATTCGTCGTGTGCGAAACGTACAATAGAACGGATATAATAACTCCATTTACAGCGCCGGTCTATAAATATGGAACGAATTTGATATTGATAAGCAACCCTATTCAATTTCAGAAGGGCGCGGAAGATTATTCTTTCCCCAATAGTACTTGTAAACCAATCCAATCTACTTATTAGCACTGCTTTATTTGCACAATCAGGAAATACGGTAATCTCTGGATTCAATTACAATTAAATCGAGACTTTTTACTTGTTTGTTGTTGTCTTCCTTTCGACTGGAGATCGTTCACAGTTGTTAGCCTATTATTTTTTTTAATTTTATCCGTTGATACTATAATACTTCTGACTGGTAAGATCTTTTTAATTTTTTTTAAAATTATAAATTTGTATTTTTAATTTTCAAATGTTCCATTATTTCATTGGGAATGGCAATCTAAATAAATTTTACATCATTGAATCATTGTTGGTCTAATTTTTTTTTAATTTCATCCCGCGTCACTAAAATCTCTCTTTTTCTAACTGGTAAGATCTTTTTAATTTTTTTAAATTATAAATTTGTATTTTTAATTTTCAAATGTTCCATTATTTCATTGGGAATGGCAATCTAAATAAATTTTACATCATTGAATCATTGTTGGTCTAATTTTTTTTAATTTCATCCCGCGTCACTAAAATCTCTCTTTTTCTGACTGGTAAGATCTTTTTAATTTTTTTTAAAATTATAAATTTGTATTTTTAATTTTTAAATGTTCCATTATTTCTTATAGAATGGCAATCTAAATGAATTTTACATCACTGTTGGTCTAATTTTTTTTTAATTTTATCCCGCGTCACTAAAATATCTCTTTTTCTGACTGTTAAGATCTTTTTAATTTTTTTTAAAATTATAAATTTGTATTTTTAATTTTTAAATATTCCAATATTTCATTTATAATGGCAATATAAATGAATTTTACATCATTGACTCACTGTTACATATCTTTTCGGCCGTAACCGTCAGGGGCTGGAGATGGTCCATGCGCGGCACCAAATTCTTCACATGTAAATTCAATATTCTTTTAGACTGAGGAAGTCAAATGAGTAAATAGGATGTTTTGCTAAATTTTAAGCCTGAAGATGTCTGAAAATGGAGATGAAACGTTGCCCTCGTTAATAAATAGTTACATATTTTCAATTCTCACTTTCTTGGGCCGTTTTTATGTATTGTAAATGAATTTGAAATTCAATTCGTCGTTCAGTTCTGAGATAAATTACAGACGATTCCAGTTGAGTCTTCAAATATTTGTAATTCTGGTGTTTCTTTACACGAATTCCCTCGTACGTAGAGAAACGTGAAATTTCTTTCTTATATAGGGGTTTCTGAATAAGGGCGGCCTGATATTGAAATGGAATGAAACGAGTTGTGTGTGCGGCATCAACAATGTTATTATTAATATTGTTGCTTGTACATAAATAAGTAAAATCACACACTAAAAAATAAGTCCTGCCGCTGAAGGTTGCAGCAGCAGAAAAAGGAATTTTTTTATTATATAGGGGTTTTTCAAATAAGGACCGGCCGATGTTGAAATTGAATAAAACAAGTTGTGTGTGAGATATTAAAAAAACTTTTATTTTTTTTTCATTTAAAGTGGCGTTTATAGTCCTTGGTTTTCCCTTCTATCGATCCTCGTGTTGAAATCTTTCTCCAGGACCCACGTTTATGCCATTTATTACGTTTTCCGAGTCTTCTTCTGACTCCCCTAACAACATAATATCATCAGCAAAAATTTAGGGTTGTTATTTCTTATCCTTGAAGCATAATTTCCTTTCCATATTCCTCCTTAAATTTCATCATCTGTGGGTGACAAAACTGCATCCTTGTTTAATTCCCTTTTAACATCGACCCGCACTTATTTAGGAAACCCCCTTTAATAGGAGAGTTGACGTGAAAGACGAAAATGAAGATGAAAGAAGAAAAAAAATTGTGTTGTAAGTTGGGGGGGGGGAGAATCGAATCATTAATGCCAGATGAAAACCAAAACCGCGAATGTTTTTGGAAAAAAAAGGAAAGCTATTTTAGCAAAATTAAAAAGAAAAATGAACAGGGGAAAAATCCTCTCTAATTTTCTCAGTTACCTGTAGGGGAAACAAACTTAAAATTACAGTTTAAAAGATCCGCGTTTGGTTGATTAAAGAAGAAAAGGTGATAGGAATAAGACGGAGGAGTGTGGTGTGTCAAGTCCCTATGATTGTAAAATTAACCAAAGTAAGGGCGGTAGTACTTTTAGGTACTTTGTGTTAAAGGTTGTACTACTGAATGATTTGGCTTGCGTGTCTGAAAGGTGTTACATTAAAGAGTCAAATTTATTACATGTGTTGCGTATATATTTCAGAATTTCCAACAAGCACCGCCTTCTCCTCGTGAGTTTTAGGGCTGACCCCACGAAGTGTCCAGCAGCAGGCTTTTACCTACCATTTGTCTGTCTCATTGGCATTCGCTGGCCCCGCCGAGTGGTACAACAATTACCTTGTAGCTCCGCGGCCATTTCTTGTGTGCGCGCGCTCTTCGGGTCGACAGATGGCGCGTTTATAAACTACTACTTATTGTTTCTTGCGACTTAAAATTCAGCACGGACGTCTGCGGCAAATTGGCAAACGTCCAAAATTTATGCAGCCTCGGCATTTCCTTTGCTAAGAGAATATTAAACCCGGCGATAGTCTCGCTGCGCGAATGAATCATACACGAACGAGCGACATTTTCTCCAATTACTACCGCTGACAAAATGGCGCGGGGAAGTAAGAAGACGTTCGAAAAAAAAAGCAACATCAGAACTACTGAAATTTGAAGACTCGACAAAAAAACCGAATTTAATTTATCTCAGAACTGAACGACGATTTCATCTTGATTCCAAAATTCATTTAGAGAACTAACGGGGTAAAATACAAAGAACTTATAATTCGAAGTATTTTCTAAATATTTATAAAAATTCGACAAATGCTAGTGGAAAATAAATCGACCAGAAAGAAAATTGTACTCAAGGAGGAACGATAGGAACGTTACAGTTACGTAATACGTACAGGAAATGTGACAAAGTATAATTAAATACATAAATTGAAAGCTAGAAGGCAAAGTTAATAACGGAACACATAAATACTAAGCAAGAAGAAGAAGAGAAAAATATTGGAATATACGACTTTTAATAGGAGTGGACCGAAGGAAAACAGGAATGGAAAAATTGTCGACCGGACCATGGACTGGAACCCTGGACCTCACGGGCTGGCACCCTACCATTGAACTATTCCGAGTCGACGTCCATGGATCGATTCGTCATCCCTCCATTCCTGTAACCTAAGACAGGATCACCTACAATTTAGAATTTCCTCTGGAAATTCAGAAAAATATACCAATATGGCCTCGTGTCATATACCTTTCTGTACATTTATATAGGGGGTTTTCAATAAGGGCTGGACGGTGTCGGGAAATGGAATAAAACAATCTGTGTGTGAGTTATTAACGAATTTATAACTCTTTTGGTTTAAAAGACCCGAAAATACCCTATAAAATAAAATAGAACTAATGTAGAATATATAAAAAGACTGATGTAGATATGCAAATTAAAATTTAAAAACCCAGTCACAGTCCTCTTTATCAAATAACTTTATTTAAGTCAGGAGCTTTCAGGCCATTGTACTACGATATAGAGCAGCAGTATTGACGTCAAATTACGTAAACATATGAATATGGCCAAATAATGGCAGAAAACTCCGGAATTAAATTAAGTTATTTGATAAAGAGGACTGTGACTGGGTTTTTAAATTTTAATTTGCATATCTACATCAGTCTTTTTATATATTCTACATTAGTTCTATTTTATTTTATAGGGTATACTCGGGTCTTTTAAACCAAAAGAATTATAAATTCGTTAATAACCCACACACAGATTGTTTTATTCCATTTACCGACATCGTCCAGCCCTTATTGAAAAACCCCGCTATATAAATGTACAGAAAGGTATGTGACACGAGGCCATTTTGGTTTTCTTTAACCAACTTAATTTTACAGAACGGAAGAAATAGTTATTGGTGTTGTTTTGATATCATGTATGTAGTATTATCCCTCCTTAACGTATTTGTATGTGAGATGAGGACATTTTGGTTTGTTTTTTATTTAATTTTACAGAACGGAAGAAATAGTTATTGGTGTTGTTTTGATATCATATATATATAGTATTATCCCTCCTTAACGTATTTGTATGTGAGATGAGGCCATTTTGGTTTGTTTTTTTTAACCAACCTTTTTAATTTAATTTTATAGAACGGAAGAAATATTTATTGGTGTTGTTTTGATTTTATGTATGTAGTATTATCCCTCCTTAAGTATTGTAGATGAGCATTGATTACCACTGATATTAAGACGAAGAAATATTGTGTGTTTGATATATGTAGAACCAAGTATGTATGGCATTTGTTTGTTTTTTTAACCAACCTTTTTTGATTTAATTTTACAGAACGGAAGAAATATTTATTGGTGTTGTTTTGATATCATGTATGTAGTATTATCCCTCCTTAACGTATTTGTATGTGATATGAGGCCATTTTGGTTTGTTTTTTTAACCAACCTTTTTTGATTTAATTTTACAGAACGGAAGAAATAGTTATTGGTGTTGTTTTGATATCATATATGTAGTATTATCCCTCCTTAACGTATTTGTATGTGAGATGAGGCCATTTTGGTTTGTTTTTTTTAACCAACCTTTTTTGATTTAATTTTACAGAACGGAAGAAATAGTTATTGGTGTTGTTTTGATATCATGTATGTAGTATTATCCCTCCTTAAGGTATTTGTATGTGACATGAGGCCATTTTGGTTTGTTTTTTTTAACCAACCTTTTTTGATTTAATTTTACAGAACGGAAGAAATATTTATTGGTGTTGTTTTGATATCATGTATGTAGTCTTATCCCTCCTTAAGGTATTTGCATGTGACATGAGGGCCATTTTGGTTTGTTTTTTTAACCAACCTTTTTTGATTTAATTTTACAGAACGGAAGAAATAGTTATTGGTGTTGTTTTGATATCATGTATGTAGTATTATCCCTCCTTAAGGTATTTTCATGTGACATGAGGTCATTTTGGGTTTTTTTAACCAACTTAATTTTACAGAACGGAAGAAATAGTTATTGGTGTTGTTTTGATTTCATGTATGTAGTATTATCCCTCCTTAACGTATTTTTATTTGACATGAGGGCCATTTTGGTTTGTTTTTTAACCAACTTAATTTTACAGAACGGAAGAAATAGTTATTGGTGTTGTTTTGATTTCATGTATGTAGTATTATCCCTATAAAAGTAAATTAAATACTTTTAAGAATTTAGAAACGTCAGTATAAGCTGACTGATTATTTGATGTATAGGTAGGCTATTAACAGAGAAAAATGAAATGGAAAAATAAATTGAACTAGACGTTTATTGTGAGGAGTAAGTATTAAATTTTCGATGGTAGCTTTGAGTGAGTGAGTAGAGGAGAGTAGAGCAGAGCAGAGTAGAGTCGATGGCTTGGGGCTGGCTGGCTGGTATTTGCCGCTTGTTATTCAAGTGGGGGAGCTGAGCTGGGGTTATTGGCTACATCGCCCTCTCAGGGGCTGACATCACGAACTGCTGTTAACTCAGCGCACAGCTTCGTCAAGTCGACAACTTTCCTGCCGTGGCTGTGTGTCGTCAAGAAAGCCACTCGGAGATTGAAGAAAGGAAGGAAGGCGTGCGCGTGCCCTGGGTTAAACAGCTCACAGAAAACTGAGGGGGCTACAAACAATTAAAACTGACTACGGGAACACTTCCGAGAAAAATTACTCTCATTGCACTGTCAGAAAACCACTGAAGTAATCTCTGGAGAAAAAAAAATTACGTCCAATGAACATTACTTATTAATTAAATTATGTCACGACGTTTCGTTACTGTTTTTGAAACCTCCTCAGGTGTGATACAATCTCAAAGTAAACCAGAAAGTTGTCATAAGCACAAATTTGAACGTGAGGTTTTTTTGTTCAGCTACTGTTATAAAAATTTGTTTCACTCAAGTAATTCACTGTCTAAAATTCCTCACCTGGCAATTCTTATAATTTTTCTTTTCAGTTGTCATGTTGCCAACCTTACAACTAAATTTTGATATTTTTACTGTTAAGGAATTCTGATAATCGTGAAGCGTAATAACTAGGGATGGTAGGAGTATAGTAGACTTAAAGAATAGGATAGCACAGGCAAGGAAGGCTTCGCGAAAAAGAGGGATTTACTTACGGGATATTAGGAAATCGTTGCTAAAAACGTTAGTATCGAGCGTGGCTTGATATGGGTGCGGAACGTGGACGATAGGAGTTGGGGAAAGGAAAAGAATAGAAGCCTTTGAAATGTTGTGCTATAGGCGAATGTTGAAAATCAGATTGGTTGGGATAGAATCACAAACGAGGAAGTTCTAAACAGAATAGGGGAAGAGCGAACAATATGGAGGACGTTGACCACGTTTTAAGACATGAGGGTCTTGTAAAATTAGCATTAGAGGGAAGTGTGTGGGGTAAGAACAGAAGAGGGAGGCCAAGGATGAAATACACTAAGCAGATTATGGATAATGTGGGATGTGCTAGTTATAAATAAATGAAAAGGCTTGCGCGAGATAGGTTAGCATGGAGCGTTTCATCAGACCAGTCTTAGGACTGAATAACACTACAACATACTGTTATTAAGAGGTTTGATGGTCCAACTCAATTATCTTCACACGCGTGAACGTTTTTAAGTCTCAACCAATTTGAAATTAATACTTAAATGTTCTTAATGGTATTTTGGCACGTTTTGATTACATTATTTTAAATTTCTAAGATTTTTATTTTGTATTAGATTCATGATAAAATATACATTTACTGTATAAATTTACTAAAATACCCAATATGGAGTAGTAATTGCTTTCATTAATGTCTTACGAATTGAATCTGATTTCATGTGTGAAATTTTGATTGTCAATATTATTTTAAGATTTAGGTGAGTGTCTTGCATTGGACTAAAAAGGAGAAAAATAAGTTGGCTCAAAGATCAATGCAGTAAACTGACAATAAAAATTGAACAAGAATATGAAAACAGCTGTGAGAAATAAATTGAACAACAAGAACACAATAAAAATGAAATGTGGTTCCGATTTTTTCGTATTTTGTAATCAATATAAAAATATATTTAAGTACAAAGTTGGAAAACGAAATGATAAATAAGAAAATACTGTTTTAGTCGCTCCTTGTGGTTCTTTTTAAATATTGACAAGGACCTCAAGGACTGGTCGAGACGTAAATTGTTTTATTTATATTTGGTAAAATATTTTAGACTATTTTTGTCCTACTGGTCGGTTATTCTTGTGCTATTTAAGTTTTATACAGACGTTATTTGTTTTTAAACATAGATATTTTCAACTGAAGAAATATTTGTATTCTCGGTCTTATAAAGGCCACGGCGAACCGGGCTTTAGCGAAACTCTTAACCAGAAACCAGATTTTTGGATATTTTCGCATAGTACACAACAGGTTGTGTGAGGGCTGACGTATTATTTATACTTCTGCTAGCCGTAGCCGTCCAAAGGTGATTCTCGAAGATTGGCTCATTGATACTCAATTTGAAAAAGTAGAGTTTTATCGATATAACCGAATTTGACAATGTATCATTCGTCTGAACTTGTACTGTTCATACGTTTTTATAGTATCTGACGAGTTTTTGAATGTCAGAGGAAACGTTGGGGTTTAATGTTTCTTTTTGTCTGTATGTCATTGTTTTCATGCTCTTCTTTACATTAGTGGTAAGAAAGGCTTTCAAGGGTCGGGGTCAAAATTATCTTATAAGGACCAAACATAGAATTTTATAGGGTGAAACAGAAATTTGGTGAAGTTTTAATGTTAACACTCGTTGTTGAAAATCAGAATGAGTTGCACTTTCTATCATGAAGTCTAATGGAATTACTGATACAAAAGGTCCAGATGGGTCAAAAATGTTTTAAATTCAATTGCCATTAGGATTTCCTCTTCTACATTTGTTAAGTTTTCCTCCTAAGGAAGTTACGGAATTCTTCTTCTTCTTCGTTGACTCTGTAGCGCATTAAAGGCCTTGGCCTACCAGAACGACTGCGGATTGTCACCTTACATGACACATTCCGAATATGGAGTGATACTTGGTCAGCGTATCGACTCTCCATCAATCTTCACCCCAGTCTCCGTGACCATGACAACACAAAGGATTCGAACCAAGTTATCGAATTGGACTCCTATAAATCACATGCACCATGAAAACTACTGAATTGAAAAGAGAAAACAAGTTGAGACGAAGACAAGAGAACTGCCATGGCTCATAGGAAGAAAATCACGGTTATCTATGGACTGTAACATTCTGATATATAAAGCTGTAATAAAACCAATATGGACCTATGGGGATGTGCAAAAAAAAATCAAACATAACAATTATTCAAAGGTGTAAATCCAAGATCCTCCGGTAAATTGTAAACGCCCCATGCAGTATAACGAACCACACACTTCATAAAGATTTAAATGAGCCAACGGTACGAAAAGTCATCCATAAGAAAACCATCAAACATCCCGCGGTCTTGGACCATCATACAAACCCACTTCTAGACATACTCCTTGAACCAGTGTGGCCAAGTGAATTATTTTAAGATAAAAGATTCATTTTTTATTTCAATTATACAAGTGATATCTCCCTGTAAATGTTATTATTAGTAGGTGTCAGCATTTTAGTTTATAGAATTGTATTCTGGTTGCTAAATAAAATATGATAATCAAAAAAAATTAGTGGTAAATATGGATAATAAATTGTCTGGTCTACCGAAGCAGTATAATTTGGTAGGCACACACTGATCATAGATGTATGATGTCGTTTCTCAAATTTACCGGCAACCCCAGGGATCTTTTCATTTGAATTGCAAGTTACAGCGGGGCCCCAAGACAGACCCTTGCGGCACTCTTCCTCGGCCGCCCGGCCGCCCGCCGCCTCACAGAGCCAACTACTGCACGCTGAGAATTGGACGTACTCGGCTGAAATCCGTGGGAAATTGAATATCAGAGGTAGGGCCGAAGCAGTAGCCGACCACAGACGACAGACAGGCTGTTTCGTAACGAAGCCGAAGGTCGGCGGGTTCGCTCGCTAGGGCCACGTGTTCGATGCGATGGCAATCTCACGCACGCACATGAGCGCGACAGCTGCTGCTTGCTCCCGACACCGGAAACAATTGCCTAGGTCGTTCTCCTTTTCGGAAAACCACTCAACTGGTTGTTTTTTTTTCTTTTTCCTGCCTCCCCAAAAAATAAATGGCATCCTGTCAATGCGTCAATGTTACAACATTACGTTACTCCAACGAAACTTTTCCTCGTCGCGATCCGGTTCCTACTCCCTCACGAGTGCTTGTGAATTAGATCAATATGTCGCAGAATCGGGTCGTTTACAATTACCAAATCATTACGAAATGGGTTTTATATAATATCCTTATTAATCCAATCGAAGTAACAGGTAAGAATTATTCATTACCTGAAAGGAACGAGAAAATTACATAAGTAACATTACTATTTGTATGTCATCCTGTAAATCAACATAACAACTAATAAGTGGCCGTCTATTTACTTCATTTAATTATTCTCGCCAACAAACGTTAATTCCTTTACCATTCATAAAGGACACATTACTAGCGGCGGTTTATTTTCTCAAGAAATTTGTAAAAACTTTGGGTAATAGATCACGAAACCTTACAACTCCTGGGTTTCCCATAGATTTACTATTGAAACGTACAATATTTGATTTGTTACCGTCTCGTGATAATAAGATTAATACTAATTTAAGACACACAAAATTTAGAAGGAAGTGTGTGGGGGATAAAAACAGAAGGGTGAGGCCAAGGATGGAATAAGCTAAGCAGATTAGGGAGGATGAATGATGTGGCAGCTTTACGAAAATGAAAAAACTTGCGCAAGATAGGTTAGCATGAAGGGTTGCATCAGACCTGTCTTAGGACTCGATACCTGTGCAACAAAAATTTTTAACTATATATTTTCAGAGAATTCATCAATTAAAATTTCTCACAACAAATTTCGTTAATTCAAAAGAAATAGTTTAAATAAACTTGAAGTAAAACTGAGTATAATTCCATTAAATCTATTAATGTCTATTATTAAAATACTCAAATGAAATAGTTTACAGACATTTTTTATTTTTAATTAAACGACGTTTCGGTACACATTCGCACCACTTTCAGGTGTTTTTTTACGATTATATTATAGTTACATCTAATCAATTGCAGCATTTTTTTTAAAAATTAAGGAGAGATCCGAGGCAACACCGAGAGACTTATTTAGCCACAATTTATTATGTGTAACAATAATCAGACCGTGAAAAAAAAACCCTGAGGAAGGTGCGATTGTGCACCGAAACGTCATTTAATTAAAAATGAAAACTGTCTGAAAGAAACTGGTCGAAAAATTATTTCACTATTCGTGGGACTTTCTCTCACTAAAAATCATTCTGGAAAACGGAAATAAAGTTGTGGGATTCAAGGCCGTGACATTCCTAATTTATTAAGGTTGGTGAACTCTGGTGGCTTTCTGGTAGGTAAAAGGCAACCCCCGTAGACTGCACAGAACTTTACAATAACACAAAATAAAATTATTATTTGTTTAATTTTGATATTGTTGCAAGATGACGAATTATTATGTCTCGAGGATTATTTGTTCGCATGTCGTAACCAACTTATCATCCCTGCATCGACCTGAATGTTAATCACCGAGATCTGAAGCGTGAAGGAGGTCGACTGGGGAAAACTCCTCAAGCTTAAGCCCGCCTCTAAAATATGTAGATTGATGGCCAACGTGCAGAAATACCAGACGGTAATCAAGCACTCCCGGCGTGTATTTAGAATTTCACGAGCAACCCCATATTATTTTCATCAGGAAATGGCATTATATTTATTCCTTTATGTCACACAGCGATACTTCTCGCCAGGTCACCCGTTAAAAATCACCATAAAATACCGATAGGTGGGGGGAAGGAAGATCCAGCAATAAACGAGGCCGCTAATGGAGCAAAACTACACACACACACACGTATCTCCCAAAGCAGGGACTTCCTCATAAAAAAGAGAATCCCATCACCCCTGGATGATATCCGTGGCTGGGTTGTTTTGAACAGAACCCTCAAATTCGTGTTTCGATATTACCTTAGAAGAGGCGTGAAATTTTTTATGCTCGTACACCGTAATCAAATAATTCATTTTCCTTCAGTGGTAGTCTCTTAGAGTGAGGAAAAGGTTTCATTCTAATATTTTCAAGCAGCCTTGAATTCAAACAATAGTCGATGGGGTACGTTGTTGATACATATGGGAATTATTCGTGTGTAAATATGGCGTGCGTTGCTTTAATGACGATACACGGCGCACGGAAACCAGTTGTGAAAAATTGTCGCCTTCCCTTTAAGTCGTCCCTTAACATTTAATAAAATCATAGAGGACATTATACGGATCGATATAAAACGCAATATAAAATCTTCCTCAATACTCCGAGACGTTTCGGCAATTGTTAACCGTCGCCATCTTCAAGTGAGCGGTGACAATATTAACGATACCGCCCTGGTCGAGGAAAATTTTGTAGAATAACTAAAGCGGGAAAACCTCCGACCCTCAATAGGCTATAAAACTTAATAATACAAAAGGCATATATACTTTGCTTGTGAATTTTAACAGTTTCAACACACACACTTTTCTTTCGAATTTAATTATTTGGAGTCAAAAAAATATTATTCTCGCTTTTCTTTTTGTATTTTCCTATTACATCCCTATCGTTGTGTTTTATTTTTTCTAGATTACATTTTGTCACCACTATTACTCTTAGAGATTATCAGCGACATTAACGAAACCAGTTTTCATTAGCGATCCACAGGTCACAATGGCCAAACCAAAATTTTGAGCAATTTAAAGGAAGCTGTTTATAATGAAGGTAAAATTCAGACAATCTGACATCTTTAATAAAAAAATCACTCAGGCTTTTGCCCGAATTTCATATACGATATAGAAAAAAGATGTTAAGGAACCTACCCGGCTTCTTTCAATGCTTAACTCCAGTCGACCGCACCCCACGAACAGATACTGAAAGATAGAGAAAAAAAAACTTATCTGCATCTTCCCGTCTTGAAAAGAAGAAATGGAAACCCTGCGGTTTTGCCGATGATATTGTAGTATCAAGGCAGTCAGAAGAAGACTTGGGGAAACTTAATAAATGTCCATTATGAGGATTAATAGAGGTAAAACCAAGGTGATGGAATGTAGTACTGGAAAAAGTGGAATAACGAAGATTGTTAGGATGGGGAAGAAATATTTTAAACGACGTTAAAGAATTCTGCTACTTGGGAGCAGCATAATAACTAGAGTAGGAAAGTAGCACAAGGAAAGGAAGAGGAATTCCCATACTGCTAATAAAAAATGTGAATATTATGAAATCATTGCTAAAATGTTCGTATGGAGTGTAGGATTGTAAGGGTGCGAAACGTGGATGACGGAAGTTTCGTAAAGGAAATATGGCATTATGGTGGATAGAATCACTAACTAGGTAATTATAAACTGAATAGGGGAAGAGAGAACAATTTTTGAGGAATTTGACCCAAGAGAAAGGATAGATTAATAAGGCATGTTTTGAGACATGCGGGGCTTGCAAATTTAGAATTAGAGCGAAGTGAGTGGAGTAAGAAATTAGGAGGGAGGGAAAGCGTGGAATGTAGTAAGCAGATTAGGGAGGAATAGAGATGTAATAATTAGGCGGAAATGTAAAGACTCGCGCAAGATATCTTAGCATGGAGGTTTGCATCTGACCGGTTTTTTATCCGTCCGCCAAAAAGAAAATAAATAAAAACAGCCACGGAAATCTATCTGCATTATTTTAACCAACATAGATACATGATCTACTTGTTTTTTTTTAATTAACTACTGTACGTGTTTTTTTTCAAATTTTAAAAACTAAACAGATTAATCTTTTTCTAATGAATTTCCCTCTCCCCCCCAAAAAAAAGACGTGCTTTAATGAACCTTTTTCTGATGTCTGTAACATGGCATTTTAACAGGTTGACTTTTGGAGTCGTCAACGACTGTAGTTTCTTCGTGCTGGAGTTTTTTGAGAGTATTTGAAGCAACAAGGGACCTTACACGATTAGAGATACGAAAATTAACCCTGACGTTGAGGGGATGACGTCATCAAGGTGACGTAGTTCCTCCGACTGAAGGAAATAGAGAACCTGACCTGGACATGGAGGACATGATAACAGCAGAACCAGAAACGTGGGGACCTTTTAATTGATTTCCGTAGCATGGCGAAATATGAGATGACGGTGGTTTCGCTTCCTTTCGCGAGGTTTCTTGGGGGGGGGGAGGGGACAAGCGGGCCATAAAGGTGGCTGTTAAAGCTCGCTCGCAGCGAACACAAACTATTTGACCTCGCTCGCGGCCCGACATGCAGCAGTAAAGCCGATATTCGATCCTTTACGCCGGCAGAAATAATCTATTCTCGCCCTGCCATAGGGCCATTGCGCTGCCGTATTGAGAGCCACTCGTAAAAGAGCCGCAACTGTTCCAAATTTATACGCCTTGCTGGAACTGCCTCCGCTATTTTCGTCGTCGCCCCCCCCCCTTCCCTTCCCCCCTTACCCTTCAACCACCTGAAAATCGTCTCCTTGCAGCAGGCGACCGAAGAATAAACCCTTAACAGGCATTTCGAAATGGAAATAATGTCTAAGTACTTTGTAGGGCGCGCGCCAGCCACGGTACAAAAGAGCTCGAGTTCGTTACGGTTAAGTGGCTCGGGACGCTCAAAAAATTTTTACGAGCTTCGGGCCTTTCTAAATCGGAGAACTATTTTTTTCTCCCTACGACCCTCGAAGTTCTTATAAAAGTGTAATATTAAAACTATCGACCAGAGGGTCTCTAGTTATCTCTAATTATCAAAACGCTCTGTGTGATCTATTTAACCCTCATGCTGTGAGCTGAAAACAATAGTGAGATCACACCTCACTGCTGAACCAGAGGAATACAAAAACTACGTGACTTGTTAAAAACAATTGTAAGTAATCCAAGAATAATGGTAAAAAGGCCTATACGTCAGAACTTACAAGTAACTATATGTTACCATTTTAAAAAAAACAACAGATAATGTAACTAAAACGAAAAAAATTGGAAATAGCCACAGTATTTTTTTTAAACTGACTTTAAATCACGAATAAAAAAGATTTACAGTAGATATTACTTAAAACGTTGTTAGAGACCCTTGGGAAACAGTTCATATATCTTATAGGTCAATATTACTTAATCCACCCTTCCAAAATCCCTTATCATTCCGTTAAACAACACTTGGATTACCAACCTGTGGAACCCCGCCGCCTTCTCCATTATAATCGAAATAAAAATTCTTCACTCCAAGAATTTAAGTTATTGTAAAATTTTTAGGTGATTCTCAACTCAGTATTTGTGATTCAGAAACTGGAAACTCTCATTTGATAACAACTTAAGGGGATTTTTAAAGCAGAATATTTTTTTGGGTGATCCAGAAACACGCAACTCTCCTTCCATAGTATAGGAAAGGAATTGAAAAACTGGGGTGTAATGTGGAAGGAAGAGCAAGGGAGCCAAGACTTGACGTTTAATCCGTTTTCCAAATAATTCTCAACATTTTTTTATCTACAAATAGACGTCATTTCCGTTTTTTTTGTGTTAACATGCTACACGAGGGTGATCCTGAAACAGGCAACTCCCCTTTAATAGAACAGGAAGGGAATTGAGAAAAAGGGAAATGTTGAAGGTACAGCAAGGTAGCCAATGATTGACCAAGGTCCCCGGGCTGTAGTTTAAGGATCCTACCCAGTGTTTCACCAAAAGGAGAGGCAGGGAAAACCCTAGAAAATTTTCATCAGGTAGGTCGGGCATTGGGTACTATTCTCACGTCCTTCCAAATTGACGCGAGATGAGTTTTCTGTGGGGTCGCAGCATTCTGTTTTTTCCGTCGTGTCTACACCAGTTTTAGGAGACAGTTGGCCGACTGTTCAAATGCGATCTGCGGACAACTCTTACCGTATGCCCAAGGTTTTCGACCCCGGTACATACAAACTCCTAAAATAGATTAAGGTGCCTCGGCATGTGAGAACCAGAGATAGTACGAGGCATCCCGAAAAGTTAGCCCTGGGGAGAAATACCTGCTTAGAAGGATTACTCTGGTATTTTCACTCCAATTTAAATTAATCTTCTTTTCTTCAACTGCCCTGTAATAGCATAGGAAGGGAAATGAAAAGGGGTGGGGGTGTGGTGGATGGTAGAGCACTCGAATATAAAATAATCGAAAAAGAAATAAATATATTACAAAATAATATTCAATCGTCTGGAAAGAAGCCAAATTTATGACCGAAATATTCCATTATTTGTAGGGAAAGGAATTTCTCTAAGTCCTATATTTATATAAAAAATATGGGAACTGCGAAAGAGGGCGAAATTATTACAGAATAGCATTTATAGACTGGTATTTACTAAGTGATTTTTTGATCATGGGGTTGAAAATCCAACAACTTGGCCCTAGCAGACTTTGGAGTGAAGAGCAAAACTTGAAAGAGCTATTGTCAACGACGAGGGTCTGACATCAACACCTTCAGGACGTGTTAGCATAATTGAAGACTGGCGACTTATAATTGAATGGAATAAAAAAAGGATTCGCACATACAATAGCTTTACAGAAAGGACTCGGTGTTTACAAATGAGGAAGGGAAAAGAAATAATAATCTGGGGCAACACAAGTGTCAGGTATTGCAAAGCAATTTTCCTCGAATCACACACACACACACAGGCTTTCAATTCCACCGTCTTTGTTTAACTTCCCCCCTCTCCTCCTTCCGTCTAAAACGTCCTTAATTTCTGAGAGCAACGGTTTCCTCCTTTGTCCGGGTATTGTAAAAGATGGCCATATGATTCCGCGGCACTTCATTAACAGCTCTGGGGGCCGCTCTTTTTTTTAAAAAAAAACTCGCGAGCCTCGTACGTGATAAATTAATGGCACGATTCCTCTCAGATTGCAGACGCGAGGTGAGTGTTTAGCCGACAACAATGGTAACAAAAGACTTCTGTTCGGGTAATAACTGTAATGAGCGCCGTCGGAAGAGTTGGCAAGATACCATCGCGGCCCCCAAGCTTTTTCTGACTTTAATGACTGTTCCCGTCAATCTCGCACTTCTATGTAGCTGTTTGTCTGACGCCGCTACAAGAGAGAGAGAGAGAGGGAGGGAAGTACACTTGCTACTCAAACCTCTAATTTAGACCAGAGGGAATATAAATTATAAACTATTAATTTCAGCGCTCAGAGTAGTGACAATCATAATATTCTCCAAAAATATTAATAAAATGTTGACGATATACCATGATCAGTGCAAATATAAAAAAAAGAACTAGCTTCAAGGGTACTTCTTTAAATTAACCGGGTACAATATATAATGAGACACTGGTGCAATTTAAGCAGTATAGAGCGCGTTTTTGTCAAGCCTCCCTGTCCGCTGTTATGAACATATCTAATTGATCTTTATTGAATTTCACCTTTTTTACCATTTGTAGATACTCATCATGGTTCCAATTGCCCGTATTTTTTCTGTTTTTCAATTTCCTATTCGTAATGACGGCAGGAGATCTCGCTGTGACGTCACCACCACTCACTTCACCACAATTTCTTGACGCACACTCGGCCCGAGAGATATACTCTAACCTCAAAATTGGGATTTAAACAACTCAGCAATTTTACTACGATGCCAAAAAAAAACACGAAAGGTTATGGGTTTGACGTAGGAGACTACTTTCCAGGATTCATTAGGTTGTCATTCTGCTGCTGTGTGGTATGTCAAGTTGTAACTAAAGCATTAATTATTTAACTTATATATATATATAGAAAAAGAGTAAAAAAAAAGTTAAAACGGTTTATGGAAAAGGAATCACACTGCAAGTAGAGGATATTGTGGAATTAGGAAAGTCATAAGGAGACTTGGAAACCATAATAAACGGCATGAACGTGATCCTGGAGGAAGGGTACAACATGAGGGATTAATAGTGGGAAAATTAAGGTGATGGAGTGTAGTATAGGAAATAGTGGAATATCAAAGTATGTTTGTTACATTGGGGAGGGATATTTTGAAGGAGGTTAAGGGATGATAGATGGCAGAAGTATAGTAGATATAAAGAGCAGGATAGCACAGACAGGAAGAGTTTCGCAAAAAAAAGAGGAATTTACTTACGGGTAATGTAAGTGTGAATATTAGGGAATCATTGCGAAGAATGTTCGTATGGAGTGTGGCATTATAAAGGTGGGCGATATGAGTTTCGGAAAGGAAAAGAATAGAAGCCTTTGAAATTTGGTGCTACAGGAGGATGCTGAAAATTAGATGGGTGGATGGAATCACTTATGAGGAAGCTCTGAGGACAATATGGAGGACGTTGACTAAGAGAAGGGACAGATTAATAGGCCACGTTTCAAGGCATGAGGTAAAATAACCATTAAAGGGTAATGTACAGAAGAGGAAGGCCAAAGATGGGAAACGCTAAATAGATTCGGGAGAATGTTGGATGTGGTAGTTAATGAAAAGGCTTGCGGAAGGTAGGTTACCACGGAGGGTTGCATCAGACCAGTCTGAATACCAGAATATATGAGCACAAAAATAAGAATATAAATTCATTTCTGTCGATTGCAAGTAGATAATAATATTCTCACTTCCCCCCTAGCATCGTGGGGGTGAAGTTTTCGTATAAATTCATATTTGATAATGGTGCGGTGGATGTGTTACAACTTAAGTTGACTTGACGTTTTTTTTATTATTGTTGTTATAATACTAAATGACGTTGATATCGTAGAGAAGTTAATTCAGGTTGTCGTCGATGGCACTACATATTGTAATTTGTTTTCCCGATACCCGGTAAGAGGTTAATTAAAAGCGACTGAAGCGAGAGTGTCTCTGTTTGTGTCCACAAAGCAGCTGACATTTGACTTTTCGTTGGTTGATCCCTCCCCCCCTTTTGTGTCGGCTTTTAGTCCGCGTAATCTTGGTACGCACTGGAGGCAGGTGACGGCTATAACGGATCTCTGGGAAGAAGACTCGCTCGCTTTCATATTTCGCCAGACAATTTAATTAACACAGGCATTGTTCGGTAATTGCATTGTTAGCAGCAGTATTTTAAAGATCTTTTAAGATACGGCGAACACTTGAGCCTATTTTTATAATGAAACAATTCTCCTGGAAATATGAATCGCGGGGATTTCATAAAAGAAGTTTGCCCCGACGGATAAGCTGCAAAGGGGGGGTGGGAAATTTCGAGCTCAAGAAGAACCACCTCGTTATCATTAACGCTCGAGAGTAAAACAAGTTTGTTTCCTGTCACGAGTTGTGAGCTTCCACTGTCGCGAGATATTTCACAGCCTTTAACAGGCTTTGCACTGGATGTCACAAACAAATCCCGACATTTTCTCCCCCGTTCTCTCTTCTTCGAGGTGGGACAGATATTAAATACAATTTGCAGGCAGCTCCTCATAAAAGCTCGGCCATGCCCGGGTACTTATTTCCATTAGCCCGCGTTCAGTACTTAATTCCACACATGTGATTTAGGCGCAATAGATCATGTTGTTAGGCGTCCCTATCACCATCAACGATTATAGAAAATCTTTATTAACAGAACGAGATATATTTAATAGAATTATATGGTCCTCTTACCATTTGTAGATACTCGTCATGATTCCTACAACAGTAATTTTTATTTATTCCAATTCCAGCTCATAATTACGTCACTGTGAACTGGAACAAACTGTTAAGGATTTTGAAGAGCACCGGAATGAAAATCGAGAAAGGAGGATTATACATAACCTCTAAAGAAGACAGGCAGCAGTAATTAGAAAGCTGTAATCAAGAAAGGAGGAAGACAAGGATGCATGTTGATTAACTTACATATAGAACATGCGAGAAGAATGTTAAAACTGAATATGGAAGAGGAATCATACTGCAAGGAGAAGAAATAAAAACCTTACGTTTACCGACGATATTGTAGTATTAGGGGAATCAGAAGAAAACTTGGAAACCATAATAAATGGATAAAGAGTTCAATATGAGGAATCATACATACAAAATGTCTCACTTGATTTCCGTAACCGTGCAAAGTTGTTTAATCTTCTGAATGAGACTCTGAATTAAAAATTTTTAAACTGGCCATAGTAAACGCTTAAACGGTTTCATTTCCGAAGGAAAAAAAATAAAAAGACGGAAAATCTTTTACCTCGTTATTTGGTTACGTGCCAATGAAAAATACGATGCAACAAAGTTATGAAGATACCGTAAAAAAGAAAATTTGTAAAATTACAAAAAATGGTTAATATTAAAAAGTATAGTGCTGTATAATCAATAAAGACTTACACAAGTCCCGACAGAATTATTGACAAATAAATAAATAATACAACATAGGAATATAGTGATAAAATAATTTTATAAGGAATTCATTTCACTGAAATGGAAGAAAAGACTATAATCTCTGGTATTCATGTGTGTGATCTTTTATTAGAGTTTATCCTCCTGTTTGCCAACTTCCCACCATTACAACACCTAGCTTTGATAGTTTACTTTTCTGTACCCTCCACCTTTTTTCGTTTAGAAGCTACTTTGTTAGATTTACTTTATAATTTTTTTTCGAATATTGCACGTGTAATAACGAATATGACTGTTTTGTATTTTTGGGAAAAAAATTGGCTTCATAAATGAGTAAAATTAGCCTCTTCGTGAGTTTTTTAAAATTTAAATATAAACATTACAACGTTTAAAGTAATTTCAAAACCATGTTTTGTATTTTAGAATTTTTTTTCGTAGCATATTACCCAATGTAATCCATTGTAAATTTTTTTAGTACCTGAGGAAGTCTCAAATGAAAGACGAAACGTTGTAATGTTTATATTTAAATTTTCAAAACTGACAAATATGTTTATTTAACGCATTTGTTGTATATTTAATTGTCAGGTAAACTATTTAAATAAACTTGTTTAAAATGACTCAAGACTGTAACTTCGCCGTGCTAAATAAGTTCCGAGATGATTGGCAAGTAGATGACTTAAATTTCAAATAGCAGGTATGTAAGATGTTAACGAGATGAAACGTTGTTTGGTAATCACCGTGCAGATGGGAGTCAAGTGTTCCGAGACCTAACAGGTGCATGTTTTGTATTGAAGGCTTGCTCCATTAGGAGAGATAAGAGGTCCACGTCCTATAATTGACAATCATTGATTGACTTCGCCGGGAGATCGCAGCAATATTTCGTATGGAATAAATCGGGCCGAGTGTTACCGTCATCGTCTTTGATTTGTAGCTGAGGGCTACTCGTATTCGATACAAGGAAAGCTGGTAGGTGTTTCCAAGAGTTGGAGTGACTTAAAGCGCAGGCACTAGGCACTCCCACGCACTGTTTGGTGGTTATCGGGGGGGAGGTAAAGAGGAGAGAAGAGGGGGGGGCGGGAAGGGAAGGCAACCTGTTTACCCGTGGCGTCGGAGAGTCGCCGCGTCTTCCCGAGACAAGCTTCGACATCGGCCGCCCCCCCTCCTCCTTCCCCCCTTTTTTTTACTCAGAAAAACGCAGTCTAACGTAGAAGGAGAGGGAAAGATAAAAAAAAATATAAATAAAACTGTGGGCAAAACTTGGCTCATTATCTGGCATCTCGACAAGATGATGCTGTTCCCCATTGGCCGGGGCGGGGTGATTAAGGGGACGTGAGTGGCTGAAAGACTAAAACAAACGTGGCGAGGAGACCAGGGCAAAAAGCGCAAACAAAGGGAGGCAGGCCTTCAAGGGGATTGTTTTCAAACTCTATTGACTGAGGAAGATGTAACAGTGCGGCCCTCTTCTTCTTGGGCTCGCTGTTTGACTTGGTCTGTTTGGCGTGCATCTCTTCTTACTGCTGTGTGTTTTTGTTTCCGCCTGCTTGGGATTTGTGTGTACACCGGATAACTCAGACGGAACTCGGCTGGGGGGCCGGGACACTGCGCAAGGAAATAACTTTTTCGCTAAGAAGACCCCCCTCTCCCCCCTTTTATCGCTTTTCACTTAACATAAGTCAGATCCCCCCCAGGCCGTCCTAAGGTGGACGTACCAGTTACAAGTCTGGTGGAAAGACGGATAAACGCATTCATAGTTACTGATTCACTTTGTAAACAGGGCCTTGAGGAAAAGCACGAGAAAAAAACCTAGATTTCTGCTTACAAAACAGGGCTGGTCAGGCCAATTTTTAGAATACGGGGTAACGTGCTGGGATCCATATCGAAATGAACACACTCTAGCGTTGGGGGAAAAAAAATACAAAAACGGGCTGAAAAATATTTGGGGGGTCAGGTGATTCTCGAACAATCCTCACGAGAATTTAGAATGTCTCAGTAATAGAAGGAAACATGCGAAGTTATGTGCAATATATAAAGCTTATAAGGGTCAACCACAAGGCCTGGAAAGAAATAACAAACCATCTTACGGCGCCCAATTATATTTCTAAAAATGACCACTCGTTCAAAATTGAAGAAAAAGGGGCAACGCACAGACGTAGGATAATTTTCAATTGGTCAATACGCGATTGTAATTCCTTCCTTGCCTCCTGCAGAAATACTGAAGACTTTTCCGGGTAGCGGAAATCAGTTTAGGAATAGGCTAAGGAAACTTAAGTGAGTATATATTTTTTTTAGAATCAGTGAAGTGCAGTGAAGTGATTTCTGTGTGACTCCTTCCTTTTCTTTTTCAGATAAAAAATTTTACACTTCAAAATTCTTCCTTAGTGTAAACTTTTTGTAATTGTATTTGTGTTTTCTTTGTATATAGTTGCCACCGGACAAATGCCCAATAGCAGCTAAGTAATAATAATAATAAAAAATTGGTGAATCCCCTTGAGGCGCCTTGACTCCACAATAGGCGCCAATAGCATCCAATAATTTCGTTTGTAGCACGGACAAATCATACTTTGGCTTACATTAGTTGGTGAGAAAGAATATTCTTTGAGTAAACGTCGCTTTAGAAAGTCTGATTATGCCACAAAACATCGCCTTCATTACAATGGTACCTAAAAAGTTATTCGTGAAATTGATTGAAGTCAATTCTATCTTCTTAACCTTAGAAAAGGTGAAAAGAACGCCCGCATAATTCGTACAAATAGGACCTGGGCATGGGAACGAAGAGGTAAAGTAACTCTACTCGGTACTCGGAGGAGTGATCACTTACATAAATTTAAATGCGAGGCAGAAAAACCTGATTATGTTTGGAAAATACTCTTTTCTAAATAGAAAAATTAATATCTGGAACAATTTGCCTGCAAGAGTGTTTAGACAACGTCCTCTAACGGAACGAAAATTTAGATTTAATCTAAACTCTGTAGGAAATATAGTTTAGTGTAGAGTTAAGTGATCAGTGTTCCGAAATTTCTAAAGTAAAATAGTTAAATAATTTCCCTGTTTTCGGACATATTTCCAGTGTCGTTTCCTTTAGGCGAAAACAATTATTCCTTTTTCAAAACATATCTTCTAATTATATCATTTTTCTTTATAAAATTATTTATGAGGTGTGTATATATGGTAATTATTATTATTACTTAGCAGCAATTGGGAATTTGCCCGGTGGCAGCTATATACAAAGAAAATACAAATACAATTACAAAAAGAAAATACAATTCACACTAAGGAAGAATTTTGAAGTGTAGATTTTTATCTGAAAAAGAAAATATGATTGATATTGATGTACTATAATTATACTTATTATTTATAAGGTAAATATGGCTCCTTACGACAAGATAATTAATTATTGTGAACTCATTTTAAATCCTATGTAAATGTCACAGGGAATCTGCCCATTTGTATATTACATAAATACATACAATGATATTATTTATTAACAATCTTCTTCGTAATAAAAACTATTTATATAACCTAAAAATTAACGACGCGTATAAGAGATAATAGAATAAAATTTTAGAAAATAAATTGACATTTAGACCATCCCTTGGGGTCTTTGTCATTCGCTAAGTCAAGGACTAAAACGTCTAATTATTTTCTTTATTATTTTTCCAAAAATCTATGTCATGGGTGGTTACACGGGTTGTTGTTTAAGTTTCATTATACTTTAATTGATCATAAAAAATTATTGATGTAGCAAAAACAAATATGCTTATTAAAAATATTCAGACACTTAACTTTTACACCTGATACCCCACAAGGCTTTCATCAGTGTAACATAACTACATCTAATTTTCGAATGCGCTAACCTTAAAGCGGCCAGAAAGAAGTGGATAGAAGGTTACTCCAAGCCAAGTCTGCAAGGACAATCGGAACAGACCCTTTCGAAAAAGTATAATATGTAAATAGAAGCAAATGTCAATTAATTTATATTATTTGTAAATGCAAGATTGTCTTTAACTAATGACCAGCATGGTAATAGACGCGACTTGTAGATAAAGAAAATAATTAATAATAATAGGCATGAATTGAGACGATGTTAAACACGATCCTCGTCTGAATACTTGTCATGCATGCTAACTGCTCCTTAATTTTTTTCTTTCTTTCAAATTTTGTCGTCGAATTATCTCGAAACCCGTGCCACTTCTTCCCTGAGAAATCTTATCTGCCTTCATTAAACCTTCAATTAAATTCACGTAACAGCTGTACCAGTTCAGCTGACTATATATTTAACTAAAGGTAGTAATTAAATCGTTTAGGGACACCAATTATAATTTTCAATTAGATAAAAGTAAACACCTTTTACATAACAGGGAGCATCACAAATTCTAATTCAATTTTGTAAGGGGTTAAACCGTCGTAACCTTTTATTAAATATAGCCTACAATTATCATGCGATCCTAACCAGGTCCTTGCTTTGTTATAGAATTGTAACGTAAATAATCATAAGCACAAGAAGAGCTGAAGAAATAATTTTACAAATCCCACAAAAGATAGAAAATAATTCCTGGTGTTTTCAGTATATTACCGCCTCTTTATTTCAGAATGGTTGATTACTACAAAAAATCTGATAGGATCGCATTTGATGATTTCCTACAAAGGTGGCTGGTTCTAATAGAAATTGTAATTTTTCTTTCATCCCGTTACCTTAATTATATCAGGAAGAAATGAAATTGTTGACATTATAGCCAAGACGAGAATGGGAGGAAAAAAATTTAAGGTAACGTGACGTTGAATTTATTGTGAATGGAAAAGTCAAAACCAAAAAATCGGAAAGGACAATAAATTTTCTTTGAAGTCCCTTGTACCGTTAAATAATTTGTCAGCATTGGTATTTCTCTTAAGGAAAAAGAAAGGGAAACTGAATGAAAGAGTAAGTTTGTATGAAAGACGGAGCATTAAAATTCCAATCTACTGGTATTAAGATTAAAAAAGAAGTAAATTTTTTTTAATTCAAGGAAAGTTTCACGTTTCCATGTATCCATTACATCCGTAAAGTAATATTTATGATGAAATGTGTAAATGGGACGGAGATGGTGAGGCGAACCGTATTAAAAATTACACTCCGATAAAACAGCTGGACCATTCTGAAGAAAAGTTGCCGTGATTGTACATGGAAATTAATCATTTTGAACGCGGTTGAAAGTGCAAGCACATTAGATAGAATATTACAAATAAAATACGGTTTTGATCTTTCTAGTTTCTTCTAATAGATTATTTTCTTATAAAAATTATACAAAAATCGATATTTCAGATTTGGCATGGGATCCCAGTCTGATTTTGTAACGTTTTATATGATTTTGAAATTAATCTTTTTCATTTTAAAATACCCACAATATCTACTGACACTTTATTTGATTAAATTTATGGGTAACTTTTCGAGGAACTGTAATTTTTAAAATATAGTTGACTAATAATTACAAAAAAAGAAGTGACAAGGGTGCAAATTTAGATAGAGAATATTTTTCTTTGTTTTAGGAAATAAAAAAAATATTTCTCCGCATTCGATGGATAATTTGGCGTAATTTTATGGGTAACTTTTCGAGGAACTGTAATTTTTAAAATATAGTTGACTAATAATTACAACAAAAAAAATGTGACAAGGGTGCAAATTTAGATAGAGAATATTTTTCTTTGTTTTAGGAAATAAAAAAAAACATTTGTCCGTATTAGATGGATAATTTAGCGTGTCTTTTTTATAGTTACCACGATTTTGAATCACCCTGATGAAACTAATACTATTATAATAATATTTATTTTGAATAAATAAAAAGACCGCCAATAATTCAGCAATTAAATTTGTTACTTATTTAATTTAATCGAAACACGACGTTCCGCCTCCCTTTTTTTTTAAGACTTCATCAGGCGTAAAATTTAGCAATTTAAAATTCCTCACACATTTCAGTCGAGGGAGTCATCAAGTGAAGATCATGAATCGCTAAAATTATTATGCGAGCCGAAAAACGTCGTGTTTGGATTATTGAAATAGTAATAAGATTAATTGCTGACTTATTTTGGCAGTCTTTTTATTTATTAAAAATAAATTTTATTTTAGTATCAGTTTCATCAGGGTGATTCAAAATCGTGGTTTTTTATAAGAAAGACACGCCAACATTATCCACCTATTACAGAGAAATATTTTTATTCCCCTAAAATGAAAAGTCAGAAAATAACGTTTTATTTCGTCTCTTTACACTGTCTGTTTATTGGGTACCTGAAATAGTCTTGAATAGATTGTACGTTTTTCCTGTCTCCATTTTCGCCTCTTTCGGGTGAAGGAACGTGATATTAATTTTACAATGAGTGATTGAGGTAATAAAGTTGGTTCTGGCAGGACCGGAGGATTGTCGCCTGTTTTTGCGTGGTTCAGAGGACGATATTGAAAATCAAGACGCAGACCTATTTGCGTTACGGACGTCACCTTGTGAGAGAACGAACGTACGTACGTACCGGCGGTTCCTTCCTTACCTGCCAGACATCTGACATGAATTTATGACGGAGGGTTTCGGAGACAGGTGCTATGAAATATTACCGCAAAAATGCACATTAATCAGGCCACGGCGGCGGTGGCGGCGGCGGCTCCTGCTTCTTCTTCTTCCACTGTTAAAGAGGAGGAAGAAGCTATAGTCTGTAATTGACAGAGGGGGAATGGAGTCCCTTCCAGTGGACAGCAAAAATAACAACGACATTAACGTTTACGTCATGAGCAGCAGCTACGTAAGAATTCCTGGCGATAGGTAAAGCACGACGGCGGTAAATCAGATAACCATAACGTTGTATGTTAACTTAAGAACAATTCGCTGTAATGTTGGAAAGGGAAACTGTGTCGATAACCACGAAGCAGCGGGGAAAACACGGAAGCTTGACGTGAGTCAGCTCACTCTATATATTTTTTATCACATCAATAACGAAAAACAATACGAAACTAGTTCTCAAGAAAACATTCTGGACACATTTACCCTTCACCTCCTCAGGTTTCTATTTTCCTTTTTTTTAAGGATCTACTTTTCCACCGAAGACTTGATTTCCACAGTTTATCATTACAAATACCGGGATAATTTTATACAACAGCCTTCCTTCCGCCAGAGGTTAAAAATAGTACCTACAAAAGCTTCGTGAAGCAGAGTAAAATTATTCTTTTAAATGGCGCTGCTGTTTTACTCGGTACAGGATTTTCTTAATCGTCCTTCTAGTATTTAAATCAAGGTTCCTGCAAAAAGTGTTGAATGAGCTGCCTTATAAAATAGCACACATCACATATCTTTAAAATTTCTATTCAGTTTTTTCTGCTCTTTTGTTTGTTTGTTTCATGTATTGCCTGGAGCTACTACAGAGGGAAGGACAGTTTCCTGGTCCAAGTAGTTAAAACTCCATTGCGTGTTCCTCAGTGTGTGCTTGTCTGTGTTTCCCAGTGTGTGTCCGTGTTGTGTTTATATTGACTTTTGTCTATATATACACTTTCTTTTACTAATTTATTTTTTAAGTTTATTTGTCTTTAATAATTATTTACTTTATTTTGTTCATTTTTAATTTTTAATGTATGACGTATCCTATTTCCTCAATCGAGGATTAATGGAAACAACAATAAATCTAAATCATAAAAAATATATATAATTTATTGACAGTACTTCTTGTAATAACAATTGTATTGTTAGTCACGGTTTAACATTACCTAGGAGTAGCTGAGTATCAGCCGTGTCCCAGGACATTTATTCTTATTATACCTTAAAATAAATTAATATGACAATAATAATGTCGGTCAGCGTGTGATTTAATTGGCATAAATCCTTGATGGGCACACACCGACCTATACCGATTGGGGAGATCTAGCTCGAAATAAAATAAAGTCAACAATTTATGGTACAGTAAATAAGTGCCTTACGTTAGGACAGTCTAAAACGATTCCCGTGTACTAAAAAAAATAATTTAATATGGTTAAAATTCTCTTATAACCAAGACGTGAGTCCGAAAAATACGCACGATACATTAAAGATGTAAGAAACAGTCCCTTTTTCCCCATGAAGGAGTCAAAAAAAAAATCTTGGAACCTCACGGAATCAAAATATTCCTTCTTTGCTAATATTAAATTTGGGATGTAAATCGTACTTTTCTGCTTACGTATATGTCTGGAAGTATTTGCAATATTTAGGACTTAAACATTAGAATCTTGAAGCTACTTAAACACATGTAATTTTGAGTATTTGAATTTCTTAGAAATAGGAAATTATTTTTTCTGCAGTTACATTTGTCTTATTTTTTTTGAAAACGTTTTATTCTATAACAGTTAAAGAATTTATTTTACAATAGTGTAACAAATCCAACAGTGATTCTTTGAGAAACTTTACTTTCCGTGAATATGTAACTTATATTTTAGCGCTATTAATTCTACTATTTTAAAATCCCATCCGTAGAAGATTGTTTTACGGCCTTTTTACTGAATCTTCTTTTGCTCTTTTTACGGAGTTTGATACTACGGACGCACGAAGGAAATTATGCAATGATTGGGGATCCTATTAATTACAACGGTGACTGTGAAAAGAAAATCAAAAAAACAAACACACAGTCGTCTTGAAATATTCAGAGCGTGTGCGTGTGTGTGTGTGTTATTTTTAAATTATGCATCAAGCTGTAAACCTGAATGACGCTGTTTAATCTCTCCAAATATGTTTTTTCTTACAGATTATTTCCTTATAAAAATTATACTAATGTATGAAAACGATTTTTTTTGGCATGGGAACCAGTCTGATTTTGTAACGTTTTAAATGTTTTTAAATTCATGTTTTTATTTTTTCATTAATTTTTATTAAAATATCTACTACCGACGGTTTATTTTCAATAATGTGTTTGGTAGCTTTTCCACGAAATGCAATTTGTAATCAGAGAAAAATAAAACTGTCAGGGATTAATATTTAAAAGTAAAAAATTAAATAAAAATATTTTAAACCACGCAAATTTTCACGCTTTCACATATTAGTTATATTCATAACGTGGTATTGATTAAGAAATGTGTAATGGGGGCGGGGGATGGTGGGGACAGTATTTTTTAAGTTATATTTTGACCACTGTCAGCTCCATAGAATTGTCAAGACCCAAACGACGCACCTTTTCTTACTACGTTAACTTTACCCACTGAAATTATTAATGGGGATTCAGGTTTTAGATCCCGTTTGGTATTTAAAAGTTCAACAAGCAGCACAGACTGGGTGAAAGGGAATATCAGACCGGGAACAGGAGCCAATATTTTCAATTGGGTAAATAATTTCGTCGTAAAGAATTGTTGGACGCTGTGAAGTGTTGCAGATGGACGAGGGCAAGTAGTAATTGTCGGACAGCACGAGCCATCCATCCCTTGCTCTGTCATCAGGACCTCTGCCTACCCCGGGGGAAATTTCGCTGCATGTCTACGGGAATTATGCTAGCGAGAGGGAGATTTACTCAAGTTGCCATCTTTATTATTTTCATCCCCTCCCTCCCTCCCCTCCTACAATTCCATTAAGTCTTACCCCGGCTGGCCCGAGGATGCCCCCGAATCGTTCATTTAGACACCAGGAATTTTGAGTGACATCATCATCCTTCCTTCCCACCCTCACTGACGATTACGTTGATTATGTAATTGAAAGACGGAAATTGTAAAATAGATTACATTTTTCACTTGGCAGTAACACTATGACGTTGCGTCTGGGAAATTACACGCAACTTCACTGGCGGTTTCAGCTTCAAATTTAATTATATGGAAGCTTTTTTTTTGTGATGGTGCCAATTATTAAATTTAATTTACCTTCTACTGTAATGGCAAATGCTTCTGTTTGCCTTTGAGACAAACTCAGATTTCATGTTGAGCTTTGAATAACCATACGAGCTCTGAATAGCTCTTGAGAATTGTGGTTTACTGTGTTCCCTTTTTTTGTCTGTGAAAGTAAAAGTTAAAAGTCATTAGCTATAAAAAAAACCGTCAACTTATCGAATTGTTGATCGTTCGATAAATTAAAGTCACCTCCGACGTTGAAGATGACGCAGATGTTTATTTATGACTTAATGAAACTCATCGTAGTAATAATTTAAAGTCTCATTATGACCATAACTTTAAAAAAATGAACAATCTGAATTTTTTCAAAAAAAATTAAAACTGAATTGCACCATAAATTGTAATTTTTTCATAATATATCACTATGCATATTTAAATTTTTACATTGAAAACATAAATATAAAGTTAAAATGTATTAATGTCAAAAAGTCGCTAATGACTACTTTGTTAATGTGAATGTAAATAATTTTTTTAAAATATATTAAACCGTTGAATTGAAGGAATCGATATGTAAATAACATGAGAATATTGTGAAACAGCATAATAAATAATATAAGGAATATTAATATTAATGTCATTTGTTGTAAATATGTTTGGAATAAAAAATTAATGTTCAATGTTTTTTATGCAATAGATGACTATGGCAAATATAGCCGAAAGCTTCTTATAATTAATAGATGGCTAGGAGAGTATAATAAAATATTTTCTGATTAAATTGCTGGACTATAAACAAATAGACGCTTCAAAACAGTATTAACAGTCGTGTTCGATAAATTTATCGAGAGTAAAAGAAACAAACGATACAAGGAAAAAAGACGTCCTACGGATGAATTTTATCAAGGAACGTAAAATCGTTTAAATGTGACGATGAATCTGTGTTGTGGAAGAGTTGTTGGAAACCGTACAATGAAGCTTTGTAATTTAATTTAGGTGTGAGGCGTAGGTCTCTAATTAAACCGTTCACACGTGGAACCGTTTCGCTCAGTACAAGGAAGTGAAAATTTTTAGGGATTATAATTATAAAGTTAAGAGCTTCTTATAGTAACCCGCGTATCTGTTCAGAGATAAAGATAATATTGGTAATCGGAAAATCCTTTCATCATAAAAAAACTCGGCATTTTTATTCCAAAATTGTCATTTTATCATTACAAGAAGATTTAATCCCCCTTTCTCACATATTTTTTTTCTTGAAATTCAAAAATTAAGAAGCAGAGAGTACGAAGTTTCACATGACAATTCACTGTACTTTCCTTTACATTAATAAAAAAGAGAAGAATTATACGGAGCAATAATCGTGGATGGGGAATTAATTTTACAAATTCTAAAAGGCCAATTATATCGAGGTATATGGGAACATCAATTTAAGGTAAACTGTGTAAAAAAAATGACAAATTTTCATTCCAAAATAGGGCCTTGGAAGACTGGAATAATTTACCTGTGGGAGGAGTGTTTGGGGGAAATCATCTTCAGGAAAATGAATTCACAGTAAAACTAAAAAAAAGAGTATGAATATGTGTTTCTTAAAAATTATAAAGCAGTAATTTTTAATCCAAGGTGAAGTGTTTCCTTAATATATTTTTTCTAGTGTTTTTTTTAGTGGTATTAACTTTTCAAGGGAGAATGGTTTATTTAGGTTAGTAAAACATGTATATAGGGAAATTAAATTTTTTTGTGGGGTTTAAGTTCAATTGTGTAGTTTTTTTTAAAAAAAAATAAGGGCGAGTCGATGTTGGAAAGGAATAAAAGAAGCTGTGTGTGAGATATTAGGGGAGTTCATTATAATATTTAAAAGGCCCATGTATGTCTTTTCAAATAAAAAAAGGGAATCTATTAAATGCCCAATTATTGCAATATCAACGGCCCTTATTGTAAACCCCCTATGGATTATGGAGTTCATACATAGTAATTTCAACAAGTCACAAAGGTTTCCTTCTCGACCCATTTTGCTTCATTTCCTATTAACCAGGACACGATTGTACAGGCTCATTTTGGCATTCGTCATTTATAACGGTGACACCTTCCTGTAATATGACGTCACCGTAGTAGTTTCTCGTTTTTTTCCCCCGTAGATGGGGAACGTCACTGTTATTGTCTTTATAGAACAATAGTATGGTAATGATGTAAAAAAATATATAAAGAATGAGAAATTTAAGCTTACACCTGAGAAGCTGAGGATTTTTTGTAATAAAAATAACGTTAAGAGTTTGTTCTTTGCCAGACGGAATTTGTCCACCTGAATCAGCTGATGGGTTTCGGTGGGTGTCGTGACGTCAGTGTCTCGTTTCTCTCTCTCTCCCTTTGTCTTTTTCTTATTTCGTAGTATGAAGGTAATTTCTCAGGAGGTAGTAATGAGGATGATGTATCTATTGGGTCCTCTCTCTCTCTCTCTCCCTCTAAGGGCCGGAGCCTGCTGCGGTGGTGCCTTTCCCTTGCTTTGCTTCGCGGCGGCGGCGGTCGTAGGAAACTCTTGCGGTTTCAAGACAACAACGACATGGTTGTGTTTACATTTCCGTAGCGACTGGACGGACGCTGGGCACTAATCTCATCTCACCACCGACTCCAGTAACTACTTGAGCAACAGCTGTTTACACGCCATGCGCTTAATTGCGCCCATCATGGGAAGCTGCGGCGCCAGAGATCGATCCTCGCAAACACATGCACACACGCGTACGTGGTGAGATCTCATCCCCATACCTCCTTTCTCCCTCCCTTCGACACTCTTTAAACAAGACCTAAATAATGAAGCGATATGTGAATTAATCAACTGGGCCAAACCTCCGACACTTCAAGTTCCTAGGGTCTTCATCTAAAAATGAAATCATGGCATCCACGGAGTAAAATTGATGTCATTTTAATTTTTTAACGTCTACATTCACCCTGTCACCCTCTCCGATGGGCGAGAAGTGGCAACCTAAGTGGAAATGATCCGATTTTTTTAAACATCATCCTCCTCCTGTTGTACCGTTAACAAAAAAAATCCAAAAAGTTTACTTCACTGACGCTGATCTACCTTAAATAATTTTTCGGTTTAGAAAAATAATAATACCGATTTTTTCCTTATAAATCACTGTTTTTATTTATTTATCTTTCCCTTGCAAGAGTTTTTTCTGCAGTCACAAAGGTGGTTCCATCATCGCTAAAAATCTGTCCAAGATTCGTTGTTGTTATGTGATACATTATTTTTTCAGATTTGCTGTTCTCAAACAGTCCCACCCAAAGCAATTAAAATATATTCAAATTTCCTCTTTCCCCTCTCCCCCCTCCAAAAAAACAACGGTTTCGATCAACGTTCGTAATATTTTTTAGCGACTGTGCACGATTAGGAGAACCTATTTCCATGTAGGGTATGGTTCCAGAAACATCCAATGCCATGCCAGAAGAATTTATGAAGCTGAATGTATCATAGGGTAGATATTTATAATTATGTAAGAACATTATTAGAACACTAATTTTTTAGTATAGGATGTAAAAATATTTATCAATTTTATATATAGGGTAAAAAATGTATGTCTTCTGTATAGAACTTAAGAAAGTCTTATTATAAGTTAAAAATTAATGAATAGTTACAGTATATTCTAATATTAATAAAGCAACCTATGTAAAATCTCTGACTCGTTCCACATCCTTGAAGCTTGTGCTTCTCTATAGGATTTATGGAATATGATTTTATACATACATACATACAGGATTCGAAGCCGCGGGACCTGTGTGTGTGTGTGTGTGTGGTGCGAGTCATCGACGCTAGCCACTACACCACGGCAATAATTTTTACTGTCACCTATAATAAGTACATCTAAACTGAGTCGAATTAAATACTCAAATTGCGTGAAGTATTCAGCGGGGCGAAGGGCAAGCGAAGTTGTTGCTCAAGCACTGACGCGAGGAGCGGTGCGCAGGATAAGGACGACGGGGATGGTAAGAATTCCATGATGCGGCGCTACAAACCAGGACAATAAAGGTGCTTTACAAAGAAAAATGGATGCAAAAAAAATAGTTAGGAGGATTTAGTTCCTGCTCTTACCGGAAACATAAAAATTTTCAGTTCTTTGCCACAGTTCCTTTTTTATGTACCGTCAAAGGACGAGTTTTTCACTTTCTTTCAAAATTCTTATTTTCCACTGTTTTGATTAGCCTATAGCAGTAATAATTTGATTTGTTTGGGTAGTGACGGAAGTAGGGGAAGGAGAGGAGAGGAGAGGGGAGGGGACTGTAGACTTGGCACGGACGCTCCGTGGTTGCGTGAGGAGCTTTTGCCCACATGAGTTGCATCGAAAATCGCGAGACGTGCACCTGTCCTGGAAGGCAAGTAAGTGACAGACAGGTGTCCACGTCCAAAAGAAACTTTCTTTAACTAGTCCAACAACTACGCCGACGGTAAGCCGTCCATCGTCAGAGAGGAAAGCTAATCTCCCCAGCCACTCCACTGTCTCTCTAATTCCTAATAAAAAAAGAAACCCCTATGCAAACAGTGAGAAACCCTCGTGCACTCCACCATTTCTCCCCCCCTCCACTACCAACAGTTTGAATTTCTTTTAAAACGGTTGTAACTTCTTACCTATTGGAATTTTTTTTTCTTTTTGACTTAGCGTTTCTACGACATTACTTCACTGGAAATTGTCCATATAAGTGCCTCTTAAAACTGTTTATTGTTAAGAGAAATATATGGACGTAAATTCCCGAAGACTCTTCGTCTTCTGAGCCGTATCATTAATTACCTATTATTTC
This sequence comes from Eucriotettix oculatus, assembly GCA_034510155.1. Taxonomy (NCBI): domain Eukaryota; kingdom Metazoa; phylum Arthropoda; class Insecta; order Orthoptera; family Tetrigidae; genus Eucriotettix; species Eucriotettix oculatus. The sequence goes on along the minus strand of CM067377.1, from coordinate 201,000,463 downwards.
CCTCGCTGGTGGACGGAAATTATTTTTATTGCCACCGCTGCCACATTTCTGATTAAAATAGACGCGGTATCTCTTAAATGGTTCATTTCATGTAATATTTGCAGTTACAATAACGGTATATATATATTTTTTTCTTTTTCTACTTCTTCTTCTGGATCACATATGACGATCCCCCCCATCCCCCTCTCCCGCTTAATTTCCCTCTTGTTGAGTTAATTTCTACGTCATCGAGATTTTGGGATTGTTCACCTGAGCAAGTCAACAGAGGACTATTATTTTTGTTTACCGTAACTGGTCAAGTCAGCACATGGTAACAGACAACCCCCAACTACCCCCCAACTCGTAATTCAGCGTCTCCGAAATTCTAAAGAAATTTTTAAACCATGTTTTGTATTCAAAAAAATTATCATAACATATTACCCAGTGAAATCCATTGTAAAATTTCTTTTTAGTAGCTGAAGAAGTCTCAAAACGGAAACTAAACATTGTAACGTTTAATGTTTATATTTTAAAGTAAAACTGACAAAGATGCTGATTTAACTCATTTATTAATAACAGTAACAGTTAAAAAAAGGACCAATGCACATTCCCTAACTCGTTCGTTTCTCCCGCTACGAAACTGAATGTCAGTGACTTTGCAATTCATCTAAATGCCCATTGCAATTATATATACGATGTACTGCATTTAAGGTATCCTGTAATATCTTAATATAAAAGGTGACTGCAGTGTAAATAATTAAAAACGCATGAATATTCATTTAAACGAGTCAAACTGTGAAAAAAAAAGGAATTTTAAGGACTATCAATTACGTAACAGAATACAGAAACTGTAGTTGGAAACCACAGTCGAACCGAAATAAAATCCGGCGGCGTGTCGTCATCCAATAAGAATAACTTTAAAGAATATCTTCTAATAAGAAACAAAAATTTAAAATATGAGAACAAATTTAATATTATCTTAAAACTTTTATTCCTTTTTTTAACAATAATGAACTTTTGAAAATATTTTACGACCAGTTTTCTCCAGTCATTTTTTATTGTTAATTAAACGACGTTTCCGTGAAAATTCTCACCTTCTTCAGGTTTTTTTTCCCCACAATCCACTTGTCGTCACATCCAATCGATTGTTAGAGTTCAACATATTATAAAACATTAATATTTTATATAAAGGGAGAAATGAGACGCTTATTTAGCCCCAGCCTACGTAACACGTTGAATTTGAACAATTGATTGGATAAACTAATTGTTGAGAAACCTCGAAGAAGTTCCGAATTTAAGCACCGGAACGTCGTTTAATTAAAGTAAAAACTGTCTGAAAAAAAAACTGGCCGTAAAATTATATCATTTTAATATCAGACGTTAATTGATTCAATAATAAGGTCAGTTAAAATAGTCGTTAAATTAATCTTATTACCAACTTTAATGTTTAAACCCTTTTACGTGGCCGTCAACCAACTCCCCATAAGGATTATCACACACGTAAATGTTTGTAGTCGCATATCTAAAAATAAAAAAAAATCGAACTACCATATTTTACCTCCCTTCCTCCCACCCTACTGAAACACCTCGTGAAATATTTATTACATCGCCTTGATATTCCGTGTACGTAACTGTTTATCCCCGTAACTAAGCTCTGGATTATTTATTATTTACTAAGTCAATGTTTGCTGAGAGTCAGAAGGAAAGGAGGGATGGGGAAAAGTAAATGTTTTGGACTTTAGAATATTACTTTTTTTTTCTCCCAGTTGTTATCTTGGCCTGACTACTTTCTTTTTTTTTCGTTTTTTTTACTCAACTTTGCAAATTATTGCCATATGTATTGAAATCCTATTCGATTTCTCGATTACTTTGCTTTAAGGATCCTTCTCCTTTGAAAAATTCATTGATCGATACGAACAAAATTAAAATTGGACATAATTGTTTTGAATAATATTTTTCATTCGTTGATATTCACCCTTTATGTAGACGTTAGGCATTATTTTAACCCGATAAATGCGCGCAAAATTATTAAATAAAAGAAAAAGTGACTATTTTCAAACGAAACCTCTATAAATAGCACAATTATTCATCTGTAAAAATTTTGGTTCTGTTTTATTATTGGGAAAAAAATATCATCTACCTTACAGTAAATTTGGAGGTTTTCAGTTGAAAATGGCAGAGGCTCTTATTTACTGATGACGTAGGTGAAACGTCTCAAACAATCCAAATTTTATAAATTTAAATATCGATAAATTAGGTTCAAAAGAAATGTTAAATGTGGAAGACACTTTTATTGTTAAAAATATTGAGTATTCTGTTTTATCACTGATGAATTAAATAATTAATGACGTGGATATTATTCAGAGACTACGCAGGAGAAAATAAGGAAAAAGTGGACCTGAAAGGAAAAAAAATAATAATGAATTACCGAAGGATGCGGGTTGGAAAAATGTCGACCCGTGCTGAAGTGACATACTTTCTTCCTTCTGTTATTGAAAGAGAGTGTTTTTCATAAAGGATAAATAAATAGTTCTTTAACGTTGAATTGAGGACAAAAAGAAACAAAATTAATAATACAAATAGAGTTTAATATAACAACTTGTTTCGATCCTGATCTTGGACATTCTTCAGGTTGAAACAAATTTCATAAATATTCTGACTATATTTCGAAGAATACAGGCGTTTAATTTACGGCCAATTTAGTCAGATTTGAAACGATATTTATTAATTAAAATATAACACGACGTTTCGTTTCTATAATAGAAAATTTATCAGGTGTCATTCATTTGATAAAAACCTTTGTGCTATTTTTTTTAATGAAAACATTTATCGTTTTACTTTTGGGTAAGTGTACGTACCTTATTTCCTATTATATAAGTATATTATTATTTCAATTATACTTATTTTATAGATTGTTTCACAACTGAAGAAGTTTCAATGATAGGAACGAAACGTCGTGTAATACTTTAGTTAATAAATATGGTTTCAATTCTGAATAACTTGGCCGCAATTATTCAGCTGTGTTTCTTTTCAGGTTGAAATAAAGTTAACAAGACACTGGCACAATTCTGGAGGGTGACGAAGGTTTCTGTCTTGTTAACTTTAGCTCAACCTGAAGAGGTTTCAGTTCAGGACTGAAACGTGTAATTATATTAAATTTCATAATTTTATTAATTTTGTCTAGTTTTTGGCCTCAATTAATCGTTATTCTGTTTTATATAAGTATGTTTTTATGAATCCCTTTTTACCTGTACTATTTTTAGAAGAAAATTTCCTTTTGAATCATTTAAAAGGGTTATATTGTGTTTAGTTTTATAAGCTCAATTATTGTTCAATGGCCTTACATTATGGCCAAAATTTCCGTTACAGGTACTCAACATTTTTTTTCCGTTAATCAATTTTCTGAAATGACATCCGTTTTCCCTCGTTTTAATTACGTAATTATAATATTTTTACAGATGAATAAATTTGTGGTATTTAATCGAATTTCTTTTTTGTAATTACTGTCACCTCTTTCTCTTATTATATACTTTTCCGCGCGTATATCGGCCCCAAAAATAATGCGTAACGTCTACATGAAGAGTATGCATTTTCAAACGAAAAAAAAATGGTCATTAAAAAAAATTATGTCGAATTTTAATTTCTTCGTAGCGATGAATGAAATTTTTTTTTCACGGTGGAAGGATCCTTAAAGCAAAGTAATCGAGAACTCGAATAGGTATTTTAACAAGTATGATAATTATGAACTTTAGTAAGAAGTCTACTTTTATTTGGACGTGCGTGAAGTTCTTTTCAAGGCCCAAAACCTTGAAGGTTTTTATTTTCATAAGTTTGTATTTACGGAAAAGTGACTACATAACTTATATAGTTTTATAGAGGGATGAGAGAAGTGAAACCGTATTTGATGTACAGTAAAATGTTTATTCAGTATGCAATATTTTTGTCTAATAAATGCTAAGTCTACTATTGACTCTTCCTTCGTCCATGTTTATTATTGTAAATAATTAATTTATTTCGGAATAAATAATTTTTATGATAGTAATGGGTCACGATTTGTGCAACTCATTTATGTTCTCTTGTCCCAGTGTTCAACATCAAATTTAAACGGCTGAAGGTCCTCATATAAACGAAAATTTACAATTTTATCCATTTCAACCTTTTTATTAATTTTTGTTTTCGACTGTTACGAAGAATATATATGTATCTTCTTTGTCGTATTTCAATTCCGAGGCTAACCTCGTTCGGTATGAAAACTGAACAACGTTCAGTGTAACCCAACTTTAGGCTATTTTAGCCTAAATTTTTAGGCTAAATTTACAGGGGTTGAAGAGTTATTCAGTGTCAAGCCAAGAGTGACCAAACGGACGAGGTAGAGATTTCGATTTCTCAAGTCTTGTCGTGATGGTGATTATAACTCACCAAGAGTTTCCTTTCCTTATAAAGTGAAACTGCTTTTTAAATTTCATTTCTGTCCTCCCGTCTTTGCCATATCGGCTTTTAATGGACGAAGAAGCGACCCGTCATTAAACAGGAGATGAGTGAAGACGCGACGACTCCTTTTCCAGTTGCTGCTGCTGCTGCTAAACGGACACAAATAGAGAAAGAAAAAAAAAGAAGACGAAGAAAGGACGTTCAAGTGAGTGTGCGATATTACTCGACGGAATTCCGAGAAAACTGCCGAGAAGTTGTACCAATGTCTTTATGACGTTACGAGGCGATTTCTTGAAAACAAGCTCACGATGCGTGTAGCCATTTTACCACAGCCTGTTAAACGTTTCCCAAAAGCGGGAATTACGCTCGGAAAACCGTCAAAGATTCTAGACAGAATATCTAGGTTTCACAGTTTATGTTAGGCAGTTTCAAGGATTTTTTAACAGTTATCCTTAAGTGACTTTAAGGATTTTTCACCTCGGAAAAATATGGAATATCCTAATCCCTATAAAAAAACTACACGGCCATAAAAATCTTAATTATTTCTCCCTCAACTCTGTATGATTTGATCGTTTGATCACTTAAAAAAAATTAGAAGTCAACATTTAATTATAATTTGTGCTCCTTTACGATTTCTACTGTTTCCGGGAACGGAACAAAGTGCCTTTAAAATAAAAGAAACATATATGCCACTGAAGGAATGGGACTTAGGCTCAAAGGAAATTAGAATTTTATTAAAGAATTAATTACTCAGCTGCGTGTAAATAAATAAGCATATTATTGTCCCTAGAGCTACCCTATATGAATTTGTTATAAAATGTCTGTAAAACGTTAAGATTTTCAAACAGCACCACGTAGGCAAAACCAAAAATAAATATCAGTTACGTGCTAAAGACGGTAAATAAGTCTGCAAGTGATTTTATTACTACTTTAATTTAATCCAAACACGACGTTTCGTCTCCGTTTCGAGGCTTCATCATTTCGCGGGAGATTGTCCGCGACTCTGATATTCCTCTTCATGTAAGCAGTTCAATACACAATTAATAATCATTTCGGCCGAAGGAGTCATGAAGCGAAGATGCTAATTTTTTTTAAGCCTGACGATGTCTCAAAAGGGAGACGAAACGTCCTGTTTGTATTAATTAAGTAATAAAAAAAATTAATTTGCTGACTTATTGACCGCCGTTTTATTGGTTTAAGCATAGACAAAAATTGATAATATTGTGAAAATTATTAAGCTTTTCCTGTTGTAGGATATTTTAATCTGAAATCCAGTTGCTTGGGCTTCAAGAAAATTGGAAGACCTACGCTTTATTTTTTTGCAATTGAGTGTGGAAATAATTAATTACCAAGCCCAAAAATATTCAGTGTTCAGTTTACTAAAAACTTGAATAAATAGGATTCATCACAAGCAGTTTAAAAAGAAATATAAAACGTTTAAAAAGGGGGAATAAGAGCATTTTGGTCCAATAAAGTCTGACACTTCATACGATAAAGTTTTTAACACCTCCAAAAATATTACAAATATTTTTACATTTATCATAGTAATGTTCCAAAAATGATTACTGTTACCGGAAAAAATGGTAAACTTCAAATTATTATTTGTTTAATGGAAAAACCAATATATTCTTAATAGCTGCCTAATTATCCAATTTCTAGAAAATTTCAGGTTACTCAACCGAAAAAATCTATCCTAAGCGTTGATGATAATTCGTTTGATAACTCTTATTTTAATTTGAAATTATTTTAAAAGACAACCTTAACCAAAAACTTTGCGTGGATAATAAAGTTTTCTTTTAAGATAATTCCGTAAAGGGAAATTTTCGGCCGAATTTCGTATTCGAGTTCGTCCCGTGTCACCGGCAAACTGAAGGAGCAAGGAAAAAAAAAAGAGGAGGGTTTTCTCTGTTGATGACATACATCAGCTTATAAGCTCTCAAACGACATGAAAGATTTTTCCTCTTTTTTATTTTTTACCTTGTTCGAGTCCCTGGGAAACAGGTAGCTTAACAAAGGAAATTCTTGTCTGATGTTTCTCATGGATTTCAATAGACCAAAGAAGGAGAAAAAAAAGGAAGAATATAAAAAAAATAAATATATATTGCTCGCTTCCTCTCATTTCGTCCAATACGATTTTTATTTATCGATTCCTATATATTGACGAGATGGATTTAAGGCGAATGTTTGAAAAACGACACAACAGAAAATATGCACACGGTTTTAATTGTTCGTCTTCTTTTTTTTTGGGGGGGGGGAGGGGGAAAAGGGGGGAGTGAAAGTTCTAATAAATATTCACATAATTTATCACCAGCATATGTGACATCCGGGTAGTAAAGTTGTGTTCATCTGGTTTCACTTTAGCACCGAAAAAAAAAATTTTTAACAGCACAATTTCGCAAAACAGACAAACGGAGTGACATTTAACTTCGAATATAACTTTCCATCCCTGTTTAAGGGAAACTTAGACTAGGGAAACGGACCAGCAGAGTGATACAGAGTCGAGTTGAGTGTAACAGGAAAATTATATATGTTTAACTTGTAACGTCTAAGGAAATATTCCAATTGATCTTTACAATCATAGCAAGTGTTATGGTCTTATTTACTCGTCATTCCGTAGGTAGAAAATATTACAGAAATTATTAAGTCCAATTTGTGATTGCCTAAAGTTAATGATTTGAAGCTGGGTGAAAACCGAGAGACCAAATTACACACTCAAGTAACATTTATCTACAATGGTTTGGTTTTTCAAATCAGCCATAAACTTTAATTGAACCCAAAAATTATATTTTAATTATGATAATACAATTTATTGAAATTTCGTGCACCAAAAATTGAAATCAGTCATTTAATACAGAAACGGTTCGTTTAAAGTATCAGTTTTTATTTAACCACAGTGGTATATCTGACAATTAAAATAGTTTGAAACAGTCTCTTTGTCAGTATTTACTTTATTTAAATATGAAACTGTACTACGTTTGGTCTTCTTCAGGTTTAAAAATGTAGCTGAAGAAGTATCAAATGAGAGACAAAACGTAGTATAGCTTAGTATTTAAATAAAATAATACTGACAAAGAGGATGTTTGTTTTAACTTTTTACTTAACTATTGCTACGTTCCGTTGTCCTCGTCTTTGAGATTTCACCATGTTACGCATTGGTATTATCAGGCTAATAATTGAACATTAAAACTATTTCTTCCTGGAATGTATTCATATGCAGTTTCAGGAGAAGTGTGATTTAAAGAATATTATTTTTAAAATACAGACACACTCTGAAATATTAATGGTATAAGCCGACTGTCCTGTTCCTCTACCAGAAAAAATATTTTCCTTACCCTTACTTTCAGGTACTTATAAATTTTTAACAGATAGAATCGTAGCAACTAACGGAATATAATCAGTTGGTAATAATTAAATGTAAATGAGAATATGAAATGGGTACGAATATGAGCCAAAAACATTTTAAGACGTTCTGTTAATGGATGTTAAATATATTTGGTTAATAACAACAGACCTAAAACTAAAGTAGAGAGTAAATATAATAATATTAATATTTATAAAATAAATATTTGCAATTATGTAGGTAAGTACGTATAGAATATAGATCAGGGATGCGGTGAAGTATCACAAGTATTATAATTTTATATCAAAGAATAAAAGGCACAGTCGAATTATTCTAACTTGTTAAGCATTCAATGTACGTTCATGTTTAAATATCGTGGATGCTGAAGATAATGTCGAATCATTAGGGGATAATATAGGGTTTTACCACTTAGGGCGACTCGAAGTTGAAGTGGAATAAACCAATCTGTGAGTGACGTATTTAAAAAAAAATCATTATCATTTTTAAAATAATACTGACAAAGAGGATGTTTTTAACTTTTTACTTAACTATTGCTACGTTCCGTTGTCCTCGTCTTTGAGATTTCACCATGTTACGCATTGGAATTATCAGGTAAATAATTGAACATTAAATATATTTCTTCATGGATTGTATTTATATGCAGTTTCAAGGAAAAGGAAAAAATTGGACCTTTTAAACGAAAAAAAAATTAATGGATGCAGAAGACAATCTCGAATCATTGCGGAATAATAAAGGGTTTACCAATTATGGCGGGCCTATGTAGAAATGGAATAAATCAGGCCGCGTGTGACGTATTAACATAATTATTATATTTTTATTTAAAAGGGCATACATGGGCCTGTTAAATATAGAAAAATATATTAATACCTCACACACACAAACACACACAGCTTTATTTATTCAGGTTCAACATCGATCCGCCCTTACCGTAAAACCCTTTGCAATGCTGTTATTGAAATAATTTCCCATATTATGGGCTACTTAAACGTCTCAGAAGTTAGAGAACGAAGGCTTTTCCGGTGAATTTGTTTCTAATACAGTTCTCTCGTTAAGATTCGCTAAAATAAAAAATAAAAGTATTTGTGAAATAAATGATAGTTTTAGTTATTTTACAGACTCCCCTTTATTAATTATTAGTCGCATTAAAAAAATGGAGGTAAATACAATTTTTAAATTTCAATGTTGAAACGATGAGGTATATGGTGAAAGTTTGGTATTTTGTGTGAAGTATCCGCCGCAAATGGACGAAGGATGGAGAAGGAAGCACGAGACAAGTTAGAAAGGACTCGACGACACGAATGTTTGCTTCGTTTTCCTACAAATCCACCTGGAGCACGGTCTTCTCCTCCCTGAAACTTGTTCGTGGCGCAGTCTTCCGAGAGGGAGAAGGGAGGAACGAAGGAAGGAAGGGAGGAACGAAGGAAAGGTTCTCAAATCGAGGAGGTGGCAGTAAAATTTTCAGGTGCGATTCCCACGAGACTCGGCAAGGCACGAAAATGCTTTATGGAGACGTTACGGCGACCGGTTTCCAGACAGACACGTGTATTTAGGCGTGTAGACCAATATTTCGCTGCCAGCCAGTTGTACAGGAAGCGAGACTATCTCTCGGTTGTGTGAGTGTGTTAAAAAAAAGGGGGGGAAGGCAAGGTTATGCGGGTCAGGCCGGGGTTCGAAACCTCGACACCTCGTAACGTGTGACAGAACTAAGTTGTATGGGGGACAAATCGTTCCCGCCACACCGCAGGTCAGATAAATACCTTTGTAAGAAAATATCGCACAAATATATACTTTTTAATAATTCTTTCTTTATTTTTTTAATGGCGTCGAGGGTATTCTTGGAAGAGAGATCGGCATTGTGTCAATTTGTTCAAGTTTCAATTGTGCTGGGGATTGGCCAACAAACACTCAAACCCAATCACTTGCCAGGAGTCGAACCCGGGACCTCTGTGGTACGAGGCAGTGACGCTAGCCACTGGACCACAGGAGGTTCCCCAATTTAATAATTATTTGACCCAGTAAACAGATAACAAAAATACTCTTGAAATTCACGACGCCACATGACCTCATCCAGCATCAGTGTCAGTAATACTTTCCCCGTTTTTCTTTGATCATATAATTATTGTAAAATTAACAATTACCAACAGACGAACTCATTTATTGTAAATTAAATATAACCGAGGATAAAAAAACGCTACAGAATAAGGATCTCCAGGTTGGGAGGTCGGGGGAATAACAAACCCAGAAATAAACATCCCTGATTCTCATTTTAACATCAAACTACTTCTTCTTCCTCCTTGGCTCTGCAGCCCACTGAGGACTACTTTGGTCGACTTCGGAGTGTCATCTTACTTGACCAGTTCCGAATTTCGGACTGACACGTGGTCAAAACTCTTAACCCCAGTCTCCGTGCCGTGATCGTGATGACAGAAACGTCCAAGCCCGTTGTCAGGAACCGAACCCGGGACCTCTCTCTGGATGTGAGGCAGAGACGCTAGCCACTAGACCACGACTAACGTCAAACTACGAAGGAATATTCCATTAAAATACTGCGAGTCTCTTGATACCAGGAATTATGGAGATTACAGACCTGACCTATTAAAATATCCGAAATATTTGAAGGAATAAAGATTAAGTTCTCCAGGTTAGATTTTTTTAAAAAAAATTATGGATCCTTCGAATGGTTAATTTATAACAATCCGATAAGGTGGAGAATAAAAAAAATTACACATTACGGACACGACTTCTACTTATAAACTGGATTTCTGTCCACTGCTAAAGAATGCTTCCAGAACATCGTTAAATCTTATCAGCGTAACGACGAAGAAGAAAAAACAGATAACCTAACCTTTTCGAGAAAGAATTACAATTTTTTTTTCCAGAACTTTAGAAATGAGACTAATCAATTGCCTCTTATCCAAAGTAACACGTATGGAAACAAAAAAATGAAACATACACGTTTTATTAATATTTTAAGGACAACATGGTGAAACGACGGGTGATTATTAATATCCGAAAGGGTTTTTATTAGAAAAATAACCATTGGTAGACGGGTTTCAAAATGTTGGAATTTAAAATTTTTGAAACGTATTTAAATTGGAATTCTTTGAAAGTGACCGGAAACTCAAGAATTAAAAAAAATTAAATAGCGTTCAGGTGTAATAAGGATTTCCGCAGAGGTAAATTACCTTTAGAGAAATCGCGACTAGATATTAATTACACTTACGTTGTAATGAATTTCTTTCTGCTGATGAACGTGCCGTGGTACGTAATGAAACGATGTCTTGACGAATGACGTGCCAGTCCGTAGTTTGGTCCAAATATGTTAAGAGGCGCGCGTTTGTCCGCCAAATAACAGTTTTCCTTCTCAAAATCCTTAAATCGAAACTCACTAAAGAAAAGTTAGTCCTGGTTGGTCTAAAATGACCAGAATCAGTTTATGTAAAAAGGTCGATGTCGAATAATGTCTCAGGGCATTTCTTTCTAATTACAGAGCAATATATTCTCGTAATTTATAATTTACAACCTTTTTCGTTAATGGACCATTTTCACAGAATTAATTTGAATAATAAAAAAAATAACAGAATAAGAAGGACAGCTAAGACAGTCTCGGAAAACGTCTCATTGTATTTGGAACATTTTAAGGAGCTTTCGACATTATGTCACGTTAATCTTATTTACTGAAAACGTCGTACATATACGGTAACATAGTCTTTCATACAAACATATATATATATATATATATATATATTTCTTTATTCAGAAAATAAGATGAATATTACACAGAGTCGAAAGCTTCTCGAAATGTTCTAAATACCAAATAAAGACTGTTCCGAGACTGTCCTGCTCCTTCTTCTTCTTATTCTGCACCACCGTACAGTCTATTTGATCAACATGTCTAAAAGGAAAATAATCTATCAAGCTTCCTTACAACCTGATGAGAGCACAAAAATGTATGGAATCGCTTTTGATTACTGACTAATAATTTATATTTGTTAAATGAGTTAAAACAGTCTCTTTGTCTGCTTATATATTTTTATTAGATATTCTACCCTACTCCGCTTCTTCAGGTATGCTATAGTGAAAATTACAACGGATTACCTTATGTAATATCTTATAAAAAAATTTTAACTACTATACTTGGTTTTAAACCGTTTATTTAATTTTTATCTGTCTTATGAGTTAACATTATGTGACTTTGAGCAATTAAGTCGAGTTAAATTTTTTAATGTAAAACGTATTGAACACTGCACAACGCGTTGTGCCATTCTTTGGAGATTCTTCAGGTGTGAAAGGAAACATTTAAATGATTCACAGGTAAATAAATAATGTAAGTTTTATATACATCATACCAAAAATACAATCTTAATGAAGCTGTAGGCTACATAGACAAGTAATATTCAATATGTGAAGCCTGTTGTCCTTAGATTTGTTATATTTATTCAAATGTTTCCCAGCATCGGAAGAGATTCCAAGGGAAAGAAGTGACACGTTGTGCTATTTTTGCAATGCTTCCTAAATTTTATAAAAATCAACTATGACTACGTGTATTTCATTTACAGTAAAGTCTCGTAAAATGTATCTCATTTTTCTACATTGTAAATTGACTAAACAAATTTAAAAATTAAGTAATTTTCACAATATTGAGCCGAAATCGTTACTGTGATAATAATAACTGATGCATAATTGCAATTACAGTAGCTAAAGAAACGTTACTTATAAATATACCGACTATGGTTTAGAATTATACCGCACACATTTTTCTTGGAAACAAGTAATGAATTAAAATTCAAATAAATATAGGGACTAGGGTTTATAAATATATACCGTCAGTACACAAAAAGAGAGAAAGAGAGACAATTATTTTTTGGAAACAAGTAACGAATTAAATTTAAAATTATTCATAATGTGGCGAGGAAAAATTTAAAGAACGATCCAGAAGAAATGTGTTCATCCTCTTAAAAAAATTTCTAAGAAAAATTGGTTCAGTACACATGCAAAATGTATATAATGATAAAACGCACCCACCCATGAAGGTGACTTTTAGATGACGCCCAAATATATATATATATATAAAAGTTTGTCATTTAAAAAGTGATATAGTCGTAGGAAAAAGTTACACGAAACCATCAGCCTGTGTACACACTTTCAAAAGCAGTTAACACTAATTGACTGACTTAGAAATTAAACGAAGCTAAACTTCGACTTAAAGGGACACTACGTTAAATATATTAACGATTACGGAAAGAGGCCAAAGCTCAAAATAAATTTCCCTCTGCAGTTCTTTCGCAAAACAGAAATAAATAAATATACTTTCCTTTAAACGTGGTTTAACGAAGAATTTTTTGTCCGACGTGTTCACTTATTTTCCTCAATTAAACTTGGCGTCCACCAATGCGGATTTATTTTTCAGCGCGTAAATAAGTAATGACATTGAATTGCACAGGAAATTTTTTTTAGTAAAAATCAAAAAAAAACATCATGGTAATGACAATTTTGAAAAAAAAAATTCGTAAGTAAGTTTTCATACCCATAAATTAGACTACAGCGCGGTAATAAAGATGTTTCCAATATTGGGAAACCAAGTTAGCAAGAAATTTACGAACATTTGCAAGTAGTTTTGTTCTTAAATAGTTCAAAGTAAATATCGAAGAACCACTTACATCGTTCAGCAATAGGAATATGAAGAAAAATGTTCAGTTTCTATTTTCTTAAAGGAAAGGAAACAAATTTTATTGTAAAAACATAAATTTTTGCAGTCGTCTCAGCTGCCGTATAGGTTACACTAATTTATATCACAAAATGGTGTCGTCGAAGTTTACATACAGTGTGTCTTAGATTTATATACATATATATATATGCTAGATTTTATTTATTAAAAATTAAATGTGCCCCTTATGAACAGAAGTACATCGCACAGTAGCCTAAAAGCTAATAAAAAGTACAAGGATAACGCTTCAGGACTTAACGATAAGGTTGCGTCGTCGTTTACTTCAATTTAAATTAAGCTTGAAATACGTAATAATAAAAGAAGCTGTAGTAGAAAAGTTTCGGAAGCATTGGGTAGGTAATAATTTAAAAATTAGGTTCCCAAGTAACAAAACGTTTCGTGCCACTCAAAAAAAACAATTTTAATAAATTTTAACGGAGAACATCAAGGATTTAATTATTAACACAGTATTTCTATTATTTCACTTAATATTATAAATAACACAATGAGAAAGGTTAAAATTGAGAAAGTGAATACGAAACGTTTCCTAAAGAACATTCGTATCACGACTTTTGGCCATTCTTTGTGTGTGTGTGTTATTTAACATATTATTCTTTACATTAAAAAATTCCTCTCCCTCAGAATCTGTCTCAATGGTTTATTTTGCTGTCATTAAAGGTGATTTCGGCCTTATTGAACCATTTATCCTTGACACTGTTAAAGTTCACTGAAAATCTCCGTAGCGGGTAATAACTAGGAAATTGAACAAAACGGATTCTCAACTAAAATTGAGCAAGTCTTGTAGGGCAAAATGACACAAGTAACGACAAGAATTCTGACTCACTTCAATCGAAACTTCGACGGATATTTACTATATCAACATCGGTTTATTATTATTACTTTCCAAAATAGTACAACATTGTGCACTAATATTTCTTAATATGAAAGTAATTTATTTATGCTACGTCTAAATATCTGCTTTCAGGCCTCAATCCTCTTCCTCTACTTTTACGGTGTTACAACTATGGTCGAAATGTTAAGTCGGTGAACATGACGTCATTCTTTAAATTTCGTAACGATTTCTGTTCTCTCCATTACGAAATAAAAAAGTAATCTCTTTGAATTTCCCTACCTAATTTCGTTAACAAAGATATAAATATATATATATATTAATCGTAAAAATCAGTAAAAACACTGCGGTCGCTACTGAACAGGTAGTCGATGTGACCTTTATATAAATAAAGACACGTTACACCCCAAATTAAAACAATTTCATGGCCATTAACAAACAAATAAAAAAAACAGGACAGTATCTAGCGAAAATCAAACTTCATGTGCTGGAACATTCTAAATATCACTTTGAAGCATATTTGCCTCTCAGTATACTTAAAAACGTTTTCCAGAATGTTCCAAAATATGTCATAACCTCGTAAAAGCATCTCATCTAAATTATGAAAGAAAATAGAAGGACCGTAGAATTTTTCTTGCTTCGATTTTACACCAATATTTCAAATCTCCCGAAAATTCCATAGTGGTTAAATGAAAACACACACACACAGACAAGATAGCTGCTAGTGAAAACTCATCTTTAATGGACTCCGACATTCTACATATTTTTTGACATACAATATACGAAAGTGTAACTATTTCTTGTCAATATTACACAACGAAAAATAATCAAAGTTGGTATTTCTGTCGACTAGATCACCCCAATAGGAATCAGAATTAATTAATCTTAGATTCTGCCAATATTAAAGAACATAATAATTACAATTTTCTTTTGTATCTATACAGAAAACAAAATTAATAAATTATTAAAAAATACATTTATAAAACCGCCTGAAGAATCTAATATTTACCAGTATTAATTTTAAATTAAGAAAATTATCTGCCTTATTATTTTATTTCATAATTTATTTACCCTCTACGTGAATTCGCCCTTTCCACGATAATTTTATAACTTGAATTTAACTTGATAAAAAGTTCATATTAAATTCTAATAAACGTCTGGTTTTTTCAAAACTTAAATGAAATAAATTAACGACCGGTTACAAATTTAAAAGAAGCATGAAAGAAATTTTAAATATCCAACTCGTAAACATTCTCCTCTTATCCGACGTTGTCTGAAACTTAATCACTCTTTTGATTTTGATAATATTTCCATTATAGATAAGTAAGTATTTTTGAAGAAAAGGTTATTCTCATAAATTCTTGATGTCAAACCTAATAAATTTTCTGTAAAATGGTGTAAAACAAGACACTTCTCAATTACATTCAATGGATGATGGTTTACGAAATAGTCTTTGTAATTCGTGTCTTTGGGTTATTTTTCGTCTTCTCAAGTCTTTGTTCACATTATTTAAGTCTGTGCAAGGACCCCACAAGGGCTGGTCGAAACGTCTATTAATTTCTAAATTATTGTTCTGTCTCTTATACGGGTCTTTAATTATTATTATTATTACGGTATTAGATTTTGGTTTCTTTACAATGATATGATTTCTCAAATAAAAAGGGGGAGAGAATTTTTTTTATTTGTGAATGTAAACACACACGAAACGTCTATTAATTTCTAAATTATTGTTCTGTCTCTTATACGGGTCTTTAATTATTATTATTATTACGGTATTAGATTTTGGTTTCTTTACAATGATATGATTTCTCAAAAAAAAGGGGGGAGAGAATTTTTTTTATTTGTGAATGTAAACACACACACGAAACGTCTATTAATTTCTAAATTATTGTTCTGTCTCTTATACGGGTCTTTAAATATTATTATTATTATTACGGTATTAGATTTTGGTTTCTTTACAATGATATGATTTCTCAAAAAAAAGGGGGGGAGAGAATTTTTTTTATTTGTGAATGTAAACACACACACGAAACGTCTATTAATTTCTAAATTATTGTTCTGTCTCTTATACGGGTCTTTAATTATTATTATTCGATTTTGGTTTCTTTACAATGATATGATTTCTCAAAAAAAAAGGGGGAGAGAATTTTTTTTAAATTTGTGAATCTAAACACACACGACACAGCATCTCGTGAAAAGTAATCGTTGACGTACTCGAGCTTTAGAAAGATAATGGAAGTCACTAAAATATTTTTGACTTTATACGTTGGTGAGAACGGGAAATGTGGTATTTCTGTATTTACGGGAGGATGACTGATTGATTGTAATTGTTTAATACGGGAAAAAGGAAGATGGGAAAGGTGATAGGCAGAGGAGAGGAGTCATGTTCTAAGGCGACGAAGATGAGTTTATGAGCTGATAACATGAGCTGTGAGAGGGAGGGAGAGAGGAAATGTGGGGGTTAACAGTTAGCCCCGCCGTGTTTGAGTTTTAGCGCTTTAATAGGCCGAGGCGAGCGAGCAGCAGCGCCCTAATGACCGCCACTACCGCCACCACCAGCGCCGCCACACACTTTACTTTCGTCATTAACACCCATAATTCAAAAGGTAACGAACCCGGGACCGACCAATTCACACACAAACAGTCGTTTGCCGCGGTAAATTGCCAGCAGCAGCAGCACACATACGGGTGGCGCGCGCGTGTGTCTGTCTGTCTGTCAACTGCACAATTCACGGAGGAGACGGGAAAAATTACAAACACGCAAACGAAACTAAATTCTACACGCGCCATTGGTAACGGATTTTCCACACGACACGAACCGAGCGAGGAGGATTCGTCTCATTAAAAAAATATCAACTTGCCAAAATTAATATACCGCTATTATAGACACTGGAATCGCGATCTTATACAAAAAAGACGACAGATATCAAAAAAAAATTCAGAAAATTATTCGTAAAAACCGAAATTAAGGGACACGAGGACTGACAATTATAATACCTGAAAATGAATTTCTACTGAGATGAAATTTTAACTGTGTGTTAACAACGCATATGTGTAGCAATTTATAATTTTTTTTTAAACAAAACTTGTTTACAGCCGAGATTTATTTAAAAAAATCCAAATTTGACATTTTTAAAAATGTTTCTTGCGTTACATACTTGAATAACTTGAATATATATTTTTTAGCTTTTTTACATTTATATGTAGGGCTAATCATTGTTATCAATTGCCAGTATTATATTTCAAATTGAATAAATAAAACTGTAAGGTGAAAAAATTTTTTTTGTTACTATGAGCTTCATACGATTAGTTAAAAATTGACACTTTTCAACATTTAGATAATTTTTTTTCACCTAAACAACAACTTGAACAATTACGAAACTAATACGTGTATTTGAAGGTAGGTTATGTACAAAAGGAATGAGGACAGTATCTTAATTTTTGTGACGTATAGAAGTTTTTTTTTGTACCAGAAATCATGAATCTGAGAAAAATACATTTTTTTCTGAAAAGGAGTAACAGTTTAATTAAATTATAATCAAACATATTAATTAAAATTGTCCTTAAAAAGTATGTTACACCATCCTTCTTTTGTTTGGAAGCTATTACTTTTTTCATTTTACTGAATTTATAAGCATGTTAATCAGAAAAAAATAGAAAATAGATTTTTTTTAAAAGATTTTTGCCGAAATTTTAGTCCCCGTGTCCCTTGAAGTACCAGATATACTGACGACAAAAAGCTTATCGTATAATAATTAAATAATATTTCTTGACATGTTTCACACTTTAATTATTAATACCATCAAAAATAATCCGGCCGTTACAGAAGCAACGGTAAATATTATTGTATAATATTTCAATTAAAGAACTGAGGAAATCCCTAAAGTTGGGTGACGAAACGTATAAAAATTCCGTTGTGGAATTTTGGCCACTCTTTGTGTTTTATTAATAATAGAAGCCCCATAATATATTTACTTTAATACTGCCTTAAATGTAGACCATCAATCAGTCAATGCCCCAACAGAGACTAAAATACAAACAGGGTAAAAACTACAAATCTGTCGTGGATACCAAAAATTCATTATTAAGTTTTGTAATGGCTGCAAGATTTGATATAATTTATATGCATTTGACTTTGTTTTAAATTTAAAAATGAAATGTAATGAAGGAAATAATTTAATATTGGTTAACGAACAAAAAAATTGGCGTTTTAATATTATATTTACTGTAAATACATTAGTGTAAATAAATGACACTGTGGTCGGTAATATCCAGGCAGTCGATGCGACTTTATAAATAAATAGACATAAAAAAATTATTTACTTTAATTACAAAAGGAAAAACCGTTTTGGCGCCTTCTTCACGTTTTCCCCTAAAGTATCACCTCAAGCTTATACTATCAGATACAATATGTCTGGAAACATGACATAAATTTTCTGAAGTTCTCCCTTAAACATCTTAAAATTATTTTTTTTAAAAGTTCCTAAATATATTGCATATGATACTGTAAAACTTGTGGTGATAATTAGGACAAGAACCCGGTGAAGGATATAAATAAGTAACGAATCGTTGTTCGTCTTAATTGTTTACATTAAGATTATTAAAGGCTGAATCAGGTCATGAAATTTTATTTCATTATAATTCTGTATAGGGTTTTCTAATACGGGTGGGTCCATGTTTAAATGGAGTAAAACAAGCTGTGTGCGACGTATTAAAGATTTTCTGTTTAGTTTATATCTTCAGACACAGCTTGTTATTAACATTTCACCATCGATCGGCCCTTACTTTAAAAACCCTCTATAAATCTTTATCTATTTTCAACAAGAGTACAACCACCACTTTATCAGTCACTCTTTACTCATGAGCATATACTATATTTATATTTCCAAGTAATTAACAACTACTACCAACAACCCGTAAAATAAAAATCTCAGACAATCTTAATCTAAAAAAAAAATCGAACAGTATTAACTTGTGCCGCAATATTCCAAAAGTAAAGGGTGAGACATGGTTCTATGTGATAATATTTGGATTATAATAAATTCTCGAAAATATGAGACAAAATAATTAAATAAATTTTAGTATTCTAGATTACGCCAATGATAAAATAATTATACTATCTGACTTATAAATAAAACACAAATAAGAAAATGATTAACAAGTTTGTACACTAGAAACTTTAATAAAGTTCTTCAGAAACCCGAATTATACCATAAATTGTATACTATTATTCTATATGAATATTTAAATTATTACATTGAAAACATAATTATGAAGTTAAATTGTATTAAATTGTCGATTTAAAGATAAAAATTATTGGTAATTGTAATTTTAATCTTGTACACGTCGCTAATGGCTACTTTGTTGATGCGACTTTAAATAAAATAAAACCAAAAAGTGGCCAAAACTCAGTCATTATCTAAAGCTACGGTATTAGTGACAATATGACTTTTTCGGGTGACAATGGGGCCTTGTAATTGCACAAAACTTTGGAAATATTTTACTCAAAATTAAAAATAAAATAAAATTATAACATCAATAATACGACTGATATTAATATAAGAGTTTGGGGTTGTACAATTTTTTTTTACAGTACTGGAGATCCATCTTAAAACCCGACGAAGATTCAGAAAGAAATGCTGTTAGAATATTTTAGATTATCAAATTATTTATAGTAAATCTGGGATTGTTTCATTAATTTATAACTAAATATATGTATATAATGGTGGACGTTATATAATTTCAGCAATGTGAATTGTTTCAGTAGTCTATGTAGAGGTTATGTGTTATAAAAAAAAACTAAACCTGAATTGGACGGTTAGCTACATTTAAATGTGATGTATTAACAAAATAAATAATATAACTAGTAAAAATGTCCTTTAGCTTGAAAATCAATAAATAGTGAAACAGCGTAAAAGTCAATAAAAACTTTTGTTATAAACATTTTTTATTTGACAATAGATCATTCACGACGTTTCGTTCCTACATTCAGAACCTCGCCTGGTGTAAATATTCGGTAAGTAAATTTTCAATTTATAAGATAATTGTGTTATACATATTATATTGTAAATATTTGTTTTGTAATATTAGAATTTAGACGCACCTGATGAAGATTTTTAAAGTTTGGAAGGAAACGTCTTCTACAAACTACTGTAAATGTAGTTTATATAGGGGTTTCCCCCCCACCCTGATTTATAGGTTACTTTACTAATAATTAGAACAGTTAACTGTTTTTCTTTCCTGATACAGAGAAATAAGGAATAAATGGAAAAACTCTATAGTGTATTCGATATATGAAACAAGTGTGTTTTTGCGCGTCATTGTGAAACATAAAATTGAGTTTTATATTTGCGAGTCGTAACAGAAGAAACAGAAAGATGTACGTGAAATGATTTCCAAATAAAATTAACTATTTAATATTGTTTCTTTTGTCAAAGTTAATAAAAAGTAAATAACTTTAATTCACACGGTTAAAGCCATGGAAAAAATAAAGTCTCACGATTCCGTTTCGTAAAACTAAATTTTCTTATTACTTTCATATTAAAAAGACTAGTAGGGTTTTTAAAATAAATTATCCCTTTCCACTTTTGTTGAGTGTGCAGCTTGAGGGAAAGAAACTAATGTGGCGCTAAAATATCGTTCATTAAATGGTGTATAAATTGAAGAATGTTCCCCGCGCTTCAAGATTTGATACTTAAATCTGGTCTCTTTTATTTGTTAAATTTTAGAGGAGAAACTTGTTAAATTTTTTTTTGTAGACGAGAAAAAACCAATAACGGTTATAAAATAGAACGAGACTCCAAAGTATGACATTTTAATTTGTATTGTAAGGGTTGATTAATAACAGTAAGGAGCTAGAAAAATATTTTCTGGTTGAAATTATTCACATAAATTCCATTATTTTTCCATATTTACAAGTAGAGAATAGATATCCGCGATTTTTAAACATAGAACATTGACCCTAGGGTTGACATGATTCTAAACATTCAATAATAAAATAAATATATAGAACGATTTGGATGGTCGCTAATAATAACCTTCGCTGGTTGATGCGACGTAAAGCATTAATAATAATAAAAATATATAGAATGATATCACAAGAGAAGTGAAGTGATTTAAATTTATTAGTACAGCGGTCCTGATGTCGAGAGGGAGGAGAAAAAAATGACAAAATTCCGCGAGAAACCGATAGAGACTAGGAGCTACTTTAGTGTATGTGGAAAATTTTCAAAGGTTAGTCCGTTGTTGTCTGTAAAAAGAACTTGTGCGTCGTTTTAATAAGAATCAAGTACGAAGTTAAAGGAAACGTTTCAGTGCAATACTTAAACGTACCGAGAATAATTTTCCTGAGCGTACGAACAAATAAAGATTTCTTTTGGCCTCCAGCCTTCATTTTTCCGAATCTGAGCTCATCACAAGTTTCAACCGGGGGAAAAGGAGAGAGAAAGAAGATTTTCACACATGTCCATGACGACGACATCATTTTTTCATTTTTATGCAACTATTGTTCTTCTTCCCATGGGTGTGTAAATAACAGAACTTCACACAGGCAGGGGCACACACACACACGTACAAAAGTAAACAATGTCCGTGGCGCCGGTGGAAAGGAACGGAACAAGCTTTCCGGGGGTTTTAATTAGTGCAATAAATGTGTGTGTGAAGTCTGCTCCGCAGGTGTAGAAACCATGTACGACACCGGCAATATAAGGTACCAACCTTACCCCGTAACGGTTACCGAATTCAGTCGTCAGTCTCTTCGAAAAACGGCGGATTTCTTATGGCAAGGAAATTAATTATACAAGCGTATGGAAAAACAATAATTTTAACCACTGCTTCATAACAACCTTTTCTATAGTTAAATTAAAGGAAACAATCTTTCCAATTTTCAAGACGCAAAGTGTTCGCCGTTTCAAATACAAATAACCAGTAACTTAGGTGAAACTACTCCAACGTATATGTGTGCGTATATAGATTCAATAAACTATTTTATTACGTATTAATTGCCACCATTATCTGCAGGGATAGATTCTGGTTGACAACAAAAAAACCCTAATAAAATAAATGTGGAGTACGGTTATGAGACAATATCATGTCCAACGTCTACAAATATAATGGCATTAATTAAATCCTATGATACTGTTATATTTGTATAATTCCCTGCTCAATGTGATAAATTAAAGTTGCAATCTGGCAAACTATTAAATAAAAAAATTTCTTAACTTTTTCATAAAACAAAAGAAGTTTCAGTTGTCCTTTAAACACACTACAAGTTTTTGAAATTCGTGCACTGGCTAAATTAAGTTTTTCGTCGATTTAAAGGTAACGAAAATAAATAATCAAAAACATAATTTTTTTAAGATTCAGATTTATATTTCAATTCATTATTCCTTGACCGAGGAAATAGGATAATATAAATGAGATAAACGAGAAGATTTACAATTAAACGTTAAAGGACAAAAGAGGGAAAAAAACAACAATTAATATTGAAATATAGTGTTGTTAGATAACTTCTGAAGTATCCTGAATTACTTCTGTTTCCTCTTACAGAATTGATATGTTTTAATATGATATTATGAAAAGAATAAAATCACTTCCGACGGCGATTTTTATAAGTTTATCTTCATCTAAAGAGTAATATTTGGAAAATATCGAAATATAAGGATCAACGTCTAATCCTGAGAGAAGAAAATGAGTATTTAACCGACAAAAATATTTATAGTCAGTCAAACATTTTAATTAAGTGCTGTAGGGTGATTACAGAACTGAGAGAGGAAAAAAAATAATAATTGCTTGAATTTAGTTGTGGAAACTTTCCTCTGCGACTCAACTTTTTATTTCATTTTAAATAAATTCTTTACTACAAGAACAATTAACATCTCTGAATGAAATATATATATAAATGAAAAGAATTAAAAACCCGCATAGCAGACATTTACACGAAAATTTATAAAGAGTCTTAACCAGACGAAAAACAATTTTAAATTTTACGATGTACGTTGTACTGGTAACGTTGTAAAAGTATAACAATTTTAAGTATAATAGGATGAATATGGCAGTTTAAACCTGCCGAAATCTACCGTTGTAATAAATTAGGTTTTCTAAAAAACCCAAATGTGACAGTCAAAGAGGGTTTTATTTTATCCTCTTCATCATCAACATCAAACGGTCAAAAAACCCAATAATTTTTAATCTTTTACTATAGAAACATAGTTTTCAGACTTCAAGTTTACAATAAATAAATAAAAATACGGGAGCCTGATGAAGTCTCAAAACGGGGGAGACGAAACGTCGTATTTATATTAATTAAATAGTGATAAAATTGTATTCTGACTTATTGGCCGCATTATACACTACAGACGTTTCGACCATCCACTGTGGTCCCGTGTCAACATCAGAGAGCAATTATTTATTACTTATTACATACATGTGTGACGTTTTCTACTAAATGAGGCACAATACGTAAATTTTCCCGTATGAAAATCGTGAGGTGAAACGGAGGTGTTTTCATATACCGTGTCACTAATTATACTCAATTAAATTTTGCAAGGAAAATTAAAGTGATTTAAAAATCGTAGAGTAATTCTGTATCGTAATTAATTTTTATATCTCTCGAAAAGTTTAAATTGAACGTTTGTTATATATATAACGAAACGATTAATGACCTTTTTGCAGGCTCTATTCTTTGCATTTAACTCTAATTAAAATTAAAAGAATACAGCCTGGAAAAGGTCATTAATTGTTCTATTACATTACTTGGGTTTCATATTAAATTTTTTTGGCTATTAAATAGGCCTAATATACAACTGATGTATGAATCGTTAAAAGGTAAAGGCGTAAAAGCAGGACTTATATACATTTAATTTCGATGCTATATCTGGTTCAACAAATTCATATTAAACAAATAATTTTTTTTTCTCTCGGTACAATGGGGAAGAATAATTTCGGTAACTTGCTTCAGAATTAATAATTAGTTTTCGTTTTATGAAATATAAAGGACCGTTGGTGCAAGACGTAATACGGTTGAAAGTTTGAATATAAACTGCGCATATAAAATTATTCGGCATGTTTTTCAGGTATTTTTTCATCTCCAAATTAATTGTGGAATCAGATCACCGCTGTCTATTATGTCTCCATTTTAAAAAAATTCACAAACACAGGTAAATAGTTCGAAAGTTGATTAATTTGACACGTGCGTGTGATGCTACGTGTAGGCCCTATATTTAAACGGTTTATCAACGTATAAACGAGGCTGCGAGGTTTTCCATTTTACGAGTAAATTAATTTAAGTCAAACACTGTGAGGTTCGCCTTAGCAAATGACGACGTCCTGAGGAAATCCGAAGAGAAATCTTGTACAACTTGGCTAATTACCCGTTACACGAGTTAATACGTATGTAATGTTTTTGAATTACATCGCCTCACTCGCTTACGTGCAAATTTACGAACACGGGAAGGGATCTATTCGTCTTGGCAGCTCAACATGCGGGTCAAAGACGACTGTGTGACATATGTTTTATGCCTAAAGGACGACGTCGTAACGGTTACATACGGGCCCGATTATTTTTTTTCTCCTTCAGATTGAATGATCAAATGTGAACTACGTAAGAGGCTTTTCTCGATACTTGTTACACGCGATGCAGTCGAGTACAGAGAAATATTAAATTAAACTTTGAAACTTTTCAGCCTGGATTGAATCTATAGCGTCGTTGTACAATCTTTTCACTTAATTTCACTCTGATGGCGTAATTCTTCTTACATAACACTTATTAATAATTTCGGAAAGAGTATATTTTAAAGAAATCATTAAAGAATCTTTTCTGAGGTTACAGTTATGTTGGCAACTTTAACGTTGTTTTAAATTTATCGCAATTTACTGTTGCAAACTTTACCGATCTCTTCTCAAACAGGGTCAAATGGCTAATACTTAAGTTAACTAGGTTGTATTTTCACGTCTCATTTTTTTTAATATTAAGAAACTATTATTTTCGTCCAATTTCATACTTTATTTTTAACAATTTCCGAAGGGAAGGGAAAAGCAACGTTTCTGTACCTTCGTCAGCTTATTATCCTAATTATCAAAATCATCAAGGGCCAATTTTAAAAACTGTACTATATTTATAAACTAAAACACTAATTTGACAATATTTTGAATACATGGTCTCTCCAAGGCAAATGTACAACTTTGTCAGTTGTGGCACAGATAAGTACCGAAACGTCGTATTTTTCCCCTATTTGGAAATTTTTTAAAAAACGAAGTCTGAAAGTAGTGGATAAATTTTTTTTTTGGTAAGTTAATTAATCATTATATTTAGTCTTAAGAAATTTATACCAATCTTTTGCCTTTCAACTTTTTAATTGGAAAATTTAATTCTTGTCTAGTAATCTTATAATTGACGCATCCTGATTCCTCGACCGAGGACTAATTGGTTGAATAATAAATCATTATACGTTGTACAGAACACGTTTGGAAATAGTGAAAATTTTCGTCTTGCTTGAAAACTTAAACAATTTTTTGGGGGTAATAATCTGAAGGCCTGACACGCCAGAGGGAACCGTTTTGAAGCACTTTAACATCTCACTGTAATTTCGGTCGTCGTCATTGGTTGTATTGAATGAAAATCAATGTTGACGTCATGTTAGAGTTAAGGGGCGAATGAATTAATAAATAACGGGTAAGTACAGCGCGAAATAGTGGCGGTGGTTCGTTAGTAAATGTTATTTGGTTTCGCACACGGTTTCACTTGGTGGACGCGGGCGCAGGTCCGGGTTTCGAATCCCCCTCTCGAGCGTCACGCGAGCCTCCGCCGAGGGTGCGTTTGCGCGCTGAGAGGGGCGACTCACCCCCGAGCTCGAAGCCGCGACCCCCCACCGAGCGTGCGCAGCGCACTTACCTGGGTCGGGGCCGGCGAACCCCTGAAGGCGAACTGCGACATCAGGGCCTCCGAGCGTCCTCCATCGGCGGCACGCACAACTCACTCACACGCAACACCATGCCGACGACCACGTGTCCGCAGCACTAACTACTCAGACACAACTTTTTTTTCCTCCCTCTGTGCGCGAAGCGCGGCAAATTTTTGTGCCCCGCAGGCTCTCCGCTCGCTGCTGCTGCCGTCCGTCGGCGGCCCCTTGGGGGGAAAACGGGAGGAGGAGGAGGAGGAGGGGGCCCGGGGCGGGGGGCGGGGGGAGGAGGACTTTTCGCGAAACACACGCGAAAGAGCGAGTACGAAAGCGAGAGAGGAGGAGGAGGAGGAGAGGGGAGCGCTGGAAGGGACGCCGCACCACCGCCGCCAAGAGAGGATTTTTGTCCGCGTAGCTGGCTGCGCTGTCAACTCGACGACGTCGCCGACTTCCCCCCTCCAGGAGCTGCTGTCTCTCACTGTCCTCGCTCGCTAACACACGCCACGCCAAGCACTCGGGGTCACTCGTCCGACGAAGGCCCGCACGTTGACGCCGCGGCCGAGGAGACTCTTTTACTGCTACGATGTCGACGACGACGACGAGCGAAACCGCGAAAGGGAGAAAAAAATCTCTTTCCTACCGCCGCGACGCGCGCGGAGGGGCCCGGAGGGAAACACACACACGACGACGGGAGCGAGACAGAAAAACTGCCGAACAAAAAAAAAGAGTCTAACCCGCGCGTGTGTTTCTGTGTGTGTAATAATAAAAAAAGTCAGCGAGCGAACTAGCACGGGGAAGGAGCAAGACCAGATAGAGCGAGCGGCGTGGGGGGGAGAGAATGGAGGGAGAGTTTTTGTGAGAGACCTTTTCGTTTCGACGCGACTCGCGTTTGTAAAAGTAAACCGACGATAGGGAGTCGGCGGGCGGGCGAAGGAGGAGGTGGAGGTGGAGGAGGGTGGGGGAGGTGTCAGGGGAAGGGGCAGACGTGCTCGGAGGGGCAGCGGCAGTGAGACCGGCGCGCTTGTTCGCAGCAGATCCTCTTTTTCCAGCCGCTCTGTCTCTGTCTCCCTCGAGGTAACATCTCAAGAAGAAGTCGCGCCGCGCCACGGCTCGTACATTTTTGTGGCGCGGCCGCTGCGCCGCCGCCGGCGCCCCCTGCCCCTCTCCGCTGCCCCCCTCTTTGTGAGCTCCCCCTTCTCCCCGCGCCGGTCGTTTTCCGCCTCCCCACCCTGATTTTTTCCCCTCTTTTCCGTCGGTCGGCGGCGGCGATAGGTTCGGC
Source organism: Eucriotettix oculatus (assembly GCA_034510155.1). Classification (NCBI taxonomy): domain Eukaryota; kingdom Metazoa; phylum Arthropoda; class Insecta; order Orthoptera; family Tetrigidae; genus Eucriotettix; species Eucriotettix oculatus. Next base: position 200,972,959 of record CM067377.1, on the reverse strand, counting down.
GACAGCGCCTTGCCCCGCCCGTCCGGCCTCCAGAGCCGCGTCTCGCCCAATGATAGATCGCTGCGACTACAACAGTAACAAGCCTCCCTCCTGTTCTCACCTCGCCGGGGACAATGAATAATAACACCCCTCTCTCTGTCTCCCTCTCTCAGGCGGTGTTTGAAATGGCGGCGCTTTGTCGTGACATTGCCCTGCTCCCCCGACGGTCGGTATTCCTCCTCCTCCTCCACCCCCCGACCGACCCACCCCTCGGTCTCGGAGCGACGTGACCGTGGACACCGACAAACTGCGATCTTAAGAGAAGGCCGGGGTCGCTCGCCGAGGAGAGGAGGAGGGGGCGGGCGAGGTTCGGTTTCGCTGAAGCCCCGGGGGCGGCCCGAATCGATAAGATGCTCACCTTGTCGGCGGATGCTGCTGTGTGGCGGCCGCAAGTTGCAGGAGCGATGTCCCGTCCGTCCGTCCGTCCGTCCAGGAGCGGCCTCGCCGAAAAATAATTCGCGCCTCGGCTGCCGGAGGAGAAAAGCCCCTGGAAGGCTGCAAATTGACTTTGCCGTGCTTCCGCGCGCCCGCGCACTGACAACTGAAAAAGCTCGCCCCCTCCGCCTCCGCCGCCGCCACCGCCGCCCTCGTCTGCGTCGGGGGAGCTTTCCCCCACCACCTCCGCTCGCCTGAGATATCTACATTTTTAACTGGTCCCTAGATGGCAGCAGACACCGTATGATAAACTGAGTGAGCAACAGCGGCGTAAGGCGCTAATGATTACGTCGCGCAATAGTACGGAGTGTCGCCGCCGCTGAGGGGCGCCAGCAGCGCCGCGTCGCGTCGTGTCGCGTCTCGTCGCCAGTGCTCCTTAACCTCGCTCGCTTCCCTTCGCCCACTGACCGACTACACTACCCCACTTCTCCTCACATCCCGCTGTCCTCTTATGTACCACCAAGAAATACACCGAACGTCGTCATATAAAACGGTCCACAGGCTTTCTGCCCCTCTTACACTCACAACGTCTTGGATTTCGCTCAATTATACATTTCACTTTTTGTTAACAGCCTTTGATCGTAATACATTATATATAATTCCTGACCTGTTTCACGCTTTATTTGTAACATTATAGAAAACAACAACGTTTAGGTACGCATTTGAACCCTCATCACCTTATTATCCTGTGGTGAAAAAACAAGTGGACAACGTGCTAGTTCCCAAACATAATTATACATTTTGTAAATCATGTTTTCGGGATTAACGCGTTCGCCATCACAGTTTTTTCCATTGCATGAAAACCTGAACATGTTACTATTACGTACGGAAACATTGTTGGTTTTTTATTGCATTTTTAGACCATGAATTTTATTTTAATCACTGACAATAAAACAGTCTTAAAATTAAGACGGTTGGACCAGTTGTTCCATATTACTGCAGCATGTGCCAGTTATTTTTATGGTTTAAGTTTTCTCTGGTCCATTGAGCAGCTTTATGTTGAGATCATATCCCAATTAAAACACGATTTTCTGACTTTAAAATTAAATAAATAAACAGAAGATCAATAAGTTACTAATTGTATTGTATTCTATTTATTATTACTACTACGGGTGGGCATTTGCCCTTTGGCAGTATTGATAAAATTAAGATTCAACGATAAATTACACCAAAAAAAAATTAAAAATACAATTTTAAAATATTTCACGTCCCTCTTTTTTTTTACAAAATAAGTTTCTAACTTCTTTTTTGAAAATATTTGTATTCGTAGGGAAAGCCTCTAGTACCCTTGCAGGAATATTTGCCTACATCCGTTCTATGGCCCCGCTCCTTTATTTTGTAACTATGGTCGTTTTTAGAGAAAAATTTCGTTATACTTAGCCGCTCCCTTATTTCTAACCAGGCCGGTACTTAATTAATGAAATTACGTCCGAGGAATGGAGTGAAGATCATGAATTGCTAAATTTTATGCCTGATGAAGTCTCAAAAGGGATACGAAACTTCGTATGCGGATTGCTTAAATAGTATTTAAATTAATCGGTCACTTATTGGCCGTTTTTTTTGTTTATTAATCTAATCATATTACAATTACTTGACTTATTCTGCTGTGTACTTGAAAAATATATACTTAAATTACGCGTAAATAAAAATCGTACTTTATGTTTTGCGTTCATGTTTTGTCCAAGAAAATGCAGACATGAAATAATGTATAATTTTAATTTATTGGGTCTACATAACTGAATCACCTTCAGACATGATCACGCCGACCGTAGTAATGAATTGCAGCAATTTCTTGTCAGCCTTATTCAACATCCTCCGACGAGTAATTGATAATTAATTTCATCTCGGATATTAAGTTTTACGGTACAACATATATACACTTAAACAAGCGTGCTTTTGTCTTGGAATCCATTTCCATTACCTCGGGAGTTGCGCTGATCCGACCTTGAGGTTCCGCAAGCAATTCTCATTCAAGATTAATTAAAGAAACTTACCTCTTGAATTGCAGTTATTTACTTCTGTTCCTCTATTTAAATATATGTTATCCGGTTTGTAGATTTTCAGTTCGGGAATTTAAAAATATTATTTTTTTAAAAAATTAAATGAGTTTGTTAAATAAAATTGGTGCATTGCCTGGTTAATTATTTTCCTGGACCCCCCAAGGATGACTTCAGCAAGTTGTGTCATTGTCGGTTGACCGGAATTTAAAGGATTTTATCGGAGAAACTTTCTCAGCATTTTCAGAAATTTACGCAGGAACGTCTTCGTCACATTTCTGTCTGCACTCTGACGAAATCAAGTTCTGGAGTCGCAATATCCAAACTGTACTCGCAATTTAGTCTATCACATATGACTATACTACATAAACAAGCTTACATGGCCTTAAAATCAATCCCAGCTGCAATTTCTCTACTAACAGAAATGGAAATTATTTATTTTTATGGCCAATCGTTTCACAGCAAGCTAGACAAATGGCAATTCTAAATTCGTAAACACGTTACAAGGAGTCGGTTATTCTAAAAGATAACAGGCGCAGTTTCCAGCAAAATTATTTTATTTTTAACCAAAATTAGTTGTCGATTCTTATGTCAGAGAAACCCTCCGAGGCGAAAAATAATTCCCTTTCCCCGCCCCATTTTTCCCACACTTCATAAATTATGCTAAACTACATCTGCTCCCTTTTTCATAAAAATAACCAATTACAGGAAACAGAGAGGAAAATACTATTCCATTGTGTCTGGTTTTAGTAACGGCGCCGAAGTGAATTTTTCTGTAATATATATATAATTACAAATAGGGTATAGCATGAACTAACCTTGAGTGTCTTAAAATTTTGTTTTAAGGAATTATGTATGGGAACAGAAAAAAAAATTCAGTTAAGTCAACAACTAGGTACGGAAGATGGTGTGAGAAAGTAAATGGATTCAAATATAGATTTCTGATTTAGTTAAAGATAGATAAAAATACGTCTAATAAGACAGCATATAATTTTATATGGCGAGACAATTAATAAATCCTTAATGTTTTTTATATTTAAGGCAGTATAAATTTAATAATTGTCTCGGCCGAGTGAATCAAGGAGTGAAGGAAATGGATTACTAAAATTTTTATGCCTAATGAAATCTCTCAAAAAGGGAATCGAAACGTCGTATTTAAAAAAATATACCGATGTTTCGAACACCTCCGTCCGTCTTTCGGAATAACTACCGTCTTGTTTACAGAAACACCGCTTAATACTATTTAATTCAGAGCGTACAATAAAACCATTGTAAATCCTTCAGTGGGCTGCAAAGTATAAAATAAATTCTGCCGTCCAGATACGACGATTTATTACATTAACTGGTAACCATGGAAACCAAGAGGAAGTTTCCCGAACAGGACAAAAAAGTAAAATAAAAATTCTGTTGGTTAGTAAATTTCTCACGACCGTCAACAGCATCTATATTAATTAGTATAAGATAATTAGTTGAAGCATAAAATTACCCGCATATGAATAATTAACTACAATTTCATCTTGAGTGGTTAACGGTTACCTTTTCTTGCTTTACAAATTATAACTGCGTATATAAAGTTTTCTTTAAGCGTGTTTCAGCAAAGTTTACTTTTAACTTTTCGCCCTGAGCGTGTACAAATTAGTGACTGATGGTATCGAAACGTACATTACATATCTTTCTCAAGTTGACCGAACATAATTTCAATTTCCAGGTGACTTTGATATTTTTGGAAAATGATGATTAAATCAACGGAGATATTTTTAGTTATATAGCTCTTTTTTTCATTTAGAGTTAAAAATCCATTCGTATTCTCTTTGAATAATTATGAATACGTTCAGACTCACTATTATTAATTTTTCAATAATGACTACAAAATTCATTCATTTTTATCCTTCAACCTCTTTAAATTGGAATATGAAAAATAAAATTTTTTTGACACTTCCTTATTTTTGGACAATAACATACTTCCTCTTCATCCTTCAACTTGTGCAAATTGGATTATATATTTTTTGCTTGATTTACTAGTGGAATAATGAAAATGAAAATTTTGGACACTTCCTTCTTTCCGTACATAAGACTGTGACATTTAGTGATGTAATTATCCATTGAGGAAAATTTACGTGTGGGTGGAAAAAGCAAATAATACAAACAGTGTTCAATAAACAACGGCAAAATATGCCTGAGGGAAATTACATGAATTCATATACATGTTAAAGGATGAAAAGCTTGACGAAATTTACTTAAATATTTTCAGAAGGACTATGACAATATTTTATTTTTTTGTTGCCCTAATTGCTCTCGATTCCTTCGTCAGTGACCCGTAAAATCAATTACACCGTTTACAAATGTTGCCAACCTTTTTAAATAATGTAGCGCCATTATTCACTGAAAGATTTCGTAGATGGGAAGGACTAAAACAGTTTTCTGGTGTCCTATAAAATTCTCCTATTATTTTACAAGTATAATCTACTAGAATTTAGCTTCCGACTTATTTTATTTTTCAACTTCGACGGGAATTTACGCCTCTTCTGTCGACTGGAAATACAAGATTAATATTGTTTGTTATCTTTTCTCTTTCTATCCATAAACTTTTAATTGTAAAATTTTGTGTATTTCCTGCAATATTATTATTTGACGAATCCTATTTCCTTGACCGAGGAATAATCGATTAAATAACAAATATGTAAAAAAAATCTAGAGCAATTTTGGGCTACAATTTTTTTTTCTTCTTGTCAGCATTTCCTACGTCCTCGTCATTTTTTTTTATAAAAAGGTTCCCCCTGTAAATGTTGTCAAATATCGTGAGAGAATAAGTGGATTATATATCTCTTCTTTATTTGGATTTAGAAATCCATTCGTCCCCTTTTTGAAACATTATTAGTTTATTGAGGCCCACTATTATTAATTTTTTAATAATGAGAACAATTTTTTTTTAAAAAAAATTATGCTTCTACCTATTTAAATGGGTAACTGAAAAATAAAACTTTGGGACACTTGACTCTTTTCCGGGAAATAGCATACCTTCTTTTTCAATAAATAAAAAGACGGCCAAAAAAAATCAGTATTAAATGTATAACTATTTATTAACAAAAGCTACGTTTCATCTCCATTTTGAGACTTTTCAGGCTTAAAAATTTTGCAATACAGCATATTTGTCCTTGACTCCCTCAGTCGAAAAGATTATTGAATTTACATGTGAAGGATTTGGTGTCACGCATGGACCATCTCCAGCGGCAGTTACGGAAGAAATGATGATACTTGCTATTTGATCATTCAACTTGTGTAAATTGTATGGTAGGTTTTGGCGCCTTTAGTGACTTAAATATTCCACGTTAAACAGGATCCTCACGTACTACTTGAAATGAAAATAATAAAATGAAAAGGGGAATCAATAGTTTCTCAACCTGGAATATTTGGCGCGAGTGAGATTCGAGATATTTTTATTTATTTATTTTTTTTTTAATCTCAGCCGTCCGGTTTAAGGTTCCCCGTCTCGCTCTCTCGCTGGCTTTGTAAAGGGACTGCTAGCTAGGGGTCTGGAATGTCATATCTAGAACGCCGGATTACACACAAGCCATTATGCGTGCGAAATTAATTCCTCGCGGAATTTACACTGTTCCGTTATTACCATAAGAAATGCGCCACCATCAGTCACGCGGTCGCGTTTAGCCTTATGGAGAAAAGAAGCGGGGGGAGGGGGGAGAAGAGGAGGGGTGGGAGAGAAAAGAGAAAGAGAGGTTAGGTGACGGCGAGGGGACAGAGGGGTGATAGGAGGAGGAGGAGGAGAGAGGGGGAGAGCTCCACAACAGCGGAGACAGCCATTGCCAACTCCTGGAATAAAACCTGCTCCTCTAAGACGTAATGTGGTTAGCTCATGCAAATTAGCGTACACGACGCGGGGAGAGGGTTAACATTATGCAAAGCACCTCCCCACTTTCCCCCCCCTCCCTCTTCCCTCCCTTCTTCTCCAGGGGTAGGGCGCCGCTTTTCCTCCTCCGCAATGAAATAGTGTGTAGTCTTACAAGATGTTCGCAGAAAGCGCGTACACGTTCTTGCTTGCGCGTTCCTCGTTGTGCAGGGGAAATTAGTGTTTGCTGCTCGGAGGAGAAGGAACCTGCAATGTTATCAGCACTGTCGGCTCAACGACTAAGCTGCCAGGACTATTATCCTCGCACCCTCACGCACACACACACACACACACACCGAAAAGCTCAGCTTTCCTGGCCACAGCAAAATAATACACTAAATCCAAATCGAGACTTCTTGGACATTCAAGGCAGAACGCCAAGTGGAAAGAGCAATTAACTGTTGAACGTCCCTCTTTATTGGTATTCAGTCCTAAAACTGGTCCGTCATGCAAACCACTATGGAAACCTACCCTGCACAAGCCTTATCAATTCTACATACCTGGCCACATCCTCCCTTAACTCCTTAGCGTATTCCATTCGTAGCCTCCCTCTTCTCTTCACTTCCCTCTAATGCTAATTTTACAATACATGACCTACCCTTCCTCTTCGTCAAAGTCCTCCAAATCGTTTTCTCTTTCCCTATTACGCTAAGAACGTCCTGGTTACTTCCTTTCCACCCAACTTATTCTTCAATAGCACTACATATCCAAATCTTCTTTTCATTTCCTGTTTGAAACTCGCACCGTCCACGTTTGAAACCCATATTACGTCACACTCTATACTAAAATTACCTAATCTTCACACTTATATTAGCACGTAAGCAAATTCCTCTTTCTTTTTGTGAAAGCCTTCCTTGCCTGTGTTATCCTACTCTAGTTATTATTCTGCCCAAGTAGCAGAATTCCTTAACTTCCTTCAAAATATCCCTTCCGAATCTAACAGCCCTTTGTTACTCCACTGTTTCCCATACTACAATCCATCAACCTTGGTTTTTACCACCTATTTATCATCATGTTGTACTCTTTCTCCTGGACCACGTTCATGCCATTTATTATTCTTCTGGCTCCCCTAATTCTACAAAATCATCTGTAATTTTTAGAGCTTTTATCTATTCTCCTCGAAGCATTATTCCTTTTCCATATTCCGTTTTAATTTTATTCAATTTTATTTACTAATTTGATCTTCAAAAAATTATTTTTAGTAGAATATAGAAAAAGTGTAATCATAAAAATAAACCAAATAATTTATCTGCTTCTAAATACTTTAAATAAAATTAAAATATCAGTGGTTTTCCTATAACGGTTTCCGAGAAAAGGTACCTATTGCAACACTGGTGCGAAATCCCTGTTCCTCTTAACACAGTTGCTTCGTAAACTTTTTAAAATTTGTATTTAGGCAAATAAAAAAATATTAACTATTTAACAGTGCCATTTATTATGTTTCCAAGCTTTCTTCTGCTTTCCCTAACACCAAAATATCATGAACTACCCGTAGTGTTTTTATTTATGAACGATCCTATATTTGATTAATAAAAAACTCGTTTTTTTTTCACTAAGCCGTGATAAGTGTAGCAACGCTTTTCAACAAGCACCCACTGAACGTGGCTGTTATATATAAATATAACAAATTGCGCTATAAACGACAAATTAAATTAATTGAATTATTATGAAATTAAATTGAATTCTCTGCCACAAGATGATCTTAATCACTTTTTTCTTGTAATTACTTATAGCTTTTAAGCCGCGTTAATCCCGGAATCGGTAGCAATGATACCAACTTTAAACAAACGTAGAGTAATAAGTTTCAGGGTTCATTTCACATCTTATCCTCAGTGAATTCTGTAATAGCTGTAGCTGACATTCCTTGGAACTTAGATCCACAGATCATATAGAGAGCAGAGACTAACGATATCGCTGGGATTGCCATAGTAACGACCAGAGATAAACAACGTGTATGTATAGATTTAGATTTATTGTTGTTTCCATTAATCCTCGATTGAGGAAATAGGATACGTCATACATTAAAAATTAAAAATGAACAAAATAAAGTACATAATTAAAGACAAATAAACTGAAAATAAATTAGTAAAAGAAAGTGTATATAGACAAAAGTCAATATAAACACAACACGGACACACACTGGGAAACACAAACACGCACATATAGCCTGTGATGTTTAAATTAACTATTTAAAATACATATCTGTAGTTATTATACAACATATGTCTTATAGGTCATGAGAAACAAAGACTACATAGCCACATAACAATCGAACATAAATTCCAATGCACTTCAGCACAAGTCCACAGAAATAGAAAATCAAGTCAGCAAAAACCCCAGATGTCTTACTCGAAAAGATAAACACAACCCATTATCATACAATAAAATACGTTGCTGACCTAAAACTTCGTAACAAAGTATAACAACCAGTTAAATGTTATCTATGTAAATATGTATCGTAAAAATGTAGCATCAAGTTTGGGTTCTTAACATTGTTGGTGATAAAAAGATTTTGATAACACTTGTTAGACATGCGCTTTACTTGAGGGAAAAACTTTACCGTATTTTACAGTATATATGTATGGCATACCATACGGGCCGGTAATCAACAACGTGCGAAAGGTATCTGGTAACTAGCAGTGAAATTTCCCTACGTAAGATCCCTTCCGGAAGTTGGAACAGTTTACTTGCACCGCCGATGGATTCGATAAGTGTCGATAGTAAGACATGGTAAATAACAAACCTTATGTCAGCCACGGCCGGAGCCAAAAGTCTTAATGCCAGTCTCCGTGACCGCGAGGACACAAATATACAGGATTTGAACCCGGGACCTCTGTGTTGTGAGGCAACGACGCTAGTAAATAGACCACAGGAGGTCTATAACTACATATAATAAATATATATCTGAACAGAACCGAACGAAATACTCAGGGGGATAAGGGCAATTAATGAAGTTGCTCAAACACTGACGCGAGGAGTGGTGCGCAGAGTAAGGAAAGAATTCCTTGGCAATTTCAGGATTTCACGTTACCAACCAGGATAAATAAAACGGATGCATAAAAATACATATAGTATTTGATTCCTTATTTGATTCATTTAAGTACTCTTTATAATTGATGATTTTTATCGGTTTGGAATCTGTTATAATAAAACCCTAGTTCCAGTGGTCGCAGTGATCAATAAGCTTCATCTCGACTGATTGGGAGTGGGTGAGAATTTTCCATATAACCGAGTTTTCACGCCACGTCACGGCGTAAAAAAAGGGAAACGGATGTTGTCATCACGGTTTCATCACTCTTGTGAAACTTGGAGAATTACATTTGACGAGACGTGGATATTAACATCCGACGCAGGAAAAAGCGGAAAGCACCATATTTGTCTAGATCGGAGAAAGAGAACAAAGCCGTGTAAAGCGTTTCAAGTTTAAGGCAACACTTGTTGTTTGTTTTTTTATATCCAGGGCATCGTCATGTCGGAAAAGTTAAACCACCTGTGTAGTAATATACCGAGAACATGTCAGGAAGAAGCTAAAAATCCAGGGAAAGAAGGAATCAATTTTGTCAAAAGATATAGCGCACATTTAATTTGTCGTTTATAGCGCATATCTCAATTTATTTTACTTAATATGTTATATATATATGGAAATGTGTTGCTAATTCAGTTATTTAATTATTATTTTAAATTTTATCTAGCGTAAATGTCTGTGCTAAATGTGCGGCTGATACAAGTATACTCAGGTACAGGTAAACAATTCTAGGAAGAAGCTTCCGTTTGAAGATAGCCAGGTTCCCGGAAACCGCCTTGGCCCCGGCAGACCAAACTAACATTTAAACTCATATTTAATAGATTTGGCTGGGGATGCTGAGGCCAGTAACCGCCAGAGAGATGAGCTAAGCAAAAAAATTTCGCAGACAGTAATAAATGACATTCTTGGCTGTGTTTGGATGGGGAAAGGGTCGGGGGAAGAGGGACTAGAGAAGCAGAAGGCCACACACGGCAGAAGTGTTGCTCCAAATCCTTGGCCAGCAATCCTTACTGGTAATTAGTCAGAGATTTAATTCCTGGAAGTGTTGCAACGATGAGTTTTAATTTTTTCCTTTTTTTATCAAAATTCCTGCTTTTTTATTATTCGAGTTTCCAGCTTAAAACAAGGTAAACTTGGGGAAAGGGGTGACATGTTGACCAGCCGGTAATATAATGCTTAAATTTAGATTATTTCTTTTATAAGTATATATACTTCTTCTTTTCAATTTTTCATAAATGTAATGTTGCAAAATTTTATTTTCGATGAATACGGAGTGTACCACAAGGACAAATGAGATTACCTAAAATCACGTCAGCGGAGAAATAGACTCTCTCTCTCTCTTCGACGGTGCAAGTTCAACGTCATGGAAAGAAAAGTTTCTTTCCAGCAAGGGCAAAATGGTTTAGCAGAAGCGTGTTGACTCAGTTGGGGTCCTACTTTGCCGGTAATTGTAAATGTCAGCTGAATAAACAAAGTAACAGCCAGCATCAGCGTCTTAAAAAATTTTTTTTCTGTTGACTTACGTACTGTGCAGCATCATCCTGAACGGTTTCTTGACTTCAGAGTGGTTTAAAATCCATCTCTCGTCATTAATTGGCCTGAATCGGGCCGGACGGACGCTCAGCCACGTAAAACCTGGACCATGACATTTTGGGGGACGGGGGTGGGTGGGTGGGTGGGTGGGTGAATGTCTGCACAACACAATAGAAGCTGGATGGATGGACGTCGAAAAAGGTAGAATGAGACAGACGAAGAAGAAGAAGGGCACTTACGAAGAGGGAGGGGGGAATAATGAACTTTTCGTTAAGGGAAGAAGAGACTAACCAATTAATTTTATTCGTGCGGTAACACCATAAAGCTGTGGCGCTAATGAAAGTGGAGACGGGGCCTTTTCTAACTAGGAGCGCCTCGGGGTTGCGTGTCGCACATGCTCGCTCGCCTAAGAGAACACAACGGAACAGAGGAGAAGAGAGAGAGACGCACACACACACACACACACACAAAAAAACCTTACCTTACCTTACCCCTTCCTTCCTCGACCAGGGCCAAGCGGAACACACGCAATTCTTCAGACAGGGACACACACACACATGCTCCAAAAATCCATTTCTTTGTTTCCTTCAGGACAGAAGCAGTTTTGAACCAATTGCAAAAATTGCCTGGGCTCAAATCCCGAGTATTTAATGGAAGACTTCTCATTTAATTTACTTTAAAACCGATGTTCCAGTAGTTTCGTAGTCAGTCATTAAAAAAGGTGTGGCCTAGTGAATTATTTTAAGTGAAACGATTCAGTGTTTAATTCAACTACACAGATGATATCATTAGATATATTATCATCAGCAGCTGTCAGAATTTTAGTTTATAGAATTGTATTCTGAGAGCTAAATAAATAAATTATTATCTCTCCTTTCCTTTATTTCCGTAGAATACATAAACACCGCTTACCGTTTAAACATTGAGCGGTTTGGTCAAAAAACAAGAATTAAAAATTAATTCGATTGATTTCAGTAGAATATTTACAGTTTATAACCTTTGTACTTAACAAATTTGTTCATATATTAAATTTCGATACTTATAAGTTATGCACTAATTGTCATTATTATCATTCGATAAGGTCTGGTCGGTGTTGAAACGGAATAAAACGAGATGTGTGTGTGTGTGTGTTTCTAACAATTTTTCTTTTTAATTCTAAAGGAGCGTGTATGCCATTAAAAATAATATTAAAAAGAATTTTGTTAATATCTCACACACAGCTTGTTTTATTCCGTTTTAACCTCGTCCCGCCCTTCTTGGGAGATAAATCCTAAAGCCATATTTAACAGAGTTGTGTATTTAAATATAATTAAAATAAATAACATATGAATAAAATGGAAATAAGCCCCACATAGATTTTAATATTATTTTGGTTTATGTGTTGATATCATTAAAAAAAATATATATATATATATATACTCAGACTTTGAGATTGTTTTTAAATTGCACCTACTTGAAGAGGCTCAAAATGAAACGATTTGTAGTGGAAAATTATGTTTTTAATGATTAAGTTCTAATTTACTTATGTCATAAAGTCAAAGGAAGTAGAAAATCTTCAAGTGAAGCTCAGGTAAAGCGCGTATACTTAATTTAAATGAAATAGATGAATGGAGAAACGCCGACTGGAAAGCGGGACGACATTTTTCCATTCTTTTCTTTCTCCTAAATTATTATTTTATTAAATTATACTTGAAACGAATTTGGCTTGTTTATTAAACGATGTGGTACTCTTTATCTCCTTTTTGTTAGAGAGATAAAAAGGTTTCATTTACAAGTCATTGTGAAACACTTCAATGTAAAGCCTCGGGAAGCTCAATCGCCATATGGCCGCAAAATTACTAAGTAAGATTTAAAAAAAAATTATTTAATTGCAAAGTTTAGTTTCAAAATGCTCCAACTTGATTACAAAGACATTGGGCGTTCTTAAATTTATAATTAAGGTTCAGATATTTTTCTTCCCGTTTAAAATTTAGTTTACACCTGATGGAGTCCCAAATTAAGGACTAACTGTCAGTATTCTATAAAGCACTTTGTCAATTATTAATTTCTTTCTGACTGTTTTTATTCTGTTTAAAACATATATATTTTAATATTTAATGCCCATGCCCGCGACTTCGTTTGCTTCGACAAATAGTTCTCTTTTTATTTCGATCAGAATTATGATAAATTTTAATTCATTGAATATATACAAAAAATCGGTATCGTGTATGAGTCTATTTTATTATTAGGATCTAAGCTTCAGGATAAACCTTATAATTTTGAACATATCCCGCTTTCACACGTTTCGTACCCTACATGAGACAAACTTCCAGAAACTTCAATTATATTTAGTGGGATAGATTACATTTTTAAAAATGAGCTGTTACTAAATATTAAAATTTACATAACGCGACAGCACAAAACCAATCAATTTAATTATACACCGTATCGACGATCCAAAGAATATCATTATTATCAGGGTAATTAAGGCGCAAAATATTCCTAATTTTAAGGAAATATATAGTATTATGAATTAAGAGTATAAGCAGCCCGCAGTCACTTTTGGGGATATCAATGCGCGTATGGAACACGAAATCTATCCCTCTAATGTTTTCACTTTATATGTATATATTTAAGACCATCTATCGTAGGTTAGATGTACTATACCCAGAAGCCTCCGCGGGACTGTAGCTTAACAGCTTCACAAGCTTTCTGGTGAATGGAATAGTAATGTGTAAAAGACAGACAGTCATTTGATTTTCTATTTATAGATGAGTGAAGCTAAGTGTAAATCTGTTGCATCGTATACTATACAGCAGCTGTTTGTTTATGACTTGACATGTTTTACAGACCTCAAGACGAATATGCCAATTAATATACATTTAGCAATAAGTACAAAAGACAGGCAATTACTATACAATTTGTAAACAAATTAATTAAATTATCTTACCTACTGTTGTAATTAAAATGTGAACAAAGGTCAAAAGTCGGTAAATGAATAATTTCATTCTCAAACCGTTTCGTCTACAAGCACTGTAGGAATCTCCTCAGTTATTTCTTTTTGGTCCCGGACGTTGCAGAAGCAAACATGAGAATTTGCAATTTTAATGAAAGACCTGAAGAGGTCCCTTAAGTTGAGGGACGAACCGTTTTAGAATTAAATTACAGCATTTCGAATTTTGGATCATTTTTTGACTTTTATGTTGTTTATATTTTAAACAATTCAACTACATGTTTCAGTTGTATGTTTACCCTCGTCACGTCGATAAATTAGTATATGTAGTTGTGGGTGCAAGTTTGGCTATATAAAATTAAGATTAAATATTGAAGTCAATAAAATGTATTATTTCAGAATTTATAAAATTTTATTATTTCTCAGGTCAATTACGGCGCAAAATGTTTATAAATTTAAGGAAATATATAGTATTATAGATTAAGATTATAAGCAGCTCGCAGTCACTTTTGGGGATATCAATGCGCGTATGGAACACGAAATCTATCCCTCTAATGTTTTCACTTATATATATATATATATATATATGACCAACTATCGTAGGTTAGATGTACTAGGCCAGAAGCCTTCGCGGGACTGTGCCAAACAATTTCCTAAGCTTTTAGAAATTATCATTTAGAAATCTTCTATGCTTAATTTGAACTATAACGACGCAAATTATTGTTTTCTTAAAAATAATTACAGAGTCTTTTAAATTTTGTTTCAGGTTCTGTAACTTACTCCTGTTACTTGAAAGGAAACAACCATAGTTGAGTTGAGATAAACTGAGGGACAAAAGCTAAAGAGTAAATTACAGAGGTACATATGTTACATTTATAAAGTATCCAATTCAATATTGAGTAAAAATGTCGACCGGACCAGAAGTCTGACTCATCCGCTTTCCGAAAATAAACCCCAACGTCCCGGCACTTCGCCGAGAAGATGACGACAGTGCCTTTAGTCGTCGAAACGTTGCGTAAAAATCAATGTTTTACCCTGTTGCAAACGCGGGAATTTTTTATACAGCAAATACACCGGGAAAGCTTACGATTTTTGGTCAGTATACTCTACTTACTCAGTTGTCGGGGTTGACTCTTCCTACGAACGTCCTGCATGTATGGGATCGCAAATTACGACTCTATCATTTTAAGAGCTAGTAATTTCAAAGTACTACTGTAAGGATGTGGTTCAATGAATGTAAATTGTAGGGTGAAGATGTTGGTGAAGAATAGTTCCTTTCTTGAAGGACGACAAAGCGGGTTAGGATGAAAAGCGTCGACCAGAAAGTTTAATATGATTTAATTTTTAATTAAGTTGCGGAACGTTTCAGTAAACGTTAATTCGATAACATGAGCTGGCGCAGTTTAGGGAATTTTTCATGAGAAAATACTCTCAGTAAAGATACAAAGAAGCGCACAACGAAATATTTGCGTGTAATGTGTGGGCTTATTACACGCGGCTCTGCTTTCCCAATTACGCTAAGGACGAATCTTTGCAGGTACACTTATCTTTCTCTCTTAGTGAATACATTAATGGTCTCACAGGAAACGCTCTTTGTCGGTCTGTTTAAGCAGATGCGTCACGTTCCGCGGTTTTGAATACTGGAAGGGTGAGAGGACGCACTTTGTTGGTATTGAATCAAGGTTTTTCCTCCGGTTACCTTTCCTTTTTCTTCGTCTTCCGAGTAACATTTTCGTTGCCTTTTACAGGCTACACGAGTAATCTGTTTTTCTTTTTTCTTTTTATTATTCCGAAAGTCGATATCGTGACGTAAGACACGATATCGATCATCCTTGCAATACTGTCGTCGTTTTAACCCACCAAACTCTCATTCAAGTATTATGAACGTAATTAATAGTTTTCAACTCTCATTTCATTAAAATAAATTAATACAGCACCCAAGTTTATCAGAAATAATTTTTTTTAAGGAAATAAAAAATTCACCATAATTCCACTCGAAAATCCTACAATTAAACTAATTCAGTCAACGAAAATGTTTTACTTCACCGTCATCAATAAAATACACTAGCTTCCGGAATTTTATTTGTGTAGTAAAATTAATCCAATATTAAAACATTAACATTGAATCGAAAGATTACTAATCATATTATTCAACTATTCGTCACTGAATGAGTAATTCAATTAACGTTAAATTATAATTTCTCTTGAAGAGGTTTTAAATACAGGGACTGAGCCTCAACGCAAGTAGATTTAAACCGTATCTGTAACATGTATGCAACTAAAGATACCTACTTTAAGAATATATAACGTTAAAGAGTTAAAAGTGAGAAGTTTTGTGAATTACCTTCTGCCGAAATGAAGCAAAAATTGTAAAGTGACAAATTTAAGACGTCAAAACAAGAATTCCTTCCTAAGCCACAGTCATAAGTTGGTCACAATGGCAGCCAGGACTTGTTTATTGGGCAGTTACAATGTTCCGTCCCTATTTATGAAATTTCAGTACTATCCAGTAAAAAAAATAAAGTATCCCGTTCTAACCCGCTATCCCTTTCCGCCTAAAATTTCCGTATATATATTAGATAACCTAAGGATTTAAATCCCTGAAAATCCCAAAAAACAAAAATGGTTATTCAGTTCCATTACACAGACGTAGTAAGACGTTTCGTAACACTATTTTGGGACTCCTCAGGTAAAAAGGAGAACCGTGAATGTAAGTGTAGTGTAATAAACTTATATTTAATTGAATACCTACTTTATTGTTTACGTAAACTGGGGCAACGCCCGGCACTTGATCTAATTTTATTTCAGGGATTGATGCCGACTGCAGGCTGTTATTTACCTTAACGAGTCGAAAATAAAATTATGATCTAAACCAATAAATAAAATAGAAGTCTCTGTCTGTCTGGTCTCGAATATGCCCCGAAACGGCTCAATGAATTTTATTGAAAGAGGAATTTTCACTTAAATTTTCGTGTATATTTATTTTTAGATACCTTGCAGGGTTCAGAAGGAATTAACATTAATATTAATAAATCCATTGAATGGCCGCACCAACGTCGGCGTGAAAACTACGAATTACAAGTCTTATTAGGCGTTCCTATACCATTCATTCGTACAATTACCGTGAGATTTTGAAGACACAACTTACTGTTTGATTATAAGGGTAGTTTTTGTAGCATGAGAGAGGGCGGCGAGCATTCTCACTCCATCTATTGTTGAAGCAGGAGTCGCGGGACTGTTTTTGAGACATCACTGTTTATTTTAGATACAGAACTATCACAATATTTTCGCGTTTAGTTTCAATTCCACGCAAATTTGTAAATCATTAATCAGATAAAATTAATAGATTGTAACACGTAGCCTAAATATTCGTCCTAATGTGACCAAGGCAGGTTTCCGTGGACAAAGCCGAGAATACGCCTCGCAACCAGGGGCAGAGATTTGAAACCGGGTACGGATGTTCGGGCGAACGAGGTCGCTGGCGTAGCTAGTTTGGAATAAAATTAGTCACTAAAAATTATATAACGACTAGTTAATAAAATATTTCTAATATAAGTTGCCAGCTACTTCGAGGATTATTTCAAACAACTTTATTTTCGATTCTTCCGCAACCATCGTAACTTAAATGTGTAAAATATGGTGAATAATCTGGGGATAGTGCGAAATGCACGTAATTTAAAATCTCGAACAAAAAAAAGCAAAGAAATATTGAAGGACATCATCTCAACCCCTCGAAGACATTTCTTAGGCTCATTAAGGATACAGCAGGATTAAGGCAGATCGGTAAAAGTTAATGGGATGTACTTACGGACAGTAAAACTGTTGGGAAAATGACTGATGAATTCATTTAGCGAGGGAAAACGATTTAATTAACCTAATTTACTGCTCCGAAGTACAGACCTGAAACGGATTTTTAAATGAACTGCGTAAAAGAAATAGAAGAAGTTGTTTTAATTATTCTCGACATTTCCTCAAGTGACGGCTTCTGAACTAAAGTAACTTTAAGGTTTAATGGTACATACGTTCGTAAACATGGAAACGAATTAATTTTAAATGCATACGCGTAATCAGAATCACATGTTTATTTTATTTACTAGATAAGCTGAGGCACGTACTGACCATATATAGGAAGACAAGTAAGTATTACATGTGAGCGTTAGCTGAGATCACAAGATTATCGAACGAGAGATCTCGAAACGTGTCAACCAGTTCCTGAAGATTTGCCAGAGAACAAGGTTTTACGTGTCGATTCGAAAATGTATCATTAGACAAGAAGGTCTGTCTAGTGAGTAGACCTCTTAAGGGTTTTTTTTTATTTAGTGGGGAAAAGACTGCGGTGAGTCGGAAAACAACACTACGGTCCCTTTTCTGCTGACGAGAACCCGGAAAATTGTCTCCTAATGTCGTTACGTCTTTTATCAATGCGATATAAATCGGGAGGGCGCCTCCCTTACCCTCAGGCGAATCTACCGAGGGGAAAGGAGATAGTGATATTTTTCCCATAGAAAGGCAGGGGAGGGAGGAGGAAGAAAGATATACTGCCGACTGATTCACGTCTTTTAATAGCGACCGAGCAAGGAGCGGCAAGATGCACCTGCTCTTTCTCTCTCCCCCCCTCTTTCTCTCTCTCTATCTCTCTCTCTCGCAACCCCCTTACAGCGATATTTCACAAATTCCCTCGCCTACAGTGAGTTGGCTGCTGGCTCAAACAAGTGATTTACTTCCCCCTTGTCGCGATTGGTTCGCGAGACGTGCTTACAAAGCAAACTCGTTTCAACGACCCTGATTCGCCATTTTTCCGCAATAGCGGACACCAAATTTACTTGACGGGGAGAGTGGGTAGGGGGAAATTGCGAAACAAAGTAAGAAACAAGACACGTATCGTAGTGGCGGCGACAATTTCTTTAAATCACTACCAGACCAGACCAGACTAGCTTAGGTAACTCCACTTCCAGCAAACGCTGTCAACTTCAAAAAAAAAAAATACTGGGAAATTCGACTGATGTTGAACTGATGATCCAGTCATGAAAAAATGAAAAAAGTAGAACAACAAGGTTGGGAGATATTGTCACAAAAGGAGGGAGAAAGCAAGGCTGCATTTGCTATTCAAAGCTTATACTGGGGCAAAAACCACGGGACTGTAATTAGCTCAAAAAATTCAAAAGCCCAGTTATATAGGTAGATGGGATCATCAATTCAAAGTAAAATGTAGAAAGGAAAAAAACAAACAGATGTTGGCAAATTCTTCATTCCTAAACAGGACCATCAACGACCGGAATAATTTACCTGTGAAAGTGTTTGGAGGAAATCCTCTTCAAGAAAATAAAATCAGGACAAATCTCAAAAAAAAACGAGTGAATGAAGTGGGTATTTTGAATAATATAATTGCATATTCGAATTTAAATGGTAAAGTGCCGCGCTAATATATTTCTTGTATTGTTTCCCTTTTTCCTTTCAGGGCTACAGAAATTTTAAAAGACTATGATTATTTTTCAGATTAAGACTAATTATGTTTAAGAAATTTCATTTCGCATCTTTCACAGGGCTTACGCCCAATTGTAGACTCACAAAAAATACAACACAGTCCAGTAATTAGAACTTTTATGTATTAGTCCCGTCAATTATTTGGTACACAAGACGATTCCTTTCAACTTTTCCATCATCATCCTTCTAAAAATACCTGTTGAAATTTAAATACCTATTTCTGATAAATAAAAAACGAAATTTCTAGATCATCTGTTGGTAACATTCCTTGGCGATAATTTTCAAGGGTTGTCCACACTGCTACTACGGCTTGGTGGAAATGTTGGAAAATCAAGAAACTTTCTACATTTCACCCAAATTTTTATTTCTCAACGTTAGTAATGAACGAGTGTTGGTGAAATTTGGTTTAAACTGCGTTAAAATGAAAAACATTTTCACTCTACCGTTTCTTACAACTCGCCTTGATGAAGAATCAACGTTTTCCTCTTAATTAAATGGCGACGAAAAGTATCGAGAAATAAAAAATTGTTGTGGCATATAATTTTAATGAATAAATAAAATACCTGTTGAAATTTAAATAACTATTTCTGATAAATAAAAATAGAAACTTATAGATCACCTGTTGGTAAAATTCCTTGGCGATAATATTTAAGGGTTGTCAACACTGCTACGGCTTGGTGGAAATGTTGACAAGTCAAGAAACTTTCTAGTGCTACCCAAATTTTTGATTTTCAACGTTGGTAATGAACTACTGTTGGTAACATTTTGTTTAAACTGCGTTAAAATGAGAAATATTTTCACACTACTGTTTCTTAAAACACGCATTGCTCACTGTTAAGTTTTTTCCTCTTAAGTAAATGGTGACGGAAGTAACGAGAAATAAAATTTTGTACGGCATATAATTTTAATAAAATACGAACTACTAATGGTTTATAAAACAATATGTAGCATATATTCTTTAATATTTTAAAGACCTCTACATATGTAATAAAAACTATTTTATTTTAATGAAGTAGTTGTTGACTCACAAAGTGACGTAAGATTTTTTAAAATTAAAAATATAATTAATAAATTTATAAAGAATTTAGAAACAATAATAATATATTTAATGAACCCCAAGAGGCAAATTTTGTTAAATAGAACAATGGTTTTTGAACATATTTGTAAAATCTTCAGGTTGTGGTCTGAATTAAAATGGTTCCCTTGAGGAAAGAGACCTTTTCTCAGTGTGGGGCTATATATATTACTTTTAATATTTATATCAATAATATGTTAATATTATTGTTATATTGATACAAAAAATAAATTTATACTTTATGTAATACAAAGATGCTCTAATTTTTCCACTTCAATACTTTCTTTTCCGTTATTATGTTTCATCATACATTTACATTTAAGCATACTTGAATATTTTGAAATATTAAATAAGACAGAGAATTAGTCAAACAAAAACCAAACTAATTTAATACAATGAGCTACATGTTTCAGTCGTGATCCGGACCGTCTTCAGGTTGAAATTTTAGTTTGAAAGCAATTATCACCGTGTTAGTAATTATATTCGTCTTATTTCTGTCAAGATAAAACGAGTAATAAACTATAGATAGAATTTAAATTGTAAATAAAATGCAAAGAATGTCCAAAAGAGAGAACAATTTAATTTAAAAAGTTTCGTCCCCTAACTTTAGGAAACTTTACAGTTCACAGACGTTGCAGCATCTCATATTTTGATTAAGGAGGAGCTGTGGAGGTCCCTTAAATTCGGAGAACGAAACGGATTCAATTTAAGTTATTCCATTTCTTACATTTAGCCTTTTTCCTTGTATTTTATTTTATTAAATTTCGGGGACGAAACGGATTCAAATTAAATTATTGACTTTCTTAATTTTGGCCACTATTTTAATTTTAATGAAAGTGTTTTATTTCATGTTATTAAAGTTGGGGACCGAACCGTATTCTAATGAAATTGTTCCATTTCTAATTTTTGACCCCCTTTTTCTTGTATATTATTTTATTAAAGTTCTCGGCCCAAACGAATTCAGATCAAATTATCCTGTTTATGGACTTTTGTCCTATTTTTGTATTTATATAAAATATTTTATTTTATTAATGTTGGGGAGCAAATTTTATTCTACTTAAATTATTCTATTTCTGACTTTCGGTCCTTATTTGCATTTTATTTTATTACAGTTCGGGGATGAAACTGATTGAAATTAAAATATTCCGTTACTGACTTTTCGCTATTTTTTGTATTTCGCTTAATGGATTTTATTAAAATTAGAGGATGAAACTTATTCAAACTAAATTATTCCATTCATGACTTTTGATCTTCTTCTAGTATTTTATTTCAATAAATTTATTTTTTAGGAATTATTGTACGAAACGTATTCAAATTGAATTATTCCCGTTACTGAACATTTGTCCATTATTTGTATTATATTTAAAGCATTTTATTTTATTAAATTTTGAGGGCGATACGTATTCTGATTAAAATTATTCCGTTACTGACTTTTGGCCATTCCTTGTACTTTGTTTAAAGTAATTTTATTTATTAAAGTTGGGGAAGGAACGAAACAAATTGAAATCAAAATTTTTTTTCATTTCTGACGTTTGGCGTAATTTTCCAAGTTGGGGAACGAGACGCATTTATAATTAAATTATCCCGTTTTTGACGTTCTGGAATTTTTTTCCCCTTTAATTTATATTAATACATCAGATTAATGTAATACTTTTTGTTATTTATTTATTTAGGCCTAACGTCACAAAAGTCTGGTTTTTTTAGTGACCTTCAAATAGAGGTTAGTCACAGTAATGTATAAATTTCTTAATTTCATGGAGTTTAAAAGCACACAAATTTTTTAAAAAAAGAGAATTGAGCCGACATCCTGCGGTGTAGCGTTGCTGCCTCGCATCCCAGAGGTCCCGGGTTCGAATCCTGGCAAAGGCAAACGCACGTTTTCAAGTTGTGAAAAGAGTTCCCCCTACCGTGGTCGGTAATAACCATTTCGCGGTTGATGCGGCTTTAAATAAAAAAATGTTTTAAAAAATAGAAGGAATTGAAGTTAATATGAAGAAGTATTACAGCATGACGTTGCATCTACACGCATTTAAGCACCAGGAAATAAATACAGTGAAATTGGATTGATCTGACGTCACGAATTTTTTTGGAGGACGACTATTTGAAGAATCGAAAGGTATCGTTGTAGTGGAGGAAGTAGTTTCAAGCCAACATATATTATTTATTTGTTGAAATAATTTTTTTTGGGGGGGTGGAGAGGGGGTGGGGGAACATTGAACCCCTCCTGGGAACCCAGTTTTAACTTGAAGCGAGACACAGTCAATGCTAATTTCTGAACTGTTTACCGATCACTTGTTAAATAGATAAATACAGTAGTTAATAATAACTCACCCTCTTCCATAGCGTGAGGTCCGCGTACATCATTGCTGCCTCCTTTTATTTTGGTATATTGGCGTTGTTGTCGACAGACAACAGACAGTGCACGACTTTAGCAGCCATGAGAGAGAGAGAGAGAGAGAACACCTCACCTCACCTCCCGGCGCATATTCACACAACGATGGAGAAGTGCGATAAGCGACAGGTTCGTATAACAAAGCTATCAGATGGCGAGACCTCATCTTAATTTGAAATACCAACTACTTGTTTTACATAAGCAGCGACTTCGGGTACGCCTTCAGCTAAACTGACGAAATTTCAATTTACAGACACCGGCGTTTCCTGTCGCGGCCTCTTTCACCCGAAAATACATTAACTAAGCAACTTTGTAATACGACTGTTTAGCCCTAGACTTGAACAGAAATGACCCATTGCAATTTTTGCGAATACATCAACACAATACATCAAGAACAAAAAAAAACACAATTTAAAAATTAAAATATAAATATTTTTACATCATAGTTTTCTGACTTAAATATTTACAATAATTAAAAAGACGGCCAAAAAGGTCAGCATTAAATATATAACTATTTTTTTTTAACAAAAGCGACGTTTCATCTCCATTTTTGAGACTTCCTCAGGCTTACTAAAAAAACATCATATTACAATAAATTAATTCTGAGTTCCATGTAACAATTTTTTATTGCTATATATGTAACATGGTTAAAAACTTATAAATTTAGCATATTTCTCCTTGACTCCCTCAGTCGAAAAGATTATTGAATTTACTTGTGAAGAATTTGGTGTCGCACATGGAACATGTCTAGCCCCTGGCGGAAATAATGTGAAACAATGCGTTCTTTTGGCAGTTAAATTTTAACAATTTTGTTGCTAAAGGAAATTATTTGTCTTAGTAATGTATATGTATATATATATATATTGTGATGTATACATAATATTACAATAAATTAAATAGAAGTACTGTTAAAAATTTTTAATTTGTATTTAAAAAACATGGTTAAAAACCTACTAATTTAGCAATTTCTCCTCGAATCCCTCTGCCGAAAAGATTATTGAAAGTACATGTGAAGAATTACATGGGAGGAATTTGAACCATCTCCAAAATAATGCAGTAACAATGAGTGCTTACCGCAGTTAAATTTTAACAATGGAGAAGAATTATTAAAGTATTAAACTACTACAGCAAAAAAAAATCGTAAATTTTGTTCAAATTATTCGTGTCATTTTTAACATTGAGGATTGCACAGCCTGATGTACAACAACATTTCACTCGTGGTTCTCAAGAAGTAATTATTTTATTCATCTAAATTTTCCACATTTTGCCAATCTAAATTGTGATTATTAACATGTATGTGTTTGGACCCAACTGTGTACTTTTGAGTGTCAAATCCGATGTTGCTTTTTATGTTCCCTAATGCGAGTTTTTAAAGCTGTTTTAGTTTGTCCGATATACAATGCGTTACAATCTAAACAATTAATTTTGTAGATAACATTTTGTAAAGGAGAAAATATGATGTATTGCTAAATCTGTAAGTTTTTAACCATGTTATTTTTATATATAAATTAAAAATTGTAACACATAGACCTCAGAATTAGTTTATTGTAATATTATGTTTGTAGTAAGCCTGAGGAAGTCTCAAAATGGAGATGAAACGTCGGTTTTTTTAATAAATACTTACATATTTAATGCTGACTTTTTTGGTCGTCTTTTTATTTATTATAAATATTTATGTTGAAGCATAGAATCCATTGACTGGTCTAATTCTAATCTCCATGTGAACCTATACTGTGCAAGATTTTACATATCCACAAAACTGCCAAATCCCACAATCTCCGTAATCTATTTTGAATATTCCATCCTTGGCCTCCCTATTCTTTTCACTTCCCTCCAATGCTAATTGTTTAAACTCTAATGTCTCAAAATGTAGCCTATTAATGTACACCTTGTTCTCTCTTCCCCTTTCCTTCTTAGTGGGTAGGTTACTCAATCTACACATCTCATTCTCTTATAGCACCACATTTAAAAATATTCTATTCTTTTCCTTCCTGCAATTCCTACAGCCCACGTCTCGCGATAATATAACACCACACTCCATACGAACATTTTTAGTAATATCCATAATCATATAAACCGTGAGCCTTCCTTGCCGCTGCTATCCTACTCTAGTTATTACGCTGCCCAAATAACTTCCTTCAAAATATTCCTTCGCGATTTAACAGCCTTTGTTATTCCACTATTTCCCATACTTCCCTCTATTAATCCTCATGTTGTACTTTTCCTCCAGGATCACCTTCATACCATTTATTATGCTTTCCAAGTCTTTTTGAGACTTCCCTAATACCACAATATGATCATCAAACCTCTGTTTTTTTATTCTTCTTGCAGTATAATATAATAACTTATTAATTTCAACCTGAAGAAGGTCCAGAACAGGACCAAATCATGTAGTTGTTTTTAAAGTATAATTTGTTATGCTTCATTATTTTTTTGTTCGTTTTTGGCCTTATTATAACTTACAGACATTAATAACTATTATAATTCCTTTTTCCACGCTCATGAGGATTAATAGAGGGAAAACGAAGGTGACGGAGAGTAGGTTGGAAAATAATGGAATAACAACGGCTGTTAGGATAAAGAAGTGATATTTTGAAGGAGGTTAAGGAATCATAATTATAGGAACGCTAGAAGTATAGTGGACATAAAGAGAAGGAATGCTTTCGCAACAAAAACGGAATTTACGAACGGCTAATATAAGTATAAATAATAGCAAATCATTATTAAAAATGCTCGTGTGGAATGTGGTATTTTATGGGTGCAAAACGTGGACAGTCGATAGCAAAAGAATAGAAGCTTTCTAATGAGATTGGTGGATACAGTAAGTAACCAGGAAGTTATAAGCATAGTTGGGCAAGAGAGAACAATTTGTAGGACGTTGAGACCAAGAGAAGGAACAGATTAACAGGCAACGTTTTGTAAAATTAGCATTAGAGGGAAGTGATCAGAAGAGGGAGGAAAAGGATGGAATACACTAAGCAGATTACCACATCAGGAAGAACTCATTAATAATTTTCTTCATCATTTTTATAATTTTTAAATTTCAATAGAAACCGATCATCTAATTATGTTTTTCAGTTTCCAAATGCAGCTATGTCACAAACCCCAAACTCTGATATTGAAGAGGACTTATTTGTAGGGGAAGAAAGGAAGCGACGTTGTAAAACAGTATTTGAAGGGAAGGGGGAAGGGAATTAAACAGTCTTACACTCATAGAGCAGAAAATACCTTCTTTTTAAAAATATTTTTTTCTATTATTAAGAAAATTAATAAATAAAAATCCGGCCAAATAAACCAGAAAACAAATTTAATTTAATCCATAGTTTATCTGACAATTAAATATACAATAAATGAGTTATATCAGCCCATTTGTCAGATTTGATTTTAATGTAATATTAAGTAATTAAAAATTTTATCGTAACATATTACCCAATGTAATTGTTTCTAAATATATTTTTAGTAGACCTGAAGATATCTCAAATGTGAGACGAAACGTTGTATTGTTTATTATTTAAATTAAACTCCAAACTGACACAGAGGCTGACTGGACTCATTATTGTAAATTTAATTAACATTTAGTTAATATAACTACAACGTTTCAGCCAACATTTCAGACTTTTAGGTAAAGTTTTTTAAGTTTTTGCAGCAACTGTCACCGGAAACACCAAATTAATCACAATGTAATTAATTTAATGTTGGAATGGAATGAAATAAGCTCTGTGTAAGGTGCTAAAGAAATTCTTATTTATTTACGAAGTCTTATAACATTGTGAATCGGGCTTTCTTGAGAAAAAAAAGGTCGATAAAAACTTGGTTATGATATTGAAGAGGACTTATTTGTAGGGGAAGAAAGGAAGCCACGTTGTAAAACACAATTTGAAGGGAAGGGGGAAGGGAATTAAACAGTCTTACACTCATAGAGCAGAAAATACCATCATTTTAAAAATATTTTTTCTATTATTAAGAAAATTAATAAATAAAAATACGGCCAAATAAGCCAGAAAACAAATTTAATTAACTCAATAGTTTATCTGACAATTAAATATACAATAAATGAGTTATATCAGCGTATTTTTCAGATTTGATTTTAACGTAATATTAATTAATTAAAAATTTTATCGTAACATATAACCCAATGTAATTGTTGGTAAATTTTAATTTTAGTATACCTGAAGATATCTCAAATGTGAGACGAAACGTTGTATTGTTTATTATTTAAATTAAACTCAGAACCTGACACAGAGGCTGATTGAACTCATTATTGTAAATTTAATTAACATTTAGTTAATATAACTGCAACGTTTCAGCCAACATTTCAGACTTTTAGGTAAAGTTTTTTAAGTTTTTGCACCGGAAACACCAAATTACTCACAATGTAATTAATTTAACGTTGGAATGGAATGAAATAAGCTCTGTGTAAGGTGTTAAAGAAATTCTAATTTATTTACAAAGTCTATAACATTGTGAATCGGGCTTTCTTGAAAAAAAGAAAGGTCGATAAAAACTTGGTTTAATATAAAAAACTGAAAAATATACGTTAAATGTGTTAAAAATTGAGGAAGTCGTGAATGAGAAACAATAAAATAATTATATTGATTCACGGGATGGATTGACAGTTGAGGTGAATTTTTTTCCCCTTAATTTTGTGTGATTTTCTCCGACTCTAGTTTTAGATTTCATTTCGCAGCTGATGCTTGACATTTTCGTATCATAACAACGCGGTGTTATCCTAATGGAAGCGCCATAATGTTAATCCCAGGCGGTGAAATAAAACAAAACAAAAAAAAGAAAGGCCAACCTGAGCACTAAGTGACTTGCTGTGGGCGTCTAATAACGAGTATTAATAGCGAAGTTGGGAGAGAGGAAAGAGTACTTTTACACGGCTATAACGTTGCCCTTGTAGCGCAGCCTTTTGACTCTTAGGAAACCAGCCAAACACCCGATAATAAATACGGGACCAAAAGAAGCGCCTTTAATTAATTAAGCTCCTTCCGCTAGTTTTTTTTATATGCCCTCCTTCCCTCTCCCTCCCTCTCCTTATAGCCAGCCGGCCGGTTTCTCCAAAAGCGCGGCAGAGAATAGTTACCATCATCAACCTCCGAAGACGAACTTGGTCGGAATGTTTTCTAGAATAAATTAAAAGGATTGAGAACTATTCTGTAGCTCGCTTCCCGGCGTGACAAATATTCTCCATCACGGCCCGAAGAAGAATAAAAAACAAAATTCACATGCCTTCATTCTTCTCCCTGAATATTTAATTTTCTACAGACACAAACTTCGCCTTTCTTTCCACTCCAGTGATATTTTATTATTTTGTTTCATAACGTATTTTAACTAGAAATGTAGAGAAACTAGAGTTATTAATATTATTACTATCCGAGAGTACATCGCGTTATTTAACACTCCACCCAATCAGGAATCAATATTATATTTATTATATGGTAGGCACAATAAAGACATGTCCGCGGTTTTAAAAAAAAATCATGCTTAAGCACTCACCTAAAATTAAGATACAATCCTAAGAAGTCAGAAATGGAACAATGTAATTTGACAACGTTTCGTCCCACCACGTTTACGGACATCCTCAGTTCTTTCAATCAAATATAACAAAAATTGATTATTTCTGCTGCAACGTCCAGAGGAACCGGACGTTTCGTTTCAACAAATCTCGTAACGTATATTTTTTTTAAAAAATGGTGACTTTATTAAATTTAATATCTAAAATCGGTGAAAAATATACAACGTTTCGATCCTGATCTGGACCCTCTTCAGGATAAACTCAAATAATAAATAAAAAATTAATTAAATTCATGATAAAAAATTACATTCGCGGAATAAAACTGAAGCTTTATTTTTTTGTTTCTTATTGAAGTCCACTATAACCAAAATTAATTCCATATATAGTTAATTGAACGGAATTAACCGTAAAATAGCGAATATCTAAATAAATGTGTATGTGGATATTAGATTTTTTTAAAATTATTTCTATCGACTCCTATAACTGGTGTTACTCAACACCAATCTATGAACCATTGATTGCAACGTTTGCTGGTCACATGGCACCTGTAGTATTGCGGAGTTCGGAGATTCGTAAACAGGAGCAATTATTGTTCATTAAAACAGAGTTTTATGACTTTAAAATTTATAATAAATAAATAAGACGGCTAATAAGGCAGCAAAAAAAAATTATTACTATTTATTTAAAATCGACGTTTCGTTTCCTTTTTGAGACTTCCTCAGGCGTACTACAAACTTAATATTGCATGAACATAGAACCTATATTTAATTTATTGTATTATTATGTTTGTAGCACGCCTGAGGAAGGCTCAAAAAAGGAGACGAAACGTCGTTTTTTGATAAAGAGTAATACATTTATATGCTTACTTATTGGCCGAAAATTATTCTACGAGTCGTTGAGACCAATTTTCACGTGAATTATCGAGATGGAACAATTGAAAGGTATCCAGAGTCAGTGAAACTGGATATTTTGCAGAACAGAAGAAGAGGTGCGCAAATTTCTGTATGAACAGTTTTAGATTCTGTTTATAGCTGATTTTTGTTTGCAATTATTTCCACTTATTAAATTTAGATTTCTGTCTGAGTTTCCACAAATGAATCGAAGAAACGTCGTTTTACCCCTTTTAATGTACTTTCCTGAAATGTAATTATATATTTTCTATATATGTATTTATTTAATTTACAAACGGGTAGATGCCCGATGGTAGATACATGGGACGTAAAATGAGTTCACAATAATTAAAAATCTGGTCGTAAGGACCCTATTTAACCTATAAGTAATAATATAATTATATTACTTCAATATAAATCATGTATACACCCAATAAATAAATAAATATACCTGGAATGATGTTATTAGAAGATAGATTTTGCAAAACGAATAAAATTGATTTCGCTCTGGAACAAAGAAACTTAATCGCATTAATCTGAAATTTTTCTAAAATTATTTATTTGCTGATTTATTTATTTTCTTACCATAATTTCAAATCTTTCTGTTATTTGACTGGGAATTTTATGTAAAATATTTATGGTGTTATACTGTACGTTCATCGTTTAAGAGCAAATACTAGGAATTTTTATTTTACTCAATTATTTTGTGGTATGGGATTAAAGGGTATGATTTTTAATAATTGGATAAAATATATATAATAGTAGTTAAATTTCATAAAGGCCATAAATCATTAAACTTAATAAATCTAAAATTTGGAAAAAGTAACTTTCAAATAAGTTGTTCAAATAATTTCTAGGTTTGGTTTATATTCTTTCATTAACTTAATATTAAACATTATTTCTTACCTTAACTAAAGACTGCAAATAATTAAACTTAAAAAATCTGTACATCCCAAACATGACTTATAAATAAGCAGTTATGCAAACGTCACAAGGCATTATTTCTTACTTTACTTTAATTAAAGACCACAGATAATTAAAATTAAAAAATCGGCAACGTGACATACTTAACCTCGAGATAAACAGTTAAAAAATTTATTAGGTTTGGCAAAAATCATTTCATCTAACTTATTTTATTTCTTACTTTCATTAACGGCCATAAATCATTAACTAAAATTTGGAAAATGTAACTTTTAAATAATTTGTTCAAATAATTTCTAGGTTTGGTTTATATTCTTTCATTAACTTAATATTAAACATTATTTCTTACCTTAACTAAAGAATGCAAATAATTAAACTTAAAAAATCTGAACATCCCAAACATGACTTATAAATAAGCAGTTTGGTTTGACTAAAACCATTTCCAAATTTAACTACTATTATATATATGTTATCCAATTATTAAAAATCATATCCTCGAGATAAACAGTCAAAAAGTTTATTAGGTTTGGCAAAAACCATTTCATCTAACTTATTTTATTTCTTACTTTCATTAATAGGCCATAAATCATTAAACTTAATAAATCTAAAATTTGGAAAAAGTAACTTTCAAATAAGTTGTTCAAATAATTTCTAGGTTTGGTTTATATTATTTTATTAACTTCATAACAAAACGTTATTTCTTACCTTAACTAAAGACTGCAAATAATTAAACTTAAAAAATCTGTACATCCCAAACATGATTTATAAATAAGCAGTTAGGTTTGACTAAAACCGTTTCCAAATTTAACTACTATTATATATGTTATCCAATTATTAAAAATCATACACTTTAAACACATACCACAAAATAATTGAGTAAATTATTTAATTTTAATTTAATTATTTAATTATCTATCTGTTCGATTCGCATTCAACTGCAGGTTGTTCATATCCCCCGTCTGGTTTATTTCCTCCCCCTCACGCCCCATGGACAGCAACTTTCTGCCTGTGATTTGATTTAAATAACTTTTGAGGAGTCAACAAGGACCCACGCAGCACCTCTTTTGTAATTTGTTACCTTCCCTTATCGCGCGTAGCCACAGGACCACACACACACACACACACAACTTCTTAACTCCTCTCCTAATGAATGCATCCTCAGTCATTTCACGTTTTATGCCCTTGATTAGCGGCTACGTAAAGGAAAGCTGTCTCTTAACGAAGGTAATCATTTCGTGATTGTAAAACTCTCAACGTAGTTTTAAAAACTGATAAAATAAATATTTCCCCCCCCCTGTTTCACATTACGCTAGGAGCACAATTACTCCATAGTTTTTAAATCATTCAGCCGTAATTTTTTTTTCCAATTTTGACGTTCGAATTAATTTTTTTTAATAAATGTGAGTAAAGTTAATCAATATTAATTACCTTTTGCGGGAACTTTACAAAGGTTTGTTTTCGTAAACTTGTTTTTTTTGTTAAAATATTTTTGAAAATTATTTTCATAATTTGGCATTTTTGAAAATGTTCTTTGCCTTACGTACTTGGATCATTCAGCCGTAATTATTTTTTTCCAATGTTGACGTTCGAATTAATTCTTTAATAAATGTGAGTAAAGTTGATCAATATTAATTACCTTTTGCGGGAACTTCACAAAGGTTTGTTTTCGTAAACTTGTTTTTTTGTTAAAATATTTTTAAAAATTATTTTCATAATTTGGCATTTTTGAAAATGTTCTTTGCCTTACGTACTTGGATACATTTTAGCTTTTTTTACATTTCAATGTAGGGCTGACCGTTTTTGTCGAATGTCAGTATTGTTTTTTGTAATTTAATAAAACTATGGGTTGAAAATATTTTTTTTACTTATACCTTCATAGTGTTACTTAAAAATTAGCACTTTCCAGCACTTTGAAAGCTTTTTTCACTCAAACAATTAAAATTCTGTGGCACTAGACCGTAGCTTGAAGAGTGTCTACATACATATGGCGGTGTTATGTAAAAAATAATAAAATGTCTTTTAATCATCCGGCAAATGCAGCTTCTTATAAAAGATATTTAACAGTTCTCAAAATGAACCAGCGAATACATTCTCAAAACTATATAACTACAGGACAAACATGAGTAAAATGTTTAATAGTTATCCCAAATTTTTTTTTGTACAACCAATTAACTACTGATTTTTCTTTCTCTCATCTGTTTCTGTGACAATTTTAAAATAAAAATTCTGAAACTTTTGACCTAGTCAACCCTTGGCTACCTTGCTCAATCTTCCGCATCCCCTCTTTTCAATTCCCTTCCTATGCTATTAAAACGGAGTTGCCTGTTTCAGGATCACCCTCATGTAGCCCATTAACCCAAATAAAAAAGTCAGCCTGTCGGAAATTTCTCTCGCAGGCGTTTCTTCCCCAGATTGACTGCGGATTTCACCTGACTACGTCGGGAATGCCACTTACTCTCTCTGGTCTTTTCAAAGTTCTCATATTCCGCGGCTCCTTCACCTATTTTAGGAGGTGTATGCACTGGGGTCGAAGTCCTTGGGCGTACGGTAAGAGTTGTTCGCTAATCCCATTGGGATCAGTCGGACAACTGCCTCCTAAAACAAGTGGAGACACAGAGAAGGGAATGCTGCGACTCCACAGCAGACTCGTCTCCCGTCATTATGAATAGTACCCAGTAGCCTGACCTACCTGATGCAGGTTTTCTAGGTATCTCCCTACATTTCTTTAGGCGAAACACTGGGTATGATCCTTAAACTATAGCCCCGGGGCCCTACTCAGCCTTTTGCTACTTTCCTCTACCTCCCAACATCCCCTATTTTTAACCCCTTCCTATGCTATTAAAGGGAGTTCCTCTTCAGGATCTCCCGCACGTAGCCTGTTAACAAAAAAATATCTGACTCTACTGTTTCAAGAAGTAATTTTATGACAGACAGTATAGATTCAAAAAGATATGACGTACATTTTACAAACCCAAAAAAAAAAATTTCACTACTGTTTATCACCAATAATATTTTATATCTTCGCCGACTTCGTAAACAAGAATCTTTTAATAGGTAAGTGTTAAACTTTACAGTCTCTTACTGGATTTACTGTCGTCTTTTTTTTTCAAACCTTGATTTACAATCCTACTGGTCCGAAATTCACAATATTATTTGACCGCCGGTAAACGAATATGGAAGAACAGTTACTTGAAATGTTTCGCCTGTTATTTTACTGGTGTAAATGTCTACTTTAAAGTTTATAATGTTGGTACAAATATATTGTTAATATGAAGAAAAATAATTCTTAACACATTACGCTTTCTAAAAGCTTTAAAAACATCCTTATTAAATTTAAATATTATTGAAAACTTTATACACATGAAAGGACAGCTTAAATATGAAAATAGTTTGTATAGTTTATAAATAAAGCTGTGTGTGACGTATTAATGAAATTATTTTTTATTTAAAAAGGGTATACATGGGCCTTTTAAATAAAAAAGTAATTTAATTAATTTCTCACACACAGTTTATTTTATTCCTCTTCATCATCGACCTGCCCTTATTGGAAACCCCTTTAATTTAAAACGAAGTGACGTCATGAATTATGAATTTTAGAATATTAATTGCTCTAAATATATAAAAATGTCATCCTGTCAGTCATTTAATAATATTTTACGATCGATACAGTATTGATTATTTTGTGATAAAAGTTTCTAGTTATTTCCCTGCATCCCTGAATCACCGGGGAAGATCCTAAAACTATAGCCTGGGAGCCTTAGTCAACCCTTGGCTACCTTGCTCTATTTTCCAAACCCCGTATCCTTTCCAATTCCCTTCCTATGCTATTAAAGGTGATTTAACCCTAATGTATCCTGCTCCCCCACAAAAAAAGTTTGTTTAGGTTACATGAATGTAGTTATTAAATTGTATCATACTTTGAGTATTCACAGTTTAAACAAGTTGGTTCAATAATCTCGATAAATGAGGCTTCAGGAATTTAGTTGCCCTACAAAACTAGAAACTAATTTAAGCCTGATATAATACAGTCTAACGTTAAAAGACAAGATAAGAAAAAAAAACAAGTCTACGTTCATGGCATTTGTAATTTAGTAAAAACCTTTGATAATATTAACTGGATCACACTATTAAGGTTTTTGAATATAACAGGAAAAAAATATCTAGAAAGAAGAGTTATCCTTAACCTCTACAGAAGACACTCAGCTGTAATTAGGGCAGGAAAAGTAAGCAGTAATCAAGAAAAGAGTTAGACGTGGATGAAATCTGTTGCCCGTGCTGTTTAACTTGTATATAGAACAGGTGATGAAGAAAGTTCAAAAGGAATGTGGAAACATTTGAGCTTACACACTTAGAAATAGTAAAAGAAAGAATTGGAAGTGTACATTAAATAGGATTATTGAGAAAATATTTTTATAATGGGAAAAATACAATATTACAGAAGAAATACTGTAAATGGAAGAAAATAAAAACTAAATAAAACAACAGTTTCTGTTTAGTTATGCGTATTTTTGAACTGCTAAGGGAAATAACTATTAATAATGCTATTGTTTCAATATATGATGAAGTGTCAGGTACTTATTTAAAAGTGTATGTACTTACTGAAATTACTATGAAATTATTGTGTGCAAACTCTAAAATAAATTAAACCTTATAAATTTTATCCTATAAATTTCAATGACCTTCAATTACACGATACTATATATACATAATGTGATATAAAATAAATTTAAATTATAAATCATGGTTAATTATATAATAAATTTGTAAATTTTAATTTTATTCTAACAGTTATAATATATTTATCTGCCATTATAGAAAATAAATGAGCATTTCAGTCAAACTGACCAGAAATTATGTATAAAAAGAAAATTACAATAACATAATAGTGACAGAAACACAACGTAAAGATCCTTTCATTGAAACGTCTTGGGGTGAAATAATACAAAGGATTTTACATTAAGGGAGGGTCGATTTTTAAAATATAAAAAGAAACAATAATAAATGAAGTATTATCGAATTTTTTTTATTATTTGAAAGTTCATACATGGGCCTTTCAAATAGGAAAAAGAATTTCGATTACACTTCAATCACAACGTGTTTTATTCTATTGCAACATTTGGCCGCCCTCATAGAAAAACCCCTGTATAAGTATAAATTAAATTTTTTTAAAGAAAAACAGACTTTAGCAACATTAAATATATAATACAATTTTATATATTCAAAGAAGAAATTTTATTGACAAAAAAGTATTTACCCAGATTGTCAACCCTGGATGTTGGAAGTTCCAATTAGGGGATGAAACAGTGAGTTTTATTCTATTTGTACTCATTTCAATGTCGACGTAGTCCGGTTTTGACTTATAAATATGTATATATTTTTATTTTAATCTGATTTTTTTATTCAATATAAATTAATTGAGTATGAAACGTGTTTTACTCTTTACCATTGGGATTACACAGAATGGTTAACTAATATTAAAAATTAATTAATTATTATAAATTTCATCAGGAAACTTATGAAGGATTCTTCATGTTTTTATTTTTCACCAGTAAAATTTGTAAAATACAAAATTGAGACGAGATAAGGCAAGAGAAACAAAGACAATAAATATATTAGTGATATTATTAAAAGTCTTATAGACCAAAGTGTCTAAATATCGATATTTTTAGGCTACTGAGGTCAAAACAGGTGAGTATATAAAAATATAATAGACAGAACCAGGAGATAATAATAATTGCTTATTAATATTACTGGTCAGAACAACTTTAATAAGATCTTTATTAACATTATTCCTTAGAAAATGTATCCTTCTTAAATTTGTAACCTCGTCTGGTGAATTTTAGCAACCAATGATTAATAGAATATATCAACTACATAATATGTATATTTATCGTGGCTTTATGAGTATTATGTTACTAAAACTACGGTCAACTTTAATTATTTAGGAATATTTATTTAAAGGATATTACAGTCTTCTTTATAAACAAACTAAAAAATAAACCAGTTTCTTATGTTGTTGTTTTTTTTTCCCTTGTCTCTCTCTCTCTCTTTGTATTTAGAATTCCCTAAGCGCTTTCCAAAGCTTTTGTCTTGTCTGAGGAGTCGAGACTGGCCCAGGAGGCATACATTCCACAAACTCTGGCGAAACTTGTTGTCTGTTAAATAATCCAGTTGCGTTTTAGCCTTCAGGGGGGTGTGGGAGGGGAGGGGGGAGGGGGGTGCGGAGGAAGAGGAGGGAAAAGACCGAGTAATATCCAAAGGAAAATTACAAACGGCCTTACAAAACGGCTGACTGTAATAAAGATGAAGCTAAAATTGAAGACTTCGTTCGCTGACTTTAATGGCCATTGGGCTACAGCACCGTTGCACAGTCATCTAATGTGGAAAAGGCGAAAGTGAGAGACAGATGGTGAAGCTTCTCGAGAGACACGCTGAAAAAGGTGGGAAACACGACGACAACGACGTAATTTCACAACGTTCTGCAGATGTAAAAAGTTTTGACAAAATAAGTCGGGATTTATGTGCAATGAGTCTATGAAATTTGTGTGGGAACATAAAAAACCGTAAGCGAGCCGGTTAATAGATGATGCTGGAGCTCACAAGCGGAAACGATTCTGATCTAATCCTCGTTTAGCTGCACCAAATTCACATTTCATTACTACCACCTTTCGCCCTCCAAAAAAGTCATTACTGTAATGAAACACATAATGACTTAAAATAGACGTTTATCGACTTGTACTTTCTCATGAATGGAATCACCATCCATGGGTGGAAAATATGTAGTAAACAATTAATTATGATGGTTGATTTTTAATTTCCTTAGTTTTCTTTCTCAGGTTGGTAATAGTAATTTATACCAATGATCCAACTACAATTTTTATTATTACAAAATTCAAAACCTTCCAAAATACATTTTAACTATTGCCGCGTGTAATTCTGTAAATAATGCTTTGCTTCGTATCGCATTTACTACCCAACCATTTTACATCACGTTCTCCTAATAAGCTACTTGACTACAATGGCAAAATTTCAAATATAT
This sequence comes from Eucriotettix oculatus, assembly GCA_034510155.1. NCBI lineage: Eukaryota > Metazoa > Arthropoda > Insecta > Orthoptera > Tetrigidae > Eucriotettix > Eucriotettix oculatus. Next base: position 200,935,775 of record CM067377.1, on the reverse strand, counting down.
GTTGGTATAAGTAAAAAACCAAAATTAATTCATACAGTCGCAATTTTATTAAGAATTATGATTTACAATTTTTTCATATTATTTTATTCTGAAAATCTGGAGAGTATTGCCATAATCAACAAACACCACTAAAGAAATTATTACTCATTACCTCATATTCAACGTAAATTACATATACAAAAATACTACAGAAAATTTTATGAAATAAATTAACGACCAGATAGGGACAGGAATAAATATTTAGTTGAACAGACGTTTCATAACCGTAATTTGGGACTTCCTCAGATAATGTAATATTTTTAAATTTTGAAGAAAGGATAAGCTGAATGCTTAAAAAAAATTAAAACTAAATGTCGCTTGAAGCTACTCTTCTAGGCAGTTAAGTTAATGTTAATTTGGAATATTATTTTCTACAGAATTTAACGTTACCTGAGAAAGTCCAAAATAAGTGATGAAACGTCGATTAGACTCTGTCTGTACCTGGTTGTTACTTAATTTCATTTACTTTTCTGCGGTACTTTTTTTTACATGTAATTCATGTTGAACATGAAAATAGTTTTAGACATTATGTATTAGTATTTTTTTGGTTTCGTGTGCTGTTGATTATGCCAAAATAAGATAATCTTAAAAATTTGATTTATATTAAAATTTCCGACTTTAAAAATTTTGGGGGTTACAATAGAAACATATCATTATATAACAGTTTAAAAATATCAGAATATTTTCCCTTTACAGTAAAGTAGACTATTAGTAGAACGTGACGTTAATAAATGAGATAAGCATAATATTAACTATAAATAAAGTTTTGTCTGTATGTGGAGACTAATTTATTTCATTTAATTATTGTGTAAAAACGACGTTTATTGCTTTACTAATTGCAGAAAATTATTACTCTTCTTTTTAATAAATTGGCGAGATTAAAATACTGGAAGAAAAGATAATTGTAAATATTATTTGATATATAAATCATAAAAATAAAGATGTAATGAATAATTAAAATTTTGTCATGTTGATACTATTAAATAAACGACGTTTCGTACTGTGTTTTTATGCTGATTTAAGGGACAGAATAAAAATCTTTCCAGATTTTGGAATATTAGCTTGTAGAAATAATTAAAAATTTAGATGAGCGTCTGTGCTTCCCTCATTAATCATTTTCATTTTCTTCTCTAACGATTAAATAGGATAAATTAGAAGGCCAAATTAGCAATTAAGTATTTAATTTGTGTAACGTTTGTACGGTTAGGAAAATAATTATTTGGGAATGACAGGTTTTTTACGAAATTCATGTATCTATTGAAATTCTTTGTTATTAGCGAAATTGTACCAATTATAGATTTACATATATGGTTATACGAATAGAAGGAGTAACTAACCAGGAATTTCTGAACAGAATAGGGGAAGAGAAATCAACAATATGGAGGACTTTGAGATTAATAGGCAACGTTTTGATACATGAGGGTTTTGTAAAATTAGCGTTAGAGGGAATTGAACAGAAGAGGGAGGCCAAGATGGAATATGCTGAGTAGATTAGATAGGATGAGGTAGTTATGTAGAAGTTAAAGGGTTTGCAGTGAATATGTTATCATGGAAGGTTGGATCAGGCCAGTATAAGAACTCCGTACTTTTACAACAACAACATATATGGAAATAAAATATATTTATGGGTGGACAACTTTTGGAGACTGAAAATGTTAAAGGAGAAGGCGAGTTACTCGTCGACGCTACACATACGACGTCGTAAAAGTTGGTAATAGTGCGCATCCGCCCACGAAACTCCGGAGTTTGATGTAGTACACGGAATGGACGCATGCCCCTTGCAAGTGTTCGTAGAGCCAGACAACACGGCCCTAAATCAGCCACTTATGAAGCTGCCGAACTCGAGGCTTCATGTACACAGTTCATAATGTAACCATGTTAACCCTGTTTGGAATGCGACAACGTCTGACCAGTGGGAGGCCTGATCGGGGTGAATCAGATCTGATTATCTTCCATACCACTGGACTGACCAAAGTTGGAAACAACTGCGGTCCTGTCTGAATCACCATGACCAATCCGAACCTCCGATAACCTTGCTCAATTTGTGATGACTTGGGAACGGTAAGTGATTAAATATTGGATAACAAATTGTTTTTAGTCTCAAGCAACACTGGGTGACGTGGTTCTTAAAAAAATTTAAATTTATAAATATATTAATGAATATATATTTAAATGGGTGGGCGCAAATAAATCTCAACTTTGTCATTTAAATCAGTTTTGGTGTCAACAAATGTGAAAGATTCACCGAGTTACAACATTTATAAATTAATTAATTTAAATGCATATTATTTGCCCAGCTGAGGCCTAAACAAAAAAATAACATAGCAAGAGACTCAGTACATTTAATCTACTTTACACAGAACTGTATTATGTGTTTATACGCATAGCAGGGAGGGAGATTATTACCTTTTGTTTCTTACTTTGCATTCATCCTCCCCTAGTTTACTGGTTGACCGGCAATCCTGAATTCAACGCAGAGGCAGCTTCCGGGTCGACAATGTGAATCATGCAGGTCTCTGATGTGTTTCCTGGTGACACTTGAACCTCTTTGATTCCTTAAAGCCAGCCAGTCCGACTTTCCGTTTCGCTAAGTTCTCTTTGACCTCTCACCTCCAACTCTCTTTTCCGAATCCTTTCCGAGTTCCTTTCCACCTCGAAGTCACCTTTGCTGAAAGCCTCATTGGTCTCCCCGCTTTTTCTATGTTCCCCAGGTCCTCCAATTGGAGTATGGCATCTCTAAAACTTAAAAATATGGAAGGGGCGCCCCTTGAAACGTTTTCGGTCAACCACCTTGCTGACCTTGCCTGACCTGGGTTTTTCACCGAGCCACAAAAATTCTTTAAGACAATGGACTGAGACTCCTTAAGCGTCTGTCAGGATTTAAGTTTATGACTGTGTTTGTTTGTCGGGTTTACCCAGGAAGGGTGACTTGCGAATATCTCTGGATCTCTTCTCTATGGAAACTTTGTATAGAATGGTAAGTATTGTAAATTAATTTAGATAAATAAAATAAAATATACGACGAAAATGTATACAAAACACATCTGTAAAGTCCTCCTGATCAGGCATGACAAATACTTGGAGCAAGACCACCGAATGCTGTTACATTCTACCAAATGAGCATACACCTCCTTAAATAGATTAAGTCTCCTCGGCATGTGAGAACCTTGGAAGAAAAAAGCAGTTCGAGGTATCCCTAAAGGTCAGCTCCGTAATCAATTTGGGGAAAAATGCCAGCGAGAGATGGTTAACCTGTTATATACCCTGAATTGTACTAACACACAGCGAGTTATAGGGTTAAGTTTTCCCTAAACCATTCATCAAGCGATTACCGTCGATTGAAATACTGTAGCGGACTATTGTAAATTAATTTGCGGAAACGCCGGGCAACCGGCTATATCTATATCATTAAGTAATATTGAAGTGTCTATCTGTCTGACTGTCTGCCTGAATGTTTGTCTTGAATAGTCTCCGAAAGGGCTCAACGGATTTCAATAAAACTTTCAGGGATTCAAACAGGAATTTTACTTAAATTTTCGTTTATGTCTCATTTTGACATCTTCTAGAGCTCAGAAGATATTAATGAAAATTATTATAAATCTATAGAATTGCCGCGCGAAATGCGGCGTGAAAACCAACTGCGAGTTAATTAGACATTCCTGTACGTTTCATTACATTTACTGTGTTAATGTAGCGTCATTTTGGCATCTTTTTATTTTTGGTTAACAGGCTACATGAGGGTGATCCTGAAACAGGCAACTCCCCTTTAATAGCATAGGAAGGGAATTGAAAATGGGGGATGCGGAAGGTAGAGCAAGGTAACCAAGGGTTAACTAGGGGTCCCCGGGCTATGGTTTAATGATCCTACCCGGTGTTTCACCTAAAGAGATGCAGGGAAAACCATAGAAAACCTGCATCAGGTAGGTCGGGCATTGGGTGCTATTCTCACGCCCTTCCGAATGACGGGAGACGAGTTTTGTGTGGGGACGCATCATTCCCTTCTCCGTGTCTCCACCCGTTTCAGAAGGCAGTTGACCGACTGATCCAATGGGATCAGCGGACAGCTCTTGCCATATGCCCAAGGTCTTAGACCCCGGTACATATACCTCCTAAACTAGGTGAAGGTGTCTCGGCATATGAGAACTTTGATAAAAAGTACCCAGAGTGAGTGCGAGGCATTCCCGACATGATCAGGTGAGCCCCGCAGTCACTCTGGGGTGAAGCGCCTGAGAGAAAACTCCCACAGCGCCCTTTATGTCCCTCACTCCATCTTTTTTTTTAGGCTGTATACGTGTAAACGCAGAACCTGTTCAAAACCAACTGCGAGTTATAAGGGTTGTCTTAAAGCGATCATAAGTGAATGTTACCGTACTTTTACTTTTGGGGCAAAATGAATAGTGCTATTTCCATGCGAACGAAGTAGCGGGTTTGGCTATTAAACCAATTAATTTGCTCTACAAATTCTAATATTCAGGTTTACAAGAACAGTTTTCATTCGCTGAGTAGTTGGACTCTTTATCACGCAACCGTGGAAAAGAGAAAGAGGATCGGTTCTCGAAGCATTCTTATTTATATAGTTAATAGAGTATTTTATTCTCTCAGACGAAGATATTGACAGATTTTAACTTGTACATTCAGAAGAGGTCTGGCGTGTCGTAAAAACTTGTTCGATTGGCCGGTAAAGGGAGATAAGGGAAAAGGGGCAATCTAACAATTTTCAAATTTATTATTGGTGAGCGGCTACTGAAGGCAAGTTTACTGTGACACTAAATGCTATATAGTGGGGGACACGAATTAGAATACAAAGTGACCGATCCGGGGAACGAGTTCTAAATGGACCGTGTTACGAGCTGTAGGAGGAGGAAACATTGTAGCCAGGCCTTGTAAGGATCGAGACACGTGCAGACGATCCGTTTCATAAACTCGGCTAGCCTGTTTTAATTGCCGCTCTTCCTCATCGAGCACTTTTCTCTCTGTGTGCTGTTTTTCCCCCCCGGCCACGAGAGTGGGCATTTGTAGCTTCGGCACGGATCTGGGGAATGAGCGAGCTCGGGTCGCGTGAGAAATCCCGGTGGTGGTCGGACTTGCCCACGCGGCGGTAATTGTCTCCTCGCCAAATAAATGTGTGCAGCCCAAACACAACACTGTGCGGAGGAGGTAACCATTGCAGCGACGCTCGCCATTACTCTCGTTTAGCCCCGGAATATCTGTCGACTGTGGGCGGGAACATGCCGACAAAAGACGTAGTGCGGCTTCAGCTTCGACATGTTCCCCACCAACCTACCTCGAATATTTGCTCCGGACCTGACAACCCCCGAAAATTCTTCCTTCGCCAGCGTTTCCCAACATATTCCACGCCAGGTGACGAGCTTAGACGACAATCACTACTGGCGCTACACACTTTAAATTGAGATAATAATCAGTACAGCATATTACAAACTATAATAAATTAACTTAACTTATATTTAGCACAGGCGATGAAGAATGTTAAAACGGAATATGGAAAATGATTCAAACTGCAAGGAGAAGAAATAAAATCCTCACGCTTTGCCAACGATATTGTAGTATTAGGGGAATCAGAAGAAGATTCAAAACCATAATAAATGACATCAACGGAGTCTTGGAGAAAGAGTTCAATATGAGGATTAATACAGGGAAAACCTAGGTAATGTAGTGTATTTTGGGAAACAGCGGAATAACAAAAGGTGTTAGATAGGGAAGGGATATTTTGACGGAAGTTAAGGAATTCTGCTACTTGGGAAGCGTAATAACTAGGGATGGTAGAAGTATAGTAGACATAAAGAGTAGGATAGCACAGGCAAGGAAGGCTTTCGCGAAAAGGAGGGATTTACTTACGGGTAATATAAGTGTAAATATTAGTAAATCTTTGTAAAAAATCTTAGTATTGAGCGTGGCGTTACATGGGTGCGAAACGTGGACGATAGGGAAGGAAAATAATAGAATCCTTTGAAATGTGGTGCTATAGGCGAATGCTGAAAATCAGGTGGGTGGATAGAATCACAAACGAGGAAGTTCTAAACAGAATAGGCGAAAAACGAACAATATGGAGGACGTTGACTAAGAGAAGGGATAGATTAATAGGCCACGTTTTAAGGACTTGTAAAATTAGCATTAGAGGGAAGTGTGTGGGATAGAACAGAAAAGGAAGGCCAAGGATAGAATACGCTTAGGAGATTAGGGACGATGTGGGTTGTGTTAGTTATGAGGAAATGAAAAGGCTGGCGCAAGATAGGTTAGCATGAAGGGTTGCATCAGACCAGTCTTAGGACTGAATACCACAACAATAACAGCAATTTAAATTAATATTTATGATGCGGACCAGGGTTTGTTTACAATGATGAGTTAATAACATTATTGAGTTTCTTCGGGTATTCCATTGCATGAGTAAAAAATGAGAGGAAGGTAGATGAGAAGCGAATCTGAGAGAAGGATATCAGAGAAGAAGGGTATATATATATATTTTTTTTTTTGATGGGGGGGGGGGTTACAGGCTACATGAGATGATCCTGAAACAGGCACTCCTTTAATAGCAGAGGATGAGGGGATGGAAGGTAGAGCAAAGTAAACCCAAACAAACTAGTTACGTTTTTCTTTTTCTTTTTCTAGAGAGAGAGAGACGAAGAATAGTAGGGAAACAAATGAGAGGCAAGGATATCAAAGAGAAAACCAAACAATGAGGTTAGGTTTAACACTGTGAAATTGACGCAGAGGTACGTCTTGCAGGAAAACGGAGTAAGTAAGAAAGAAAGCAGAGTAAGAAAATAAATTAGAAAAAAAACAGGAACGTTCCAAACTGTAAGGAAACTCTATTCGTCATCAGGGAAAGTTTACGTTTTCATGATTGTACGGACTCTCGTATTACGCGTCTGATCTACTGTCCCTGATGACGAACAGAGTTTCCTTACTAATCGAAAAAAAATCCAATAATGGAATAATGTCAAACGGACCTGAGAACTCAAACCCAGGACCTCTCACTTTCTTGGCTTTACGCTCTTTACCTGAGTACTTCTACTCCTCCCTTTGACTTAAGTTACTTGCATCTTTGATTAATTTACGCAACGTCAATTCTTCACTGAATCCCTATAAATTTTTTTCTGAAGAATGTGCTTAGTAAAGTTATAGGTGAACCTAGCTTGTTTTTATAGGAGTGGAGAAACGTTGACTCGGACTAGCTCACTGATAGGGTGCCCGCCGGGAAGCGGGACGACCTGGATTTGCGTCTTCAGTCCGGTCCACATTTTTCCATTATAGTTCTTCTACTTACAATTATTATAAGTGCAACGTTTCATCCAACTTTGTGGACTTCTTCAGGTAAAAGAACACAAAAATTATAAAATAATAATTATTTTTTTACAATATTTTTAAATTTTGTGTCGAGTTACCTGAAGAAGTCCCCAAAGCTGAACGAAACGTTGTATTTACAATAATTAAAATTAGAATAACACGAATCAAATAATGTTGACTGGACCCAGGACCTTCCGCTTGCCGGGCGGACACTCTACCTCTTGGCTGGTCCGAGTTGACGGCCCGAGGACTGATTCGATATCCCTCCACTCCTTTAAAGCTAAGTTAGGCTCACCTATAATTTGGTTATCACATTTTTCACAAATTAAATTTTATAAATTCAGTGAAGATTGGACATTGTCTAAATTAATCTAAGGTGCATGGAATTCAAGTCAAATGGAGAAGTAGGCGTGCTTCAATTCAAGATCATGTAAAGAGCGTAAAACTAAGACAGAGGGAGATCCTTGGTTAGAATCCAGCTACCCGAAGAATTCCACAAAATTGGTTGAACCGTTGTATTTATAATAATAAGACGTTAGTTAAATTTGCTAGCTGATGTATTTCGCCGCATTTTTACTCATTATCTTACTTAATTTCAGAAAAGTGATTTTAGAATTAATAAATTTACCTATACATATTAATACCAGGTAAAAATTGTAAACCCAATTGATAATTTCATCCAAATAAAAGTTCGTCTTTACCTTCACTGACATTTTTATTTGAAACAAAAGCCATTAAAAAAATTTAATTTTTCAGCGTTTCTGCTACATTTACTTGTCGTATTTGTCCTGATGTATTCCTCATTTTTTCACACATGAGGATATGATTGCCTCGCCCTTTATAATTCTCTAAAAAATTCAATTTAATTTGGTCTTTACCACATCAAATGTTATGATGACGTGTGTTTTGAATTTAAAAAATACTCGAAGATTTAATTTCGTGTGACAAATTAATTACTGATGTAAATGTGAACCGGATTACATTGAATTATTCTAAAAAACATCTGTAATATGGGAACGAATCGAAAAAAAATAGAAGTAAAATGAAGTAATTAAATTAATCTGACTCAGTATTATTAATAAAACAAGAGTGGCAAAAGTCAGATACAGAATAATTAAATTTGAAAACGTATCGAACCTCAACTTTTGCTGCAACGTCCGGCCCCATGAAATAATTTTAGTATTATTTTTTAAGTAAAGAACTAAAGAGGCCTCGAAAAGTTGGGAGACAAAAATGATGCCATTTCTGACTTTTGGCCATTATTTGTGATTTATTTACAAGGAAAATAATCGTAAAACGCATCTTAAAGCCTCCTTTACGGCAGAATTGCCTGCAAATGTTACAACGCTTACAATAATTCTATAAAAAAATTTTCTGCACTATTCTTCATCAACACAAATTTTCTTTATACCCATTTTTTTTCACAGTGCCTATTGTCAACTTCTGAGGCTCAAGATTGCCAGTGAGATGAAATGTCGATACCATTTGGTGTCACTACGTGTTTGGAAATTTAAATTTACAGGGTACCCGAAAGAAAGGGGAATATTTTTACTCAATACGCTAAAATTTATTTCGTTTAAATTTCGTGATTATTTAAAACACCTGTTGAGGTCCCAAACTTAGGGACGAAACGTCGCGTAGTGAACTTATGTCAATAAATTTAGTAATTGTTCTGATTTACAAGCCCTTTTTACCATTTATTATTTCAAAACAGTCACATGATGGTAATATAAATACTTAAAATTTTCAGGGTTAAGATTAATATTATAGTAATTGGTTAAATTTTGAATGTAGAAAATATTTCACAGCATATTATTTTACGGTAATGAGTTTCCAGAACAGTTTTCGTTGTCAAATTAAAAATTCTTATAACATAATGCAAAAAAACTCAAAATACTAACGAATGTTTATTATTATTTTCAATTTTGAAATGCATTGGTTGTCATTCCACCAGACTGAAAGTAAATATTATATTTATGCAGTATAATACTCTTAGCTAAAGTTATTTCGGTTCAATCTATGCGGAGAAAAAAGTCACAAGAAGAAAAGATAACTTAAAAAATAAACAAAATACTTTTATCCACAATTCATTGTCTCTTATATTAAATCGATTAATTGATTTAAAGGATGTAATGTTTCTATCATCTGAAATACTTAACATTTCGTATGAAAGATTACGAATGATAGATCTACTTGACAACTACTATAATAATAATATTTTTTAGATTATGATAATCATTTATATAAGTGATTGAAAAAGTAAATATCTTTTGTCGAGTACGGGGATAGAAAAATGTTGTTCATCGCAAGGGATTAAGAGCACAAAGGAAATTAAAAATTTATTACTTAAACTGGTAAACGCAACCAATTAATTGTTTTGTAACCAAGTCAAAAGTGAATGCAACTGAGGTAAATAACAATACAACTGATTTCATAACGAATACACAGAAAAGTTTTATAGTGTGTGGAAATAGTTTTAAGAGAATTATACAATAAAAAAATTTTTAAGATTGGGATGAAGAAAGTTTTTTTAAAAAAATTCTCTGTTTAATAAATACAAATTAGAATTGAAGAACAATACAAGAAAGGAGTAAGACAAGGATGCCATTGTCGCCCATTTTTTAACGTATATATAGAACAGGCGATGAAGAAAGTTAAAACGTAATATGGAAAAGGAATCATACTGCAAGGAGAAGAAAAAAAAACCCCTACGCTTTGTCGAAGATATTGTAGGATGAGGGGAGTCAGAAGAAGACTTGGAAACCTGCAATAAATGGCATGAACGTGATCCGGGAGGAAGAGTGCAACATGAGGGTCAATAGAGGGAAAATCAAAGTTATGGGGTGTAGTGTGGGAAACAGTGGAATAACAAGGGTGCTAGATTGGGAAGGGATATTTTGAAGGAGGTTAAGGAATTATGCTAATTGAGAAGCATAATAACTAAACTAGGAAAGAATTGGCAAGGAAGGCTTTCGTGAAAAAGAGGAATTTTACATCAGTGTGAATATGAAGAAATCGTTGCTAAAAATGTTCGTATGGAGCGTGGCGTTATATGGGTGCGAAACGTGGACGATAGGAGTTGCGGAAAGGGAAAGAATAGATACCTGTGAAATGTGGTGCTATAGGACAGTTCTGGGTGGATAAAATCACTAACGAAAATGTTCTAAGGAGAATAGGGGAAGAGAGAAGAATATGGAGAACGTTGGGCAAGAGAAGGGATAGATTAAAAGGCCACGTGTTGAGACATGAGGGTCTTCTAAAATTAGCATTAGAGGCAAGTGTGTGGGGTAAGAACAGAAGAGGGACGCCAAGGATGTAATATGCTATGCAGATTAGTGAGCATGTGGGATCTGATAGTTATGCGGAAATGAAAAGGCTTGGGCAAGATAGGTCAGCATGGAGACCAGTCTTAGGACTTAATACCACAACAGTGACAAGTTTTAAAGTACCTAAAGTTAGAACAAATAAGTAAAAAACGCAGGGGATCAATCAACTTTGTTCACATTTGATTAATTTATTAATTTTCGTTGCAATGAGAATAGCCCGGTGGAAATAATTCCTTTCGCAAATAGATTTTTCTTGCAACCTCACAGTCTTTGCTAACACTTCTCCCTTTCTCCATTCCAATTTTTTCGGTACAGTATCCTGTAATTAATACTTATTAAGTGAGTTCTGTCTGTTTTTTTTTTCTTGAGGAACACACAACATGTTGCCTTATACAGTAGTATCCCGTTGCGCCCCGAACGTTAGTCTCAGTTTATGGTTTTTCACCGAATACGTAACTCATATACAGCTAAAGACATCTATTTGATGAATATATACCATTGAAGAGTTGAAGGGGAGGCGTTTTATGAATTACCTTCTGTCGACAACAATTATAAAGTCACAGATATAAGACAAGAGTTTATTTACAAAGTGGAGTGAGAACTTGGTCAAAATGGCTGCTGGAATTTCTTCCGTGATCAATTATAATGTTTCCACCTTTATTTATTAACCTCCAGCACTACCTAGTGAAGAAAAAAAAGGGTATCCCGTTCTACCCCGTCTTCCCCTACTTCACTCAATTTTAATAATACGAAGCATTTAATGTTATATTAATCTCTATCATAAATGTTAAATCCTTTTTTTGAATGTTTCAAACTCTATTCCGATTTGTTCTATTTAGAAATTTAAAATGTTTCTTGTATCCGTTCTCGTTTTCCTTCGTCAAAATAAGTAATCCTGCTTACTGGGTTATAACATGAACAGAGAGAAAATAACTCAGCAGGAAAAAAAAATCAAGGAATAATTTTAACGTCAAACGTCGGAGAACGAGGAAATCCTTACATTTCGTACTGAAAGTGTGGCAAATGTAAATTATTTTCTGTTTCGTCCCGTTATAAAAGATGGTTCACTTTGTTGGGAATCTTATGGAAAACTTATTGAGGGCTCGGTAAAGTCTTCAGAAGGGAGAAGAAAAAAATTGGTAATACGCTTGGGACCTGATCACGCTCTTTGGAAAGAGAAATGGATGAAAGGAAGACGAATTAGGAAGAATGAGAGACATTTTGCTCTACTGAAAGCAAGAGAAAACATTCGAGATAAGCTTGCAGAACCCAATTTCTAGTGGAAATGGTGACGACAAAATTAAAACGAAAACCAGACCCTAAAAATAACGGACGTGGAAAAATTCTGATTCTCAAACAGAATCATAAGGTGTAGGAACAAATTGCCTACAGCTTGTTTTAGGAGAACCTTCCAACGACAAGGAGGTTTAGAAACACAACTGAAATATGTAGGCGAGGTAAATGGGATAATTTTCTTGCTCTCTAAAATAAAATAGAGGATTATAACTCTCTTCTACTAAAGCGTTTACAAATGTAGAAAAAATTGAGAACAAATTATAGAAGCGCCCCGATTTATATACATACATGAGAATTCTCTTACAAGGATGTCGAGAATTCAAAAAAAATAAGTAAATGAGGAGTGAGGGAAGTAATGAAGGAACCACTTGAAAATATATTAAAATAATAGGTAACGAAACAATCTAATGAGTGTTTATAATTAATAGAACTTAAGAGACACGGGGCTGAAAATTCGGCCAAAAATCTGAATAAATCTATTTTCTAATTTTTTCATATTAATATGCTTATAAACTCAGTAAACAAAGGAAAGAAGGTGTAGAATATACTGAAAAGCAATTTTAATTAATATGTTTCATTCTAATTTAGTAAAGTATTATTGCTTTTCAGAAAAATGTGTTTTTCACAGATTCATGATTTCATGGTACTAAAAATCTTCTATGCGTCACAAATATTAAGATATTGTCTTCATTATTTTTTGTACATAATTTACGTGCTAATACCTTCAAATAAAACGATTATATTAATAATTGTTCAAGTAGTTTAAGAGAAAAAATTTTCAAAGTGCTGAAAGGTGCCAATTTTAAAGTAACTCATACTAAAAAAATTATGTTTTCCCCACAGTTTTATTCAAATTTATAAAATAATACCGACAATTGATTACAGTGGTCAGCCCTATACATAAATAAAAGAAGCAAAAATATATTCAAGTACCTAACGCAAGTAACATTTAAAATACTGCCAAATATTGAAAATAATTTTCAAAATATCTCAACAAAAAACAAGTTTACAAAAACTAAATTTTGTTCATTGATACACCTGTGCGTTTTTAAACACACATTTAAATTTAAGCTTAGTGGCAATTCATTTACAGGAATTTCAAATTTCATTCCCCCGCGAGTCCTTTAAGTGACAAATATGAAGTAAGGGAAACATCATTAATCACTATCAAACCCAGACAAGGAAATTAGTAATTTACTTTAGAAAAGACTTCTAAACGATAACGATGTCGGAAACCTCGTTTAAAATTTAAGTTGGCGATCCTGCAGGAAACAAAATAACCCTTAATATAATATTTATGCAAACCCTCAGCTCTCCACTGTGAGCAGGAGAAATGGTGTAATTACTGTATATCTATCAGGTACACGGCTAAGGAAGAAAAGAAAAGAGTAATAATAATCAGTAATCAAGATAAGATTTTGAGAAGTTCTTTTTTAAGCATTGGCTTTTACGACTTGATTACAAGATTATGACACATCACAATTAATGGACTCGCCACGATAAAGATAACAGCTTGTAGATAAAAAAAAGGGACGCACGACCATGATTTACACGGGGGAGTAAATGTCACACACCTCAGTTTACGTAAATTATGATGGAGTGGTTCGCAATTAACACCTACCTACTAATTTATTATTTAAATTATTCCGTGTATACGTCAGATAGTTTCCGACCTTCCTCGGGAGGTAAACTTTAATTTCCTCCTACAAAAAAAAAACAACAAACAAACATGGACTTGAGTCTCCATTTAAATGAACAATTTCCTTCTTAAAATATTTTCCGTTTACATTATAATTGTATAACAATTATTTTTTATAATATAGAGCAGTAACCGGAAAAATTTGGCAATAAAAGAAATGTCGCACAATGTTTCAGCAGTGCTTGTTGTTTTCGTCAGAACATTCAAAACAACATGCGAATTTCATATTTTCCCAATTTTCCCAATAGTCATACTGTAAATTAATGACGTAGAAGTATAATTCCAGTAATTTAAATAAATATAATAAATATAGTACAAATTTCGTAACGGGTAAGCAATAAGACAAATAGCACTAATTTTAAATGTAAATATAGAATACTCAAAAAATGTATTTTATATATTTACAAATAAGAAATACTTTTCTATAATTTACACTAAATTTAAAAAGTGATTAGAAAGACTTAATAATTGACAAATAAATGAATAGAATAAGAGATTATTTCGTTTACATTAATGGTCAAGAATTATATCATTAACGTAGTAATTTTCTAAAACAATTTATTTATTGATTGGTTTAACAGCACAACTTTTATGTTTAGAGTTACAGGGTGCAAGAGGGTGATGCACTTAATGACAACTCGCGTTTAATAGCATAAGAAGAGAATGGCGGACGCGTCAGGGAAAGGAAGGCAGTAGAGGGTTGACATTATTTTCTGTTTTTTTTGGTTAACAGGCTAAATGAGGATGATCCTGAAACAGACAACTCCCCTTCAATAGCATAGGAAGGGAATTGTAAAGGGGTGATGTGGAAGGAAAAGCAAGGAAACCAAGGATTTGATAGGGGCCCTGGAGCTATAGTTTAAAGATCCTACCCGTAATTTTCACCTTAGAGAAATGCAGGGCGAATCCAAAAAAAAACCTGCATCATCTTCTAAACGTCATTAAACAATTTATTTTAGTCAAATGAAACCATGATTTTAATTTTCTTTAGACCACATCGATTGTCTTATTTTATAACAACGTATAGCATCACATAAATATTTACTAAAATTATATTTTGGAAAATTTATACTAACCACAATTGGATGCTGATGAAGGTATTTAAATTTAGGCAATTTATTTAAACCTCCTGAATTATTGAAATAATTGTTTAGTAATTTTTTCTCATCTACATAGAATTAGTGAGTAAAATGAGAGCTATGAATTATTTATAGGTTAATATGAACTAATACAAGGCGTAGTATTAGTTAATTATTAAATGGTTGGCTGAATATTACGGTAAATATAGACAAGTTTATAGACAATTTTTAAAAAATATGAGTCTTGAATAAATAATTTACCAAACTTAAAAAATAATTTTTTTCTGTCATAAAGAAATAAAAATACCTCCAAATATGTCAGAAAACAAATTTAATTGAAATTTAGTTATTATAAATGCAACGTTTCATCCATCTTTGTAGGATGTTTCAGGTAATTTCATTAATGGATAAACATTGTGAGCGAGCGACGGTTACGGCCGAAACGTTAGCTTTGGTTGTACCAAATACCCAAAAATAGTTTTTAATGATATATAACACTCACATATTTACGTAATAAAACCAAAATACCGTTAAAAATTCAATAAGTTTCTTAATTCTAAGAATTGAGTAACATGGAGGTGAAGACCAAAAATAGAGAGGAAAGATCAATGGCAGTTGCTAGTAAATAAATACCTTCTGTTTCCTTGGCCGTTTCATTTATTTGTTCTGTCATTGTCAGTTATATTTCAATACTATATAAAAATAAAATAGAATTTATAATTTTTGGGTCCAGATACCCGAAGAATTGAATTAAACGTTGTGCGCATATTAATTAAATGTTAATTAGATTTTGTTGACATATTTTTATTTCTTAATTTACAGTATTATAATTTGAAAGGTAAGGAAAAAATATAAATAAATAAAGATCTATATCTGAAACAAATAATCGAACCAATTGATAATTTAAACGTGATTGTTAAATAATTATTTTAGAAATAAAAGAAAGGAGATGATGCATAAATATTTACCCAGGTGCTAGAACAAATAACATCTTATGCTTACAGGACAATTTTATAAAACTTCTATATTAAATAGGTATAGTCCTCTTATAATTTTTCATTTATCACAAGATTCAATTCTATATAGACTTGTGCTTTTGGCACAGTGTTACAAGAAGATTTTAAATAATTAGCTGATTTTGTTTAGAAAAATATTGTTTCTATATCAATATTAACAAAAAATGTATAGAACTATTACATTAATATAAAAAAATTACGCTACTCAAAAAATGATAAGAAACTGCTTGGAAAAATTAGCTCATTTAAATATTGTATACAGCCTGGAAGGTGTATGTCTTAGCATAAAATAAAACTGAAAGTGGCAGGGCAATTAAATAGAAAGCTAAATTTTCATAATGAAAAAATTAATGATGGAATATTAAATATAGATAAAGTCTTCTCTGGTTGGCCGCCAGTTCCTAGGTGTGTCGAAAATTAATTTCTGGCTCACGACGAATAACACTTGGAGAATAGAAGAACTACCAGGAGACTGTGGTTGAGGCATGAAAACCTCATAAGCGATACGACCAAAATGATAAAGAATAGAATACTGAGAATAACATTTCACGAATGATTTTTAAGTGAAAAAAAAAGAATCAGTTCTTTGAAGAATCCGAATGAAAGCTCAATTAATCAAGCGATGAAAAAAAGAGAAAAAAGGGAGGGGATATATTAAACTATAGTAATTGCGTAATTGGTCATAAGAGCTAAATTAGGTTTAGAGAAATCAGGCTCTAATTGTTTAAGTGATTCATCACAAATTGCAGGCTATTCAATTAGCAAAAACCATTTACAGATGTTTGATATTACATATATATACGAGCAATTTACATACTACAATCTGCTGCAAAATAGAAGGCTATGAAAATTTAAATGTAATAGAGAAATATTACACATAGTTTTAAAAATACTAACTAATATTTAGAAGCGTCACAATTCAGTCCTAAAAATAACACTTCTATAAATTGCTCTAATTCCATATTTTCTGAAGATTTATAGACTGAATTTGTGATTTCACTGCCTGAATTTCCATGGCTAAGTAGGAATATTATTCCTTCAATCTGCGTTAATTGTAAAGGCAAAGAAAATTATTTTTATTTACATTAATATAATTCCTCATGGACCTATAATTTGAGGTACTTTTAAAATTTTTATATTAACATTCTTCAGCGTCTCGGTGTGATTGTTCTGCACGTTAAAGGAATTATTTCCACTTTCACTGTCTAAATATAATATTCAAATATTCTGTTGAATTCATTTAAATAGAGTTTTCGATTATATAAGAGTTAATTGGTGTTAATGTATTATTTCTCATGTAAAAAAGCTATCTTTACTTATTATTATGTTATTAAAATGTTTTAAATAACTTAAGTTTTATTTTTAAATTTACTTATTGCTTCAGTACACTGGTAAATTCATCTTGATTCTAACTTTTTTTTATGTTATTTGGCATCAACCCAACTTTACTAAACATAAATTTTATCGTAGAAATGCTTCTCGGGTTTGAAGTTCAGCCTGGTAGACGATGGCAGTGAAAGCCGTCGGAAAGTCGCTTTTCTTTGAGGTTACTCGAGAAGCATTCCTACATTCAATTAACCGGGAAAGACTTAGATCTTTAATAAATTTGATCTTTTTTTTCATTTTACTTTATTTAATTTATTTTGAACTATTTTAAGTCGCGTGACGTCTCTGTTTTGTATTTTTCTATTTATTTTAAGTCACATCAACTGGTGGCGTCACTTTAATTTTATTATTTTCTCTTTTTTTAGGCTTAACGCCACATCAGCGACCTACAAATACAGTTTCCTCATAGTTAGTTACAAATTTCTGAAACACATGAAATTTCCAAGTTGCTTCCTTTATACTATTTTCATTTATAAAATTTTAATTATATATGTATATATACATTTTTATACAGTTTTTTAAAAACTAAACGGTAATAATTAATTACATTTTATAAATTAAACTGTTTACATTTGTCTAACAGAAACATTTAATTATATGTCATGTCGCAGAAATCCAAATTCTGCTTTCTGTGCAGCCGAAGAATGTTCCCGAAGGAAACAATCGTATAATAATGATGTTTTTAGAACAATAAACGACCGGATAAGGTCGTATTAACTTTTAAAAATATTAATATCCGTCCTTTTAGTAATGATAATACTTGTAATAAACTTTTATGTAACATACACAACATTTCTATGAACGTTTCAGGTGCTATAAAAATTAATCATACAAAAGTGATGATAAATTGTATAACGGTAAGGCTAACAAGTTCAAAGTTTAAGTACCAATGAAATAATTTACATTTAAATAATAAAATTTTAATTGGAGGTTACTAATTTATTATAATATAGTCTTAATAGGTGTGAAGGGACAATAGAAATATTTGTAAATATTTAACCTATTAATGAAATAATTTTCGAACAGTTTTTTCATACAGTTTTATTTTTAAACAAACAACGTTTCAGTGCATATTTTCACTTTATTCAGGTTTTTCTCTTCACAATAACATGATTGTTACATCAAATTTTTAAAAATGTAACACATAAAATGTTATAAACACCAATTTTTTATTTGAAGAGATTCCGAGGCAGCGCTAAGAAACTTATTTAGCCACAGTTTACACAAGACTGGAGTTTGATATTAAAAAAATTGTAAAAACCAGTCAAAAATTATTTCATTTTAATATTCGTGTAAATATCTTCAGATTGACTTAAGATACTCCATCGCCTCCGATTTAAATATTATTGAAAAATGAATCAGTATGAAATACTGAGTAATTTCTTCACAAAAAAATGACAAATTTTCGATAAATAAATAAAAAGGCGGGCAAAAGTTACTATATTATTTAACACTAGTACATTTGGATAACGTTACCTTCTTCCATTAATACATTTGCAGAGTTTAAATACTTGAAATATATAACTTACATTAAATAGTGATTAGTTATTTTTCCCATCAATCACGAAAAGAAAACCGACTTTTAAATTTTAAACTTTGGAACATGTAACGCAATGTTTAATTTAAGTTGAAAGCGTTTGCTACGAAGTTTAATCTCTGCGTAATGGGAAAATAGATTTAATGGTTATTAACGACTTTAACTTAAAATTAACGTTTAATTAAGGCCAAAAAAACAGACAAAATTAATAAAAGAAAATAATACAAGTATATGTTTCGATCCGGAGCTGGAACCTCTTCAGGTTAAACCAAAGCTAACGAGACACTTTTCTTTGGTTAATTTTAGTTAAACCTGAAAAGGGACCAGTTCAGAACAGATTTATCTACTTGTGTAGTAAATTATTTTCTGTTTTATTAATTTTTTAATGCTTTCAGCCTCAATTAAACGATATAAAACGATCTGTTTACACTTTCTAAAATATATTATTTTTCAATATTTTAAAAAAATTATGATAATTGTAGCTCAACACCGGTCGAGTTTCTCCATCCCTCATCATTCTGTAAATTTTTCTTTTCTTCAACGCGATCTCATTATAATAGCTATATTCAAGTCTGTTTCATCAAAGTAATAAACAATAATTTCTTAAATACACGGTATTTACAAGATTACAATACTTGTTTCTTTTTACAGCTATTGACATTTATAAAATTTGAATTACACTTTTACTTTTTTATTCTATCGCAATATGTGAATAGAATTTACAGAAATTATAACGAATAAAACTGTAAATATCTTCCGGTGCATAAAAAATTTGTTTTTTATCCGCCTTATTCAATTATAAATCAATAAACCAGTCAAATTTATTTAACTATGTACTGGTTACTAGATCCAATATGTGAATAGAATTTACAGAAATTATAACGAATAAAACTGTAAATATCTTCCGGTGCATAAAAAATTAGTTTTTTATCCGCCTTATTCAATTATAAATCAATAAACCAGTCAAATATATATTTTAATAATATAAAATTGTAACTGGTTACTATGAAAATGAGCTTCAACCCCCCGGATTGATGCTATGTTAAGAATAAACAAGGACAAAAATAGAATAGGAATTAATCGTCCATTCATGGACGGAGAGAAAATGACGATCTTAATTTAAGGGTAAGAAAATTTAATCTTCATATCAATGATACGATAGACGATAAATATATATTATTTTTTTTCTTGTGATGGAATTATTAGAGAGTAGAGTGAGTGAGTGAGTAAGTAGTCCGGCTGAGCAAACACACTTACCTCGGCCTGTCGCGACATCTTCAACACTGGTGCCAATTTGTTTGCTCCTTCGTCATCTCATCTCGGCTCCTGCTGTAATCTTATCACCACAGAGTGTGGGCGTGGCCGCCTTCTCTGCCCAACCTCGTGCTTATGTTGCGCATTTTACCTACCGTTTACGAGGTCTCGGGACCGTAAATTAAAAAATAATAAAAAATCCTACAGTCATAATCCGTCCGTCTCTCATAATACGACAACATTATTCTTTTTACGGTTCGGGAGGAGGATAAAAAGGAAAACATACACACGTTCTGTTCCACTTTGGTAGATCAGGTAAGCTTCGTTGTTTAACTTCACCTAAGTAAACTTGGTCGGTTGTTTTGTTATTTATAAGATGGACGGCTTTTACCGTCACACGGTGGTTTGGATCTCCACGTCGCAACTACCTCCGTACAATTAAAATTAACAATATTTTCTAAAATAAGTAACAAAGATATTCATTTCTCATCTTTACATTTAATTTTCCAATTATCTGCGGAGTAGACGATTGGGATACTTCTTCATCGTTTCTTCCGCCACAGATTTATATTTTCTTTTAAGTTTTGTAGTTAAAAAGTCACAGCCTTCTCCGTCTCCATAAATAAAATAGATCTGTAACTATATTAACTACTTGTTAGTTAAATTTTTCTGACCTTTGAATTAATAAATAAAGAGACCAATGCCTCAAAAAAAATTCAACAGTACATAAACGAACTACCACCTAAATTAATAGTTAATAACTCCAATTAAATTATCAAAGTGTAGACGATTGGGATCTTCTTCATCGTTTCTTCCGCCACAGATTAATTTTCTTTAAGTTTGTAGTTAAAAAGTCACAACCTTCTCCGTCTCCATAAATAAAATAGATCTGTAACTGTATTAACTACTTGTTAGTTAATTTTTTCTGACCTTTGAATTAATAAATAAAGAGACCAATGCCTCCAAAAAAAAATTCAACAGTACATAAACGAACTACCACCACCTAAATTACAAATTATAAGCCGTTTACTTCCCGAATTCGTACTTCATCAGGTGTTGATTTATTTATTTGCATAGCTAATAAAATTAATAAATACATAATCTTAAGTACAAAAGTTATATAACTAAGAGGTGAAGGCAAAGACTAAAATAAACAATAAAAATAAGGGTTAATAACTCCAATTAAATTATATATATATACAGTTTCACTAAACTACTTTTTTTGCCCACATCTTAGTTATACAACTATTGTACTTACATTTATGTATTTATTAATTTTATCACCTGATGAAGTACAGAATTGGGACCTAAACGTCATACATTTTGTAATTTAGGATGTGGTTCGTTTATGAATGCTTAAATTCTTTCTGACTTATTGGAGTCTTTATTTCTTTAATCAACGGTCAGGTATATACATAGTTTAGTTTTAGTTATTTTTCGTGTTTATTTTTATTTTTTACCTTCACCTTTTAGTTATATTATTAACTAATTAACTCCTTATCCATTGAACTTCACTTCACCGTAATGACTAAAATATTATATTTAATATACAAAAGGCCATACACATTTCAAAAGATTACTTCATTTTCAGCTTCGCTTCACTCGATATTTTTGATACTAATCCCCATTACTATTATTATTGTTATATTAATCCCTGACATAAATAGCTAATCTGTTTTGAATTGTTATTTTTTAATTTTTTGGGCAGTCCTGTGGCCAACATGTTAGCAGGTGGATTATTCCAATCCCGAATTGTTCTATTTAGAACTGAAAATATTCCTGTTCTCTGTTTCCTTTTCATATCTTACACGAGTGACGCCTTTTAGGAAAGTAAGTGGGAGGTAAAATAAAATAGTTCATATTACACCATGCCGGTTCCTTATTGCGTCTTGTTCGTTTCCTCTTATCTGTAAAAGTCTGTAGCTCATTCTCATCATGTCTACATATAGAAGTTATTAAACAATTCTAAATTAAAGAAACTGTAAATGAAAGAGAAAGTGGATTGATTAATTTCCCAATTTAAAATTTTGCAAAATAAGACTCACTAGTTTGTGTTTCCGCTATTTTTCTTACTGATCAACTGTAATAAACATCTAAACATTTGACGAAAAAAAAATTGAATATTTATTATTCTCAGTTATAAAATAATTTCTACAATTTGTAATAAAAACATATTTTTCTGCAGATTAATTTGTAGAAAACCAACGGCATTGACTTTTTGTAATTAAAATTTTAGTGAATAAATGAAAATAACTGTAATGGCAATGCAGATATTTTATTTATGTTGTTGGTCAAATTTTATTTTAACAACTAATATAAAGACCGTATTTTCCCTAAATTTTTGTTTATCCAGTAATGTTATTAGCCTTTAAATAAATCACAACGAGTGGCAAAACGTCAGAAATGGAATAATTTAATTAGAATACCTAAATATAAATTTCGACCATTTTCAGATTATATTTAAAAAAAGAGAGATATACGTGTACAGTATACGTTCCGAAAGGTTGTCGTCTTATTAGTAAATTGTTTTAAGAAGAAAGTCTGAAATTGCTCAATAATTATATTCAAAAATTACCTAAATCAGGACACGTTTCTTCTCTTATTTTACGAACCTGCTCACTTCTTTAATTAAAATATTACTGAAATTTACAATTGTTCGGGTAACGTCCGGGGCCGAAAAATCAAAAACTGCAGAAGTAAATGGGGAAACGAAACTTCTGACATTTGGGCACCCATTTTGTTTGTTTATCATATAACTAATTTATTTATAATTATTATTATTTTTTTACCTAACTGAGCGCATAAATTTAATATTATTCGAGTTGATGATGAAACGGAACGTTGAAAGAAACGAATTCAGAATAATATTTTGCTAAAAGGTCCCTCAAGTTTGTACTTCTTAATTGATTTTTATTTCAACAGCTAGAAATCCGTCCAGTTTTTCCCTATGGAGTATACCGTATTTATTTTTATAGGATGTAAAACAATGTTTAATTGAATCACATTCTTTCAATCATTTTATCGGAGAGTTGCTTTTAAAGTTTTGAAATTCTAAAAACTATATATATAACAGAAGGTCGAACATAATAAGAGAACTTCTAATATGAATTTATTTATTTCAACAGCTAGAAATCCTTCCAGTTTTTTCTTGTGGAGTATACCGTATTTATTTTTATAGGACGTAAAACAATGTTTAATTGAATCACATTCTTTCAATCATTTTATCGGAGAGTTGCTTTAAAAGTTTTGAAATTCTAAAAACTATATATAAAACAGATGGTCGAACATAATAAAAGAACTTCTAATATGAACAACCTCATAATTATAATAATAAAAATAGGAGAGGTAGTCAGTAGAATAATCAAGAATTTTCTGTATCTATATAAATTTTCAGAGTTATTAAATAGGGGATAGAAAGTAGAATTGCAGGTAAAGCATAAGAATACAAAAAAAAATTAAATGCAAAATAGTGTGACTTCTACAGACTCCAAGTATAATTAATTAAACATCAACGACCATTTTTTACACAGCTTCATTTCCTAATCTGCCAAAAATTAAGAAACCTAAATTTAGATAATTCACTTCATTACACTTCTAAATAAAAAAAATTGTTATGTTCCTCTTTAAATTATGCATAGTATATGTCCAAGAATTTTAATTAGGAATTCCGTCCAATGTAAAGGAAGGGTTCTGACTTTCTACCTCTTATGTCAGGTCCGTAATGACTGTTTCTCTAATATTCTTATTTCTTCTTCTTTCATCCTCTGCCTACGCACTGTAATTATCTCCCACAAACCATTTTTCAAAGTAGTGGTGTTTCCTCTTCCCGCACAATTATTTTACAACTATTGGTTTCCTTCCTTCTATTTTTATAATTCGGGTAGACTATATTTATTTAGTTACCTTATTACGGTTATTTGGATTTATGTCCAACTTTTGTTTGTAATTTTGTTCAGTAAGGATCGAATTTCCTTTTAATAAACAACTGTAAACGTGTTACGTATACATAAATCTCAAGAATAATGTTTGAGAAAGTAAACTTTAAGTATTAAGCAGTGTAATAAATTTTTTTTTTACATTCAGCAGGAGGAAATACAAGAGTTTTTCTCCACATCAACGATAATATTTGGTTCACTCTTTAACGTTTTAAAAATTATAATAGACGACATTAGAATGTCATGAGAAAATACAAGTCTAACATCAAGATAAGAATGAAGTAATAAATTTCCATATCCTTCATTACGTCTCCTCACAACGCATACAATATAAAAACAAAATGAAGTAAAATTGAATAAAAATACTAATTATTTTATTGCAACTGTAATGAAGTCGTTACTTAATGACAAGTACAGTCTGCGGTAAGTGTGAAGAATTATAAAATACCAAAGTACAGACATTACGCAATTTTGATGACGATTTAATGTTTCGGGGTGAATTTAAACCTAAAAACATTGCGTCGACTCAGTATTACTATATTTTAAGCGTGTTAGAAAAAGTTACTGTAACTGTTCAGTGCATTTAATAGGAGCTGTTAAAATAGTTATACTAAAATGTAGACCGACGTAACAGTTGAGATCGTAGAAGAGAAGAAAAATAAATCCTCTGAAACGTTTACTAGAAATTTAAGTATCACAAGAAATTAGTTTCAAAGTTAAACCAATTTCATTGCACATATAACCCCAATCGTTATAGGACCCATTCTTTTTTTTAAAAAAATATATAATACTAGTCCAGAATAATAAAAATCAATAGCCTTTGCAATATAACAAAAAATAAGTTTCGTTTAACACAAATTTCTGAAAATACTAATATAAATGAATGTTTAAAGAAAAATAAATGAATTTAAAGGAAAATAAAGCAATAAAATTTTAAATAGAGTGCAAACTTTTTGGGTGAATAGATTTTTTCACTTTTTCACCAGATTAGTCATCAAAGTATAATTAATTAAAAATATAATGTTCCATTGACTCGTTGCACTAAGTATTAAACATTAATAAGAAACATACCAATTATTATTAATCTCATAAATGATTGCAGCTAAAATTTAACCAAAATTACCTTAGACGTAATGTTTTACTCGTATTATTGAATCAGCATTTCCTGAAAGCTAAATAAATTTTATGTGTTGTTATGTTTTAACAGCTTTTCTTCTTCACCATTCTCGTCTATAATGCACATTATACCTTGGAAAAAAGATCAGGATTTCTTCTTTTATAAAAAAAATTTATCGGTTTTGGACGTCGACTCGGATTAGCTTAATGGTAGAGTACCCACCGCCCGGAAAACCGGTTGTCTGGGTTTCGAGTCCCTGTCTTCCTTCAAAATTATCTGTACCCTCTACCTGAGCTACAATTGAAGCATTTCTACTTCCTTTGTAAAAATTACTTGTTTTTACTGGATAATAGAATATTTACTGTATTATTTGTACTTTCCTTCGTTATCCTGAAGGGCAATATTCATTTTGCAAATTGTTTAATTATTCTTCTTAAATAGATATTCAGCAGTGTCAAAAAATCAGCAGCATCAACTTGTTGCTAAAAAGAAAATTATTTGAACTATCCTGGAAACGATTATATGTAGGTTACTGTCTCTAAATAACTTTTTAACGCCAAAAGTCCATAGTTGGAAATAAATCCTTGAAGCAGTAAAACGGAAAATTTATCTATGATTCAAACCGAATGTAAAATTATTCTACTATCAAAAAAATACTGAAGTAAAAAAAGTAAAAAGAAAAGTCATTTCTGAAACCATTCAAAAATGTTTCACCTTTCTAAATAAAGGTTACCACAATAAAATTCTTAAGACTAGGAAGTAAATTTAATAAAATACAAGATGTGTTAAATTATAATATTTTATACTTTAGTATGAAAAAGTTATGTAATGAAGGTGATAGGACTGGGGGCAAACATTACAAGAAATAAATTAACTTTAATGGTCAAGCAGTCAGTAAAAGGTTTTAATAATTAATCATGCATTTACTATGTTTAGAACAATTTATGACAGGCAAAGTTTCGCCCATAATTTGGGAATTCTTCAGGTGAAGAACAGTTACAAGCATAAAGAAAAAAAGTTGAAATCTTAATGAATAATTTTATATTTTCAAACATAGTCAATATCTGATAAATTTTATTTCATTTTCTCCGGGAATATCATTGAAAATTTTCAAAATATCATGTGTTAAGTGGAAGAATTTTTAATCAATTAAAGAAAAAAACATAATTATATCAATATGAAATCCAAATTGCTTTGTAAATTCAACAAGTTATATTTTAATAATCCTACAGTATTAATTAGGGAAACCATGTTACTGTTAATTATAATTTTAGTTATAATTACTGCAAGCGAAGCTATTATTATTATTATTGGTAGTTTACC
Source organism: Eucriotettix oculatus (assembly GCA_034510155.1). Lineage (NCBI taxonomy): Eukaryota > Metazoa > Arthropoda > Insecta > Orthoptera > Tetrigidae > Eucriotettix > Eucriotettix oculatus. The sequence goes on along the minus strand of CM067377.1, from coordinate 200,909,463 downwards.
GTCGCAAGTATATAATGGATTTCAAGACAGTGCAGTAAAGAGGCATTAAAGTAAATAATATATCATGCATTTACTATGTTTAGAACAATTTATGACTGGCAAAGTGTCGCCCCTAATTTGGGAATTCTTCAGGTGAAGAAGAGTTACAAACATAAAGAAAAGAAGTTGAAATCTTAATGAATAATTTTATATTTTCAAACATAGTCAATGTCCTATAAATTTCATTTCATTTTCTCCGGGAATATCATTGGTAAGTTTCTAAATATCATGTGTTGAGTGGAAGAATTTTTAATCAATTAAACAAAAAAAACAATTATATCAATATGAAAACCAAGTTGCTTTGTAAATTCAAAAAGTTATATTTTAATCATCCTACAGTATTAATTTGGGGAAAACATGTTAGTGTTAATTATAGTTTTAGTTATAATTACTGCAAGCGAAGCTATTATTATTATTATTTGTAGTTTACCGTCGCTTTATTAATAGTGTATTATTGTTACAAGGTTGTGGCATTCACTGTCATCTTTATCATTGAGAGGGCTTTAATTCTGTCGTGTTGCAATTATGAATTATTTAATGTTTAATTCTATTTGCACCTTTGAAACGTACACCATGTTGACTCCATTCTTATTCTATATGATTGCTTTCTTTATTTCGCTCTGTGGAATGTTTTTACCGCGGGTGATGATTGACATCAGCCTTCAAAATGTCAGCTAATTATTATTAAACGTTTACAAATTGTCCACGTTTAATATGTGTTAATTAACAGTTTTCGTTTCGTGTAGGCCCTATTTTTCCTTTCCGCGAAGAGGAACGAGACAGTGGCGATTCGAGTCGTCAGGTCGTCGTATTTGCCAAGCTTTCACGCTAATGGTGGACTTATCGACGATGCTACCGTTTGGCGCCTCACTTTATCCAGGTAAATAGGGACGGACAATTTTTTGATTAAGCAGAGGCGTCTGAAAGGAGGGGAGAAAATAGTTGACAACCAAGCTACTTCACCTCCTTTTTTAAGTTGTCCAAAAGTACTAAGAGTCGAGTTAACTTTAAGCAACCTTTTCTCAATGACAACCTCTTTCAAAAAATTAATAAGATTAATTACTAATAGCATTGTATTCTTTTTACGTTTCTCATCAACTTTTATAATGCCGCTAATATTAACGAAAATCGTAGCTAAAGCACGCACTAAGCTTATTTAACATTCTTATTGAATTATGACAAGTGGAGCTATAAACGGAATTTATGTTTTAATACACATATGTTACACGGTACGTTTGAAACTTGATCTTCTACTATAGGTTATTATACTAACAGATAAATATCCGAAACTATGAAACAGTAATAAAGTATTATTAAATGTACAACAACTCTATATAATTAATATAGTGTGAATAAAACCTCAGAAAAGTTGTCTCAATGTATTTATTCTCAGAACGTTTCGGCCATAGCCATTATCAACTGTAATTATAATACATATACAAGATTATTTATAACATGAAGGATATATTTTTACAATTGGCAACACCACAACATTATTCCATTTTCACATCTTTTACCTGGATTTTTCCTCTTAGCGTCTTCTTTGCTTACACTATCATACAACCATTACGCTTGTGGTTGTCTTCCGAACTGTGAAAATGGAATAATGTTGTGGTGTTGCACAATTGTAAAAATATATCCTTCATGTTATAAATAATCTTGTATATGTATTATAATTACAGTTGATAATGGCTATGGCCGAAACGTTCTGGGAATAAATACATTGAGACAACTTTTCTGAGGTTTTATTCACACTATATGTAATAAAGTATTTTAACGCATATTTTATTACTTAAAATAATTAATGTTAACTACCTGTATATAATCCTTAAACTTGTTTATTAAATATCCCCAGTAATAAATATCTTGCCTATTAAATCTATAAGACAAATATACAGTCAATATGTCACCCATTATCTTTAACTTATACCTAGAAAAGGCGACGAAGAAGAGTTCAATATGAATATGAAAAAGCGAATCACAATACCAGGAGAAGAAAGAGACACCCTAAGGTTTGCTGACGATATTGTCGTATTCGGGGATTCAGATGTAGACTTGGGAAAAATAATAAATGGCATGAACGTGGTTCTGGAGGAAGAGTACATGTAAATTAATAGGGGGAAAACCAAAAAAACCATGGTGATTGAGTATAATATGGGAAATAGTGTAACAAAAAAAGGCTGTTAGATGGAAAGGGATTTTTGAAGGAAGTTAAGGAATTCTGGTCTCCTCAACTAAATTAGGATATCACAGGCAACGAAGGCTTTCGCAAAAAAAAGAATTTACTGACAGCTAATATTATAATGAATTTTAGGAAATCATTACTAAAAATGATCGTATGGAGTATGATGTTATATGGGCGTGAAACGTGGACGGTAGGAATTGCAAACAGGAAAAGAGTAGAAAATTGCGAAATTTGGTGCTAAAGAAGAATGAGATGGGTGGATACAATCAGTAACCAGGAATTTCTAAGCAGAATAGGGGAAGAGAGAAGACCAAGAGAAGGGATAGATTAATAGGCCACGTTTTAAGACATGAGGATCTTGTAAAATTAACATTACAGGGAAGTGAACCGAAGTAGGAGGTCGAGGATGGAATACGCTAAGTAGATTAGGGAGGATGTGGGATGTGGTAGGTATTGAGAAATGAAAAGGCTTGCGAAGTATAGGGTTAACATGGAGGGATATGTCATAGGACTCAAAACAAAAAATATAAATAGTCATTTTTTATTAAACTGGTTGAACATAAAAATTGAATTGAGACTAAATATTCGGTAATAAATTATAATTAATGTAATTTATCCCATATCTTAGGCAACTTTTATGAATTTTGAGTTGGGTGAAGACCAGATATATGTGAGAGTGAACGAAAGAAACAACTTATAAATTTAAAGCAATTTAATTCATATGGTTTTTCACTAATTTTATTATAAATAAAATACAAAGAATGGTGAAAAGTCAGACGATCTAATTTGAAAACGTTTCGTACTGCAACCTTTGGGATCTCTTCAGTTTTTAAAATAAAGCATAACAAAGGGCACTAATATATATATAAAATTTAATTAAAGAACCTAGGGGTGGCAAAAGATCGGGGAAATGGGAGGAAACTTTTTCCATGTCTGACTTGTCCATTCTTTGTGTTTTACTTGAAATAATTTAAAATTATGAAAGAAAATTAATCACGATCTGTATGTATATAAAATATATTATATTAAGAACTAAAATAAAATATATATATAGCCAGTTTGTATAGCCAAAATTTTATTGTAACGTTTTAGTCATGGCGCGTATTTTTTCCGCCATATAATTAACATTATATTTATAACCTTTAGGCTCCCGATGACTGATTTTCCGGCATGGAGGATGTGAGATATTTTCCCCTCATGAAACTGCTTTCTTGAGTAGATCAAATGAAGACAGGGATAAGGGTAGGAACAGGGTTGAAAACTATGGTTCAACTTGTAGTAAATTGTATTAATACATGTTTAAACCCAGGTCAAACATTCTTCCCACGGAAGACGCGAAAAGAATAGTGAATTATTATTCACAGAGGAAACGTCATACAACGTGTCAGCAAGTATTAGTCGTTTTTCTTTACAGAGGAATGTGGATAATTATGTTAATGGGGAAAGAGCTCCTTTATGTTAAATACAAGCAATTTTTAACAAATATATATAGCGTAATTTGCTATAGAATATTAGCGATTATAGCTCTACAGTTCCTTGAACGATAAACAGAGAGAAGATAAATTGTTATTTTTTAATACAGAAAATAATCCTCTTACTAGAATGAGAAAATGAATACCAGTCAATAATTTATTAACAATAGGAAAATTTTTTTTAAATAATAAAATATTGTTCACTAAAAATAGTGGTTCATACTTTGTCAGTACAGAACAGGGACTGATTTTGTGAACGGAATCGGGAACTACTTGTAAATATTTGATAGCAATGCCCCATGAAATTTTTAACCAGAGGATCAGTGACATCAAATGGGGGGAAAGGTTCGATAACAACGCAACCGGTAAAATATCGAAAGTAACTAAAACAGACAGATTCTGTATGAGGGTAAATTTTTAGCAAATACGGCGCTTTTCACCTTTTCGAAACAATTGATTTCTTTGATCACAGAACTTCGTGACGTCATGGAAATATTCTCCAATGTCTTTCTTTTTTTAAAAAAAAGTTATTCCTCGTGTTGTATTGAACCCGCTTGAAGGATGAATTATTATATGTAAAACATAGAATCTAAAAATCAATCCGGTTTTTTAAATCAAGTTTCTTTTTAAATTTTTCGACTTGCTCAACAATTGTCGGTGAATACGTTTCTGATACTTATATGTCAATTGAAACAAAAGGAGGTGATTCAGCGTTTCGAACAAGAAATAAAATGGAGTTGATTGACGGAGTAAGGAGAAAGAAACAATATGGAGTAGAAATAGGCACTCTTGAAGGAAGAAATTAATAGAGAAGCCGACAAAAAAAATGAGGAGAATAGCACGGAACAACAGGAAATCATACATAACGTAAGAAATAATAAAAGTGGTCGGTGAAAGGGCGTAAATAAATATATTATCGCAAGAGATCAAAATGGAAAAGAGCAGTACTGAAGAATGAGATAGATAGGAAGTGCAAAGAGGCCAAAGAGGCTTGGATACAAGAGAAATGCAGAGTTGTTGAAGTGATGCTCAAAGGAGAATAGATGCAGCCTATAGGAGAATCAATGAAACATCCGAAAAGAAAATTGGCGACATCATTACGAAAGCAGATGTGAAGACAATTCCAAATAAAGATGAATAGGTGAAAAGATGGATGGAATGTTTGGAAGAGCTGTATCACTGTGGAAATATAGATCAGTCAGTAATAGAAGAAAAGGAGGAGGAGAATGATGACAATAAGAAAAACGCCTATACCAAATATGATTGGGGCTGATAGACACGAACAGCACAGTAAAAATAGCTTGGTATCTCATGAGTGAAAAATATTAACAAAAAGAGTATATAGGGGGATGGAACGTCTAGTAGAATGCGAATTACTTTTACGAAAGATGCGGGGACAAGGACGCAAAATTGACCCTGCGTCTAATTGTAGAAGACAGGATAAGATAAAACAGGCCTACGTTCATGGCATTTCTAGTTTTAGAAAAAGCCTTTGATAATGTGAACTGGGACAAACCACTAAGTATTTTGAAGAGGACCCGAATAGAATATCGAGAATAAAGAGTAATCCATAACTTCTACAGAAGGCAGTCAGCAGTAATTAGAATTGAAGGTCAGGAAAAGAAAGCAGAAATCAAGAAAAGATAACACAATTCAATAAGAATGTCAAACAGGTATTGAAGAACGTTTAAAAGGCATATGGAAAAGAAATTAAAATGCCAGGGAAAGAAATAAAATCCAAAAGTTTGACAATGATATTGTGGTATTAGGGGAGGCGGAAGGAGATTTGAAAGCCATAATAAATATAATGAACGTGGTCCTGGAAAAAGAGTACGACATGAGGATTAATAAAGGGAAAACTAAGGTAATGGAACGTAGTATGGGAAACAGTGGAAAAACAAAGGTCGTTAGACTGGGAAGGAATATTTTGTAGGAAGTTAAGGAATTCCGCTACTTGCATCATCATAATAACTAGAGTAGGTTAACCACAGGCAAAGGAAGAGGAATTTATTAAACGGGCAATGTAAGGGTGAATATTAGGAAATATTCGTATGGAGTGCGACGTTTTATGGGAGCAAAACGGGGACGATAAGGAAATGTGGTGCTATAGCAGGATGAGATTGGTGGATAGAGTATCTAACCAGGCAGCTCTAAGCGGAATGAGAGAAGAGAGAACAAATGGAGCACTTTGACCAAGAGAAGAGACAGATTAATGGACATGAGAGTCTTGTGAAATTAGCGTTAGAGGGAATAGAAGATATAGGGTGGAATACGGTTAGGAGGGTGTGGGATGAGGTAAGTTGCGTGGAAATGAAAAGTCTTGCAGAGAATAGCTTCATCAGGACTGTTAAAAGATGATGAAGTCGATAATAGGCGAGAAAAATAATGAAAGAAATTGGTTTTGGTGGCTGTGAAGATAGACGTAGAATGACAGAGAAGAAGAGTCTAGTCGAAAAATAGATTAATTGGAAAATTAGTAGCGTAAGGATTTATTTCCAACATGTTAAGTTTATATAAGTGGGATAAAGAGGAAAAATACATTTAAAAGGAAGCAATGGGGTTGTTGAACGCCGTTACTTATATAAGAGATCCTTTTTGGATTTTCTTGAGGTTCAGAAAGGTTGCGACAGAACTGTGAATATATTATTACGTTAAAGATGTGATTTGATTAGGTTAGCGATATACATAGGCTCAGGTAAACGTGACGGCTCAAAAAATGAGAAGAGATGCGAGGATGGATGGTGGGAAAGGGAGAAGGAGAGAGAAGGAGAGAGAGAGAACTAGAAGATGCTGTCAACATGATCTTAATTTACAAAGGCAGGCTCTGAACCGTTGGCTGTAGCCCGTGAAGAAGAGTAACGACGACTTTGACATCGTCCAGCGGACAGGCTCTAAGACAAAAGGCGCCCTCAAAAGAGTGGACTGGTAATTTGTCATTACCGTCGACGAGCAAAACGAAATTGCCCCACCAGACGGACGCAAGCAATCTTTGTGTTGCTGACATCTGCCCTTGTGGTGCCATACCCATTTACTTCCAGGAACCCATCAAGAAAAACACCGACGTGGAGAGGAAAATTAATGAAGAGGGGGAGGTTTTCCGCAACCCATTAAATTTGAAACTATAGCCGCATGTTATTCGTAACTCTGGCGGAATTGGCTTTTTAATTAAGCAATTTAGTTAAGCAGCGTGAGTTTGATTCCCTCAGTGATGTCACGTCGTTTTATATTTGTAATAGAGATGAAGGAAAACGAAGCCGCCGTATAATGAGAAATATGCTTCAGGTGTTTCCGACAAGAAAAGAAATATAAACAACCCTTTACTATGTAAGCCTTTTACTGTAGGTAAAAATCATTAATTCAGAAAAAAATCATAGATATCTTTTACGACCATTGATACGGGAGAAATTCTTTACATTTATGGGAAAATTTCTTTTTAATTTACATGAAACTATATTTCGGGTGGAAATAACGGTTCCTAAATTTATATACATCCCCGTGACATTCGATGTCGAAATTTTCGTTTCTTATACGCCGGCAGAAAATAACATTTTAAATAACCTTCGTTCCATTCCTTTTCATTAATTACTTTATTCCATTTTTTCCTTATCCGTAAAACAGTAAATCATAGCGAAAAAACCGAGAAATTAGTCACTGATCAATAAAATCTTTATATAAACGTTTTAGATTTATTTGAGGTTCCACTAATAGGACAAGTTAAAAACCATGCATAGTTGACAAGAACATTAATAAAATACGTAATCCAGAAAATAATACATAAATGTAACAAATGCTGTGTGTATTATCATCACATACAAACAAAAAAAAATTCCTAAAATACACATATGTTAAAGAAAATACAAAGGGAATAATATTCATATGTAAATGTGGAGAGAAAACAATAGCTACATAAAATAATAGAAACTTTAATAGGTAATTGAAAATAATATTTTTAATCAAATAAATTACTGATCTTATTTTTAATAATTTAAATATGAAATATTATTTTCGGCCGATAGAGTTATGGAGTGAGGTTCCATGTACAGTTAAATTTTTACCTGAAAAAGTCTCAAATGCGAGACAAAACGTTGTAATATTTCATAATTAAATTATAAAAATACCGACAAAGAGACTATTTAAATCATTAACTAATCTTATTATTCACTTTTTCATACGGAAGCACAAAGACACTCACAAACACATATTTCAGCACAGAAAACTGACAGTATAATTACTCATTTTTTAGTTTTTTGGCTTTTAACCTTTTTAGTTTTTAATAACATGTATGGAAAACTTTAAGCTAAATTACGAGATCCAAACATAACGTTCTTCAGTTTACGATAGTTTTCAAATATATAATTTTATACTTCGGTTTGCTTCAATAAAAAAAAGTAGATTAAAAATATTATTTGTGAAGTAATTGTATATTTATAATTATGATAGCCTGAAAAATATAATAACTAAACAATGGACAATTGAATCGGCCACAATTCAGAAAACAATTTATGAAGAAACTAACAATATTACAAATAAGAAACGTTTCTTTATTAATTTAGGACTTCACATGAATAAAATATTGACATTCAACTGATTTAATATCATAAATATAATATAATAATTGGCTAAAAGTGAAATAATAGAAGAGGTCCTGAATGTTGGGTACGAATTGTATTTTATTTTTAATTAAAATTATTCATTTTATGAATTTTTATTACCTATTGTATTTTATTTAATTTAGGACTTCACAAGGTGAACAAATAATTTGCAAATTACAAGGTGAAAACCGCTAATCCATCGTGAATTCCCCATAAGTACCATGAAATACATTATTAAGTTTTGTATGGAAAGAAAAATATTTGATAGAATTTAAGTGCACCGTATTTTGTGTTTGTATTCCAGGGTACAAAATTATTTAAAAATAAATAACGTATCCTTTGTTAATGAACAGAAACTGAATATAATTTATTGTCAATAAGAAACTGTAAAATAATGTGTAACTATTTAATACTGTGGTCGCTAATGACCAAGTAGTCGTTCAGACCTTTGTATAAAAAATATACTTTTGAAATTCGAAATTTATTTTTAATTTTTCCCAATTCAACTATTAGTGAAAACCAAATATTTTTGGAGTATTAATAAATTTTAATTTGTGGTTGATAAATATTGAAGAATTTGGGTCTACGATTCTCCAAGTCCTAAATTACTCAACTGTGATCCTGATGAAGTATTGAGGACGAAATTCAACACACTAATTCACTAAATTATTTATGATATTCGGTAAAAATCTAACGTTGACTTTCTGATCAATGCCATCATCTTCTGAACGCCTCTTAAAGTCGTAAAATAAAGACGAAACGTTGTGAAATAATTATTTTATCCATTAAATTAAATAACCTGTAATTAAGTTCGATCATAAATAAAAAGTACAGCCAATCTTTCGGCAATTAATAGTAATATTTATTTAATGCATCTACAATGTTTCGTACATATGTCTGGATGTCATCAGGTAACTGGATAACAAAAAAAAATAAATATAATTTTGAATGCAGTATATTTTATTAAAATATGTAAAGGGTAGTTTTCGATTCAATAAATGAAACCAAATTACCTTTTAAATATTTACAGATGAGGATAAATTTAGGTCATTATTTATATTTATTTATCAATGGATTTAATAAATGTTTTCTTAGTTAAAGCTTATATTTTATTTAATATATAAATCACATAAATTTTTAGTATAATTTTAAAGGAATCAACTATTTTCTCCATCCACTCTACGGACTTTCTTCAATTTTACATTATTCAAATGGTTACACAAACTTAATTATATCTATTATGAAACCATAATAAGATTTAGAATATACGTCACCCATAATTAAAAACGTTAATAATACATAGAAAGTCAAATCAGATAAATTAATTTACAAAATATTACCAAATTATAAACGTGGTTTAGTAATAACTTTTTCTCCTATGCTTCATCAACTTGTTTTTCCGATATTTCCTATTTACGTAGGTAGAGTTCTGTAGTGGGGTTTTCCAATCGTTAATATTAATATTAAATTAAAAAAATTATCAAAGTATTTAAATTGGGTCGGCTACTTACTAAACTCAACGGGGAGGAATAGTTTTCTCCAGGGAAACAAAACTTGGCGTCGAAAAATTACGAGCACTCAAAATAGCCAGGGACGAGAAACTATAATTTAGTCTCGTAGGTCCATGCCAGTCACTTGTAGTCACGGTAATTTTGTCGAATACCTCACAATTATTCAGACTCGTGCTCACCGAATAATTATAATAAATTTTCTGCAAGATGCAAAGCCGAATAAATAACGAATACCGTCTGAAACTCAAGTAATATTGAAGACGAATCGTAATAATGATGCCAAGACGAAAAGGTAATAATGTAATGACCAAGAATCTCCTCAGCTTCTTCTTTTATTAATTTTACCCCACCTTCGTTTGTCTGACGAGGGGTTGAAAAGGTCCTTCCCGCTTCCTCTTACTGGCTCGTATTATTTTTAGGGATTGCGTGGGTCACAAGCTAAAATTTGTCACTTCCTGATTATTATTGCAAGGGATGTGCACGGAACAACAGGAAATCATACATAACGTAAGAAATAATAAAAGTGGTTGGTGAAAGGCGTAAATAAATATAACCGCAAGAGATCAAAATGGAAAAGGGCAGTACTGAAGAATGAGATAGATAGGAAGTGCAAAGAGGCCAAAGAGGTTTGGGATACAAGAGAAATGCAGAGTTGTTGAAGTGATGCTCAAATGGGAAATAGTTGCAGCCTATAGGAGAATCAATGAAACATCCGAAAAGAAAATTGGCGAAACCATTACGAGAGCAGATGTGAAGACAATTCCAAATAAAGATGAATAGGTGAAAAGATGGATGGAAACTCACAAAGTCTCAAGGACTGACCTGCCAATATTCCTTAGCAAATATTTTCAGTCAATTCCGTAGTGGTATTTAATTCCCGTTTCTCGAGTTGCTATATATTCAACTGGGTGTTAAATAATCTCGTTCATTGTTGCTGCTTCGTTGGCTTGGTAAGCAGCCTAGCCCCACTTCTTAAGCTTTACGCTTTACACTTTAGGAATGTTAAAGCAATGGTTCACTGCAAATAAGTTAACTCTTAATACCGAAAAGACTAAACTACTACAGTTTTCGTCAACTGTTAATTCTTCTGTGGAAGACAAGAGATTCGCCAATGACGCGTCGTTTCTTGGCCTTCAAGTTGACGATAACCTACGGTGGGTGGAATCGTCATGTCGAAATACTCACAGGCAAACTTAGTTCCGCGTGCTACTCAATAAAATTACTAATGCAGCAAGTTGATCCTAAAACCGTCTATTATGCCTATTTCCACTCAAATATGTGCTACGGAATAACGAGTTGGGGGGTGATTGCCCTCAAAGTTCTGACGTTTTCAAGTTACAAAAAAGAGTTATAAGAATACTATGCGCGAAAGATTGTAGGGAACATTGCAAACCTCTATTTAAAAGCTTAGGAATCCTAACATTCCCGTGCGTCTACATACTAGAAATTCTAAAATTTGTAAAACGTAATTTCAGCCTATTCCAAAGCAACGGGCATTATCAGTCCTCAGAGCTGATAAACATCGCCTTCACCTTAGAATCCACTGCTCAGGAATAAAACAGTTATAATCAGTTCACTAAAGCATGCGAGAAGGAATTTATTATTCTATTCCTGAATTTATCAATCGGTCTGAAAGTAATTAAAGTCTATTTTTGCAAAAGTGCTGAATCAGTGTTTCATCATATGCAAACAATATCAGGTGTATATATATTATACGTTATCCTTTCATTAACGGTCTTTTCTTCTTTGTTTCATGACCTAAATTGACGAGATCTGCTGGAGCCTGATTTCCCACGGATCTACCTACACACGTGTGTTTCAAAGTGTAGTGTATTGTGAAGTGCGTGGATCTCTATTATACCGCTATAGTGCTCCAAATTGACATTGTTTCTCTAGAAATTATATCTTTTGTATGCTTTCTTTTATTTGTCTATCATTGTATACATAGTTTCTTTTACTATCTCTCTTATTGTTTTGTACTCATATTCTTGATATGTTGTATTCATATTTTGTTTGCTCTGCTTTGTTTTATTTTATTTATCATTGTATACATAATTTTCTTTACTCATATGTTGTATCCATATTTTGTTTCTTATATTCGTATTCTTAGTGTGATATGTAACATATTCTTTGACTTGTCCTATTTCCTCAATAGAGGACTAATGGATCCAATAAATCTTATCTTATCTTATCTATAATTAATAAAATTAAATAACTGAATAGAAATTATGATGGGGAGGGGAAATGTTTTTTTCTTATATAAATATATGGGGTGTGCAAACGCAGATCACATTTGCGATTCTGAGCAACCCTGGAAGGAACCAAGCATAATTCCTTAAATCGTTCATAATTTGTTCTTTAGACAAATGAATGAGTTCGCGGTTCAGAATTGGAATATTATCTTCGAGGAAGACCAAAACCTTAGTTTAGTGGACAATAGTAGAAAGAGAACGGAAGAGTAGGGAGTGAGGAGGGGGGGAGAAACCTTTGCTTGCACGTCTTTGCACGAGTAGTTGTTAGCTGAATGATATGTTTTTTGGGAGGATGTGCTGAGGTGGTGTTGGAGTTTGTTGTTAGCAGTGGTAACACGCCCAGCGTACTGACTGGCGGTTCTCGGAGCAGATCCAGTTACGGTAATGCAATTAGAGCACTACAGGGGCTTGCGGATGTCCAACTTGCTGGCAATTTCACTTCCTTCTCAACAGGGAGGTGGCGTTTATATTGCAAGATTTTTTTTTGAGTAATCCGTTTAAATTTTTTCTTTCTTAAAAACTGACATCTACATACACCTTATGAGTATAATTTTTTTCTAACCTGTTTGGAAATGTACCAGAGGGTTGAAGTCAATCAAAGAGGAAGCTAGGGGTGGCATTGAGAAACTCAAATAGGCTATCACCTACTTCAGACTGGAGAATCAGAGAAAGTTGGACTTGTACAGGGTTCCATTTTACGTCCATTATTTATTTTATTACTTACAAATGACGTAAAAATTTATGGATTTAGTCTCTCATGCTATTTTATTACCAAATGATACAAATACAATGATATCAAACAATAGAAGAAGAAGAAGGGCGCTGCGGGAGTTTTCCCGCAGACGCTTCAGCCCAGACTGACTGCGGGGCTTACCTGATCATCTCGGGAATGCCTCTTGCACTCCCTCTGGGTACTTTTTATCAAAGTTCTCACATGCCGAGACACCTTCACCTATTTTAGGAGGTATATGTACCGGGGTCAAAGACCTTGAGCATATGGCAAGAGCTGTCCGCTGATCCCATTGGATCAGTCGGCCAACTGCCTCCTGAAACTGGTGGAGACACGGAGAAGGGAATGCTGCGTCCCCACAGCAAGCTCGTCTCCCGTCATTCGGAAGGGCGTGAGAATAGTACCCAATGCCCGACCTATCTGATGCAGGTTTTCTAGGGTTTTCCCTGCATCTCTTTAGGTGAAACACCGGGTAGGATCCTTAAACCATAGCCCGGGGGCCCTAGTTAACCCTTGGCTACCTTGCTCTACCTTCCGCATCCCCCCTTTCCCTTCCTATGTTATTAAAGGGGAGTTGCCTGTTTCAGGAACACCCTCATGTAGCCTGTTAACCAAAAAAAACAATAGAACAAGTTTCTATTAATTTATTACTATTATAAACCTGTTTTCTGCGGATGGGCTGCCTCGGAACTGTACTAAAACATCCACGCTCTGCTGTTTAGCGAGGCGTATGAGTACCAAAGTAGAAAGAAATACAAGATTACTATGACTTTTATTATAAAATGACATTAAAATCAAGCTGTGAGAGCTGCGTCAAATTGCACTGATATAATAACTGCAAATAGTGAAGCTCAAAAGCATGTCAATTAAACTCTATAACTTGATGAAAGTAGCTATGCTTACTCGTTTAAGTTTTTAATAAATAATAGCGATGAATTCCGTACCGACGCATATAAACATTCATCCAATATATGAAATAAAAATTCTACACGACTGTTATTACTAACTCTATTGCACTGAAACATTTGGCATACACAGGAATACCAATTGTTGGGAAGAAAAAAATTAAGAACACTTCTAGATTGAGCTTAAAACTATTTAGTGTGCCACTCTATTCTGTAAAATGATTTATTTACTAATAAACTTGAAATTCTGGTAATTTGTTGTAGATATTACTGTTAACTATTGACAGTCTTTCGTTACCGAAACATTTTAGAGTAAACATAGTAATTATTTGCAATGTAAAGTTTATGGAAATTAAATTATTAATTACTTTAAATATAAGTACATTAAAATGCAAAATATTTGACTACTTCCACACCCTTTAATTTTTAATTCTCGTGAGAATCTTCGGAAAGTAATTTATTTGATTCTATCACGTGAAGGTTGAGATCTTAAGAGTAATGTTTTGTTACGTAAAATTTAATTCTATTTATGTGACACAGGATAAAATTTCAAATCTTATTTTATCTTATTACATATGATTTTTGTGGAAACTGAATTTTTAATTAATTAAATATGAAAACAGTAAATTATAAATAAAATATCTGATTCTTTCCACATTTTTGAAGGTTTGATTCTCACGAGGATCCGTGGAAAAGGAATTTATTTTGTTCTATCTCGCGACAGTAGACAAGGTGAGTTTAAGCTAGTTTATTGACAGTTAAGACGTAGTGATATTAGAAGTATTGATTGGGTGTACCAATACATAAAAAAAATAGAGGAGCTGCCTAAAACTTAGAAAGAACGAAGAGAAAACTGACAAATACGAATGGAAAACCAGAAAGATACAATAAACAAAAAAAACAAATGAAGCGAATTTGGTTTATTGAGAACAGGTAATACTGTGAGTGTGTTTATTTCAAATTTAACATAATTCTCTTAGATTTGAAATTTATCAGGTATATTTTAATGCAATTTAAAAATGCAAGACTCCGTCGGCCGAAAGAAGTCCCAAAAAAAGGAGACGAGACGTGGCAACGTTATGATGAAATTAAATAAATATACTGACACTCAAGGCTGTGTTTAAATTTCGTTTTAAAACGTAAATCGACCAGAGTAGAATAATGGAGTTTCTCCAACTTTAGGAACAGCAAAGGAAACCTGTTAAGGAGAAAATTTATAGCTACAGTACGAGGGTAAAGGCACGTTTACAGTAAATGTTATCAACAATGTTGAGCTAAAAAATATTGGCTACTGTGTATGTCAACATTTCCCAAAGACTGTGGAAAATACTGCGAAAGAAAATGTTGCCGACAAACGCTCTAGAGTTGTCAACATTTGTAACTAACTTCGGCCGGTGTAATAACGCAGACTTCCCCTATTCCTTCTAGCTCTAGAGATAAACAACAGCAGCTATCTCGACATTTATCATCTACTTTCACTCTATATTAAACTCCTTACTCAGTTCTCCTTTTGTAGACGATTTATTACTTAGTCGCTGTCAGAGTTACTCAGTAAGCGAAATCCATCTTGTTTCCTGCATCTTCATGCCGTCATTTTTGTTTCCCATTTCTTCTCCATACAATTAAATGAAATCATACGTCACTTTTCTTATAACGAAATACATCTACTATAACGCTTTTATCACAACTTAAATTTGAATCTCTATTTTACTACTTCAGCATTAAATAATATATATTTCAACTTCGTGAATTGTTCCAAAAGGTGCTTTCGTCCATACTGCGCAATATCCATTAAATAAATATTTTAGAAATTATAAATAACATTTTTAAAAGGAAATTCTATATCCTCTTGTAAAAGAAATTATATATTAAGAAACATTTTTTTTGCAGTATTTCGCACAGTTTTCTTCCCAATGTTGACACACGAAAAACTTTTGTTTAGCTGTCAACATTTGGTTGCTCAACAATTTAGGTAACAGATGTTAAGGATGAGTAAACCTAGATTTTAATGAGTCACACTGATTCAACCCAGGGTTATTCACCTTTATTATCTAAATTAAAAATCAGTCATTTAAAATTTTAAAAAATACTTTGAAGAAAAGTTGGTAACAAATAACTGTAAATAAACCCCTTACCATGCCTATGAATAATCGTTTTTCCTTCAAGTGGGAACGGGTTTTCTTTGCAGTTCTTAACGTTGGACTAACTCCAACAATCTTCTTATCTGGTCGGTTTTTTACGTTTCAAAACGGAATTAAAACACAGCCCTTAACTGTCACTATATTTATTTCAATTTATCACAATTTGTCAACGTTTCGTCTAATTTTTTGGGACTTTACTGGGCAGATAATTCCGCTGAGGCAGTCCTGGCTCTTTAAATTTCATTAAAAACTATCCGACGAAGTACGAAAACGAGAGACGAAACGTTGTAAAATTAAAGATAAATTTTAGTGAAACATACTTTCAGTTAACGCTGTTTCACACATTTTATGTCCGATAAACCAACATATTGATATTATTAAATAAAGAATTTCGAAAATTAGTATCAAGTTCAAAATAACATATTCTGTATTTTTTTGAAGATAAAAAATATATTTGTAACGGATAAAAGACAAAGGTTCAACTTCATTTAAAGAAAATAATAGTGTCGTAGAAAACAATGTTTTTTAGATTTTGCGTCTTTCTTAAGACCACTCATAGGAAAACTATATTAACTGGAATGGTTATAATTTTCTTTTGTCTACAACGTAGTTTTATCAATTAATTATTGTAATATTAATTGGGTTCTATTTCACAAATTCAAACTTCTCAAAATATTTATTTAAATACTCCTGTGTGATTGATATGTTTAAAAACAATTTAATAAAATATAAAATGGCACATCCTCAATTTACATTGAAAAATTACGGTAAGATATTAAAAATTATGGATGCTTACGTTTTTTTAAAATTATTTTTATTTAGATTTACATTAAACTATTCGGTAATTTGTGACAAAATATAAATAGTTCATCAATTATTCGTACAATTGATTACAAAATTAAGTTATATTTATTTTAGTATTTGGACAGCGCCATTTTCATAAATTGCAACATTTTAACTTGCAACCTTGGAGAATTCGCTGTTACGTCGATTTATCATCCTCTTAGTACGTTCATTTTATGCTGTTACTTACGTTTTATTGATACGTGAGGCTTTTATAACAGGTTACGAGACGGACGCAAAATTGTGTCGTTATACACCCAAATTAATCCTGTTTTGAAAATTTAAAAATGTTTGTGTCACATGTCGGCTAATTAAATGAATAATTAGTCATTTAACAGTTGATCAGTATTTATCTACTTTGCTTTTAATCAAAAATGTGTCTCCTTTGAATTACTACTGTGGCCAACAACCCCCAATCCTCCTGTTTTAGCAAAACATTTTTTTGCAATGTACCACTCATCCAGATTTTATTATCTGTGACCAGATGAAATCACATTATTTTAATCCAAGATGCTGATGTCATCCGTGCATGTTAACCGTTGCAAAACAACAAGTAATCTACTTTTAGATAAGGTATGCATTGTTCTTGACGAGACTCGAGTAGTTGTCCGATATAATATAGAAAAAAATAAGTAGAATTTCGTCGTGATAAACATCTTCAGCGACGATTACAGTCTTCTTGCAATAACACGTTGATTACACACGCCACTCATGAGTGCTTTTATCGACTAGCGATGGGAAATATTTTGTCTTTAATTTTAGGTGTGTGATAGAGAAGGTGGAAGGGGAATGTTGATCAATAATCTACGCTTATTATTTTGGCAGGACTTATTTCGGATACGATATTTGTAACTTAATTTTATTTTTCCCTTCACTGACTTCAGAAATACTAGATTCTCATATTGTTTCTTTAAAAAAAAATTAATTCAGAATGATTACTGCCTCTTTGAATTTTATCTTGCCCATTGCAGCATGAGTCGTGGGGGTGGAAATAAGCCACATGAAAATAACAAGTAAAACTATCGAGTTTGATGTCGAAACCGGTGTAAAGCCGGTCGCTGTGTTGAATTGTGAGACTTGATATGCAATTTAGGTAAAAAAATACATCCTTTATGAAGGGAAAATTTTTATTCTTTTAGAGTACTTAAATTATTTTTAGTCCTGCTATTGTAGCGGAAGTATTTTTGGGCTCTCTCGAGATAATGGTAGTATATTTGAGGATCATTTTGTGACTATTCGATGTCGGTTTAATCAAGTCTTGTGAAAGAGTTAAATAATTTACAGGGATAAGATAATATAAATAAATACCCGGGTAACGTCGTAATAAAAGATGTTTCTATTACTATTTTCTATTGCTTTTGGTAGACTGAAGCATTGATTTTGGAAATGGTAAATAAAGATATCCTAATGTCTAGGTTAGTCGTATATAAGAGGGGGAAAAAGTATCTTTTACCAATTACTAGGATTGCAAAGAAAGGGGAAAATTAATCTTATCAAGAAAGACAACATCGCTCGGGAAATACAGGAATAGATGAATAGATGAGAACAATTTTCCCATACAGAAGATCTAGTAATATTAAAAATGTTTATGTATATATATATATAGAAATGATATGAGAATCATGTCTATTGTAATGTATATTATGTTCATTTAATTTTTTTAAAAAACGGGGTTAAATGAGGGTGATCCACACGTGGTGTACGCTACCATTAAACAGAGTAGGTCACAAAATGGCAAATGGTAAACTAGTGCCCACGGATTACAGTTTAAGGATTCTATCCAGGAATTCAATTAAATGTGATGTAGGGAAAACCGCGGAGGAACCTGACATTTGGTCAGTCAGGCAATTTGTTTCGTCCACTGACCCATCGCCATTACACAATGTAGATTGTGGATTGCTTCCCTCAATTTGTTGCCATGTCTTGACCGAGAATTAACTAAATACCCGGGCAACGCCGGGGCCCCAGCTAGTAATAAATAAATGGTAATAGTGGGGTGACAACCGAAATGACGTATATACAGGAACGATTTATCAGCGCAAATAAAAACTGAAGTGAGTGGGTTTTTTCTAGTATCTTGAGATTTCATAGGTACACGGGTGAAATTAGTTGCTGAACAGCTGGAAAAATTACGCAACATGGAACTGAAATAAAATACGAAGTTTGTCGAAAAAAATATTTAATTTTTCGCGACATTTCTGGGGAAGAGAAGACATTTCTCAAATCGTTAGGTTTCCGTAAGTAAATTACTTCCAGGGAATTTTAATGGGATTATTTTGGGGAGAAAACGTCGATAAACTAAGATATGATCCCAGAATTTGCAGGAATTATTCTCTTAAAATTGATAAAAAAAATTAAGGGATGACCACAGGGCCACAAACTTATTTCCTTACTTACTTAAAACTAATTCATCGTTTTAAGAACGAGGTAATGTTGAAGACATGTTTGAATAAGTACATTTTTTATTTAAATTGCGACTACTTAAGAAAAGAATCAAATTATTTCCGTGTGCAGGTTGTTAGGTGACTTATATTCAAGTTTATATCCTTATTTTCTTTTGTAAATATGATGAGATGAACAGCGGATATTTCACATTATGAACTCCCAGATTCACACTGCCGATACATTAATAAGTCGTCAAAGCTATTTAAGGTAATCACAGAAAGAAAGAAATATTAAAATTATTATATTACCCCTGAAATTGTATTGATTACGAAATCAATTTAATAGACTGTACGTCAAGACACGTTGATTTAAAGATTAAGTTTCTTCTTACTTGAAAGAAAATCTATTTTCATCTCTTATTTTGGAATTTATTTGGGTGATACTGTAACAGCGGGTGGGTAAAAGAAACTAGAATCAATTCAAAGAGTCGATTCTTACAAAAGAGCCGTTTTCTGAAATGACTCAGTGAAAAGTCGATTCGAGTCGTGAGCAAATTGCTTGAGTCGTTGGGTCTTGAGCCTGAGTCGACTCCGCAAGTTGACTCCAGGGTAAAACAAAATTTAATTTCAATTATAAATTTGGAATTTATTTTGGTGATACTGAATCAGAGGTGGGTCAAAGAACCGAGAATCGTTTCAAACAGTCGATTTTTATATAAAAAAAAAGAACCGTTCTCTAAAACGACTCAGTGAAAAGTGTTATGCCTCACTGTTCGATTCGTAGTCAGAAGAAAGTTGTTTGTGTCGTTGAGTCTTGAGTGAACCAATCACCTGAATCGATTCCCAGAGGCGGCTCCACGAGTCGACTCCTTGCTTGAGTCGCAGCGCCTGAGTCGACTCCGTGGTGAACTATTTGAGTCGTCGGGTTGAAAAAGATTCGACTCAAGTTCTGATTCGAAAAAAGTTATGAGTGTGTCTCTCCATGAGCTAATAAACAATAACATTCGTAATAAACTTCTAAATTGGTAGGCTTAGCCCCTCGTATAACGGACAGTATGGTAAAGTCTGAATTATTCCTCAAATAAACATAATTATATGGGTACGAAACGTGGAGGGTAGGGGCTGCGGAAAGGAAAAGAATAGAAGCCTTTAAAATGTGGTTCTATAGGTGAATGCTAAAAAAAACAGATGGGTGGATAGAATCACTAACGAAGAAGTTGTAAACAAAGTGGGGGAAAAGCGAACATTATGGAGGACGTTGACCAAGAGAAAGGATAGATTAATAGGCCATGTTTTAAGACGCGAGGAGTCTTGTAAAATTAGAGGGAAGTGTGTGAGGTAAGAGCAGAAGAGGGAGGCCAAGGACTGGAGGAAATGAAAAGGCTTGCACAAGATAGATTAGCATGGAGGGTTGCAGCAACACAATCTTCGGAATGAATACCAAAATAAGCACAATAATGACTGAAAATTAATTTTGGCTCTTTGGGCTCTCAAATACACCAACCCACTCCCATAGAAAGAAACACGTATCCTCTAGTATAGTAGGATGAGAGAAAGAAAATATCCTAATCTTTATCTTATAGAAGGAATTTATTTTAATTTTGTTAAAAGACTGAGTTTTATTTCGTATTAAAATAATTGTTCAGTATGTTTATCAGTCACATTAATAACGAAAGGTAATATTTCAAATTTAATCAGGAGGAACTTTCGGCATTGCTATAGTCTTCTACTAAATTCGAATACAATGTTTTTGAAACATTATAGCAAATTATTATGGATTTTTCTAAAATTATAACAACATAAAAACAATTTTTTTTACCTGAATTAATGTTTAAAATATTGTACATGCCCACATGCAATTTAGTATATATATAAATATATATGTATATTATATACTATACTGGCCTACACAGAGTATTTATCGAACTTCGGAGTTCCAGAAGTTCAATAATTATTTTGCTCATGTGTTAATCGAACACAACCGGCAACATAAATCCACGAGTTGACGAAAATTTACATTGAAAATTTATTTCCAATGAGTCCTGATCTTTTAAATTTAGCCACGTTGAAAATTCAATATGTCGTTATTAATCGTAATATTCAAATCTACGTATGGAATTTTGTAGAACGAGATTTGATAAGTGAAAGTCCAAATCAACAAATTTTTAATTATGATTTACTCCATTATATTATTTTGTTTATGTATAATATTAACATTATCAAAATCTATATTATGTTTTAATTATAAATGGTGTAGTAACAATGCTGTATTTGTTTTAGTATTGCTTTTAGCTTTATTTTTATGGTTATATATTCTAGCAATTATGTTTGTTCCTGTGTGTCCAATATAATTTTTGTTACTGTCATTACAATTAAATTTATATATTACATCATTTTTCATTTCATAGCTTTGGTTATTAATGTGACTGATAAACATAGGGAAAAATTATTAATTTATTTTTTAGTGTTAAAAAGACTTTTTGTTCCCGCAACATCGGTTCCTTGTAGTCGTATATTTCCCAAAGCCGGGCACATCATGACGGAAAACGAGTCGGCTCACTTCCCAAATGCTTTAAGTAAATAGCAATATTTATTTTGTAAAATGGTTATATAAATAAATGTATAGATTTTTATAAATAAATTACGCTATAAATATTATATAATTGGTAGTATAATTCCCCACCTTCTTACTTACGTTACTAATGGTCATTCATGATAAAAGAATCCTAGGGAATTCGGAGAGCCGAAGAATCTTTTAAAAGAATCGACTCGTAACAATGAGTGAATCGATTATAAACGACTCGACAAAAAAATCGGTCCGCCCATCTCTATACCGAATTAAAAAATAACCTTCAAGGTTTATAAAGTTATTATAACCACATTTTTGAAAATTTTCCATTATTTTCCCATAGGTTTCTCATTAATCGCAATTAAAGTAACAAAACAATTGTAACATGAAAAGTTAAACAAAGAGATAAATAATTTTTGATAAAATAATAACATCGCGGATAATTTTATTAGGAAATTAATATTGGAAAATATCATTTACAGAGTATTCTTGTGGAATATTAACGTTTTTTTTAATTTATAAATTTTGTTTTCAGTAACGACGGAACGATGTTGAAATGATGGAACGGTAAAGAAGACAAGCTGCGTGTGAGATATTAATGAAATTATTTTTTATTGTAAAGGGCGTACTTGGGCCATTAAAAAGAAAATAATTAAAACCTCACACACATAGCTAGTTTTATTCTACTTCAAAATCGATCCGCCAATACTGAAAACCTCAATGCATAAATAAATTAAGAAATTAACATTTTGGATTAATTAATTCTGATATTGATTGGAGTGAACCAGTGAACCACATCGGTCGATAATTCGACGAATTCCGTGGATTGGTTTGGATATAAATATTTATTCTAAATAATGTGCATTTGAAACCTTGATAAAATGCCAACACTACACAAAATAGACATTAGGCTGAATTAGAAGTTACGTTTAACAGCCATTAAAATTGATAAATTATTATGAATTTGTTTATGTGAATACTCATTAAATTTAACGCAATCACGATTAAGGTTCAATATATTTTTGACTTGTCTAATTTTCCAGCTTCATTGTCAGAATAATAACAAACTTACGTCTATAGTTACCGTATTTTCGTATAATAAATAAATATCACTCATTCCTGAAAATTGTTTGTAATATATTCATCACATATAAATTCCCGCCATGTAATGCGATATTGACTTTACCGACTTGCTCCATTTTTAATTTAAAATGTTACATCAAATGATATGGTCTTCTATTATATTAAAAATATTATTAGTTTATACATGCCATATATCAATTTTTAAAAATCTACCAATACGCTTTATTTTACTATTAGAAACTGAAAAAAAAATACTTGTCACCCTGAAGTCAACAAATGTTTCTCCGTTTGAAATTGCTGTTATATAGGGCAAACGAAACGGACATTAAAACACTAAAATAAATCGAGTATTGAACTTCCCGCCGATAAGAAATTTATCGTCACCAATAATTTCAGGTAGAATTATTAATTTATTTTTCTAGAATATTAATCCTGTATGAATTTTTAAGTATAATTTACTTAAAAATCCATTAGTGCACAAATATTCAGTACTTATCGTCACACCCAACACTTTCCTAAAATAAATTATTCTTAATTACTATCATTAGTACACAAGTATACAATACTTATCGTCACACCCAACACTTTCGTAAAATAAATAATTCTTAATTACTAACAACGGTTTCAAGAAGACTAACAGAAATCATCCACGGCCATTTGGAAAACTGTTTTTAAATGCACTTTAACGCCTTTCTTTAGACTTCAATCTTTTAATAGGAAATAAATTTTAAAATCAATCTCTTTAATAAAAGCTTATTTCTATTGTTTAACTAAATTAATTTTGTTTTCAATTCCTAATTAAAATACAAACACTTAACTTTTTATTCCTTACGATAAAATAGAAATTTACAAATATAATCAATTAACTTTCTAGTAGTTTTGTTAATAATGATTTATTTTCTGCATCTGTGATTTTATTTTGAATTGGAAATAATAATTAATATCATGTTTTAAATCATGTTATAGTTTTTATGTGTTAAATTTACTGATTTCTTGATTATAGTAATTTGTAATTAAAGGGATTTATTTAAAGATAATTACTTAAGTGTTATTTATAATTTAAATGGATAAAATCAGCTGACAAAAAATTGGTTACATTTTATGATCGATATTAACTCTCATGGTGATTTTCTTATGTCACTGGATTAAATTGTTTAGTTATCAGTTTACACAGTTAATTATCTGAAATAATAATGTTCTTGTTTAAAAAATGGCCATAAGGCATATTTAGCACGTTGTAAATCAAGATGTTTCTCAATTCGTAAAATATACTCAAAGTAAATTTATTCTTTGAAGCAAAATAAGAAAGCAAATATACATATTAATTAATTAAAAGCCACTAATTGCAAAAAAATTTAATTCACGATATTAGCATATGAAAACAGTGTTTCTTTTTATAAAGTTGGTATTGTAGGTAGTTTACATATCGCTGGACTTACTGTGGGAGTGATAATGATTATCTTTGGAGCTGACGTGGCGGTGCACTGACAGATGAATGACTTACCGCGGACAGGCGCCGGGTGACGGTCACTGGACACAAAAGAACCAGTTCCCCAACCTGTTTGAACCCCGGCCTTCGACTTCTACGGCTCTCCGCCAGAGGCAGCAGCTCTCGAAGACTCATTACCACTAATCAAATTACACTAAGTACCTACGTGTATCGCCATTATATTTATTTCAGATTGTAGGCGAAAATTATGCCACTGATTTAATATTTATTTATTTCTAATTCTGAATTACCCAAAATAAAAACAAACGAATAGAGTAAAAAAAGTAAAAAAATATATATATTTCCTTAATTCATCAATTGACCCTTCTCTATGATCAGCTAATTGAATATACAAACTTTTGTATTAATCTTACGACGAATAATACTCTTTTTTATATAAATTTAAATTTACTTACTCTATCAAAAATATTATCACAGCGACTTATATAATTCTAAATTTTCATTTGATAATGTCATATTTACAAATTTCAAATCGATTACACTACTATGAATCGTTTCAGAGAATTTTAATAGAAAGAAATCAATTACCTTCAGATTTTAGTAACAATTTAATTTTCTAAAGAGATTAAACAGCCAAATACAAATAGTTCATAAATATAGACATTGAAAGGTATGAATAATTAAAAAAGCTTCCAAAAATTTGATTTCAGTCCTCAGTTGTTTAAAAAGAAAATTAATATTACAATAAATAAAAAGACGGCCAAGGCAGTCAGCATTAAACATGTAACTATTTATTAACAAAAGTGACGTTTCATATTTAATGCTGATTTTTTTGGCCGTCGTTTCGTTTATTGTCAATATTTAAGTCAGAAAACTATGATGTAATATTAATAATAATTTTTATTTTAAAAGTCTGTAATAACAGAATATATTAATTTACTATTATTTCTGATATTAATATTAATAATAATTAATAATAATTGATTTTTTTTAAAAAAGGTCGTTTCTAAGCACCTTTTAATCCCTTCTGTAATAGCGGTTCGAAAAACAGCTATATGTTATATGTGCATATTTCTATTATTTCTGATATACAGACTTTTTTAAAAATCAATTATAATATTACAAGTTGTACAAATTATTATTATTAGAAGGAGAATATAAAAGTATAATTTAAGCAAAAAATTCTCTTTACTTTTATGGATAAGCAGAAGTAGGGTAAATTTTCATCTAGGTATAGTACAATTTCTTTTAAAATTTCTACCCCATAGTGATAAAAAATGAAGAATATTTTAATGAAACTTAAGGTCAACTTTAAAAACAAATAACGTTGTCATTTATTTATGCTTAAAAATCGAGGTTCTGGCAACATTGTTCCCATACTTAAACAATAATATAAAGTTATCCAATGAATTGTATTTATATGAATTTACATAAGAGGCTTTATTCGGCGGTATTACAATTTAATTTAAACATTGTAAACGTTTACCTAATGTTATGATCCGCTCTCTTTTCATTAATTATATGAAATGATAACGAATTTATGTAAGTAAAATACATAATATAACTAGATTTGTCACTTTTATTTTTTCCATAAACAGTTTATATGAACAAAAGTGTATCGTTTTTGTATTTTTGAGGGCGACGATCGTCCAATAAATAGCAACTCCGCTTTAATAGCACAGGAAGGAGTTTTGAAACATTTGATGTGGAAGGACAATAAAGGCGGTAAAGAGTTGACCAGAGCGCTGAGTGGACATGAATGTTAAAATTTAGCAAATTTAGCATTATGATATTTCAATATTCCGCTGCTATCCCTTACAGCCATGATATTGACTCATCATGGCTGTTCAGGATAGTTAGCGAAATCTACGAAACAGGAAGAATGCCTGAAGAATTTAGTAAAAGAATAATTATACCCATACCAAAGAAGTCTGGGACTGACAGTTGCGAACAGCACAAGGCAATTACTTTACAATCTCATGCATGCAAAATATTAGTGAAAATAGTATATAGGATGATGCAAGGTCAAATAGATTACTTATATATATATATATATATATATATAAAACAGATGATGAAAAAAATTAAAAAGATATATGGAAAAGAAATATTATTTCAAGGAGAAGAAATAAGAACCCTAAGTATTAGGGAAGTCAGAATAAGACTTGGAAACCATAATAAATGGCACGAATGTCGTCCTAGAGAAAGAGTACAATATAAGGATTAATAGAATGAAAACCAATATTATGGACTGTAGTATGGAAAACAATAAAATAACAAAGGCTGTTAGATTGGGAAGGGATATTTTGACGGAAGTTAAGGAAATCTGCTACTTGGGAAACGTAATAACTAGAGTAGGATAGCACAGACAAGGAAGGCATTCGCGAATATGAGGAATTTACTTACGGGCTTGAATATTAGAAAATCGTTGGTAAAAATGTTCGCATGGGGTGAACCGTTATATGGGTGCAAAACGTGGACGGAAGGAGTTTCAGAAAGAAAAAGAAAAGAAGCCTTTGAAATGTGGTGCTGTAGGGGAATAAGATAGGTGGATAGATCACTGACGAGGAAGTTCAAAACAGAATAGGGGAAGAGAGCACAATATGGAGGACGTTGACCAAGAGAAGGGATAGATTAATAGGCCACGTTATAAGTTATGAAGGACTTGTAAAATTAGCATTAGAGGGCAGTTTTTGGGATAAGAACAAAAGCGGCCGGCAAAGGATGGAATACGCTAACAAGATTAAGGAGGATGTTGTAGTTATGTGGAAATGAAAAGTCTTGCTCAGAGTAGATTAGCAAGGAGAGTAGCATCAGGAATGAATGAATACCACATCAGCATCCCTTACAGTTGTCGCAAATCACTAAAATCTCTGTGATGGTCCATATTTCAATATTTTTGTCATTTGCCTTATTCAGTATTTTCTGCAATTGAAAGATTAATTTTTTTGAAGAATATGTTTTGAAATTTTGTTTTTGATCAAAGGGTTTACATTCGGGTTGTAACTGGGCTGAAAAGTTATCTAAAAATAAGCATTCCATCAGTTTTTCTATCAAGTATACACGGATACGGAAGTTATTTTAAATTGTATTTTTTTCATTAATTTCGATTATTATTGGCAATAAAACAAATACAGACCTGCTTTATTACAGTAAAAATAATCTAAATTTACATGAAAATGTGGAATTTTTGCTCATCCACTTCATTTACTGTTATAAAAATTTCTGCGAATATTTTAATATATAATTCTAGTCTTATTGAACAGTCCTTTAACTATAATAGGCTACCTTTCGTACAAGTATTGCAAAATAGAAATTTCTTTCACTTCTATCAACTTTAAGTGTCGTCTTTATGCCTCTATACCTACTCATCTAGTAATAAAAATCTTCAAATATCACAATATATATGAAAGTATCAAGCCACTTCCCGTAATTTTAGCACAAAATTTATATTCCCTTTCACAGTAGGCTTAGTATTTATTTGTTGTTCCAATAAATAATATAAAGATCTGTTATGTTAAAAAAGTGTAAATAATTATGCCTTTTTTGTCAAACAATAAAAAATACCTTCTTCAACTAATAAATAATTTTTCTTTAAAACTTTTCCGCTTAACCTGCTAAATAATGTTTCTTTCAATACGAGCCCCAGTAAAATCTAAGCGAGATTTAAATATTTATCATTTTTATGGAAATATAGTTTTTCCATTTCGTATTTCCGAAAATACCTTCTATATTACGCATAATTTTCATAAGATTACATTTGAAATCAGTATAGAAAATACTGTTAAGGTTATATGTTATATGATACCAGGAAAGTAGAAGTATGAATAACTTAAAATTCATTCGAAATTGTAAAATAAATTTTTTTCTCCTTTTTGTTTTACGTCTCACCCCCTCACCCCCGCTTTCTTCCTGCGTCCCTGAAGAAGCTACAAATATGTACCGCAACGTTGTTACTCTCACACAATTTTTAAAATAAATTAAATTTTATTAGGTATAAAATTGGCAGTAAAGTTAAAAATATTGGGAAGAAAGATTACTCCTTCACTCATAAATGATAAGGATTTAACATGTAAAATTATGAATGTTACTTTTTTGTCAGTTTTGTAATAAAGTTGAAACATCGATTTACATTTTAATGTTAGTATACAACATTCCTTATTAGTATATTTGATTATTTTTAGATACATTAATTTTCAAATAACTACTTGATTATATTCTGTATATATTAGGCTTTACATATTTCTTAATTAAATAGCACCTTCTTTTGTTTTGTTCTTGAGTCGTTGCATTGTTGTTGTTTTTTCTAGATTTACCTGTGTATTGTTTTAAATGCATTAGATCCTTTATTTTATAATTCACACTGTTAATACTTTAAGTTAAATGGCCTCTGCAGTTTATTGTTTTTTTCTTCTTCTCAAAATTATTCTGGAGAAGCATGGAATTAGGTCTGAAGGGGGAATCAGAAGGCACTATATAAGTCAATCCTTAAAATAATATTTTTTTATACTTGGAAATCATTATCATACCTTATTTTTAACCCTGAGCGTAAACAATTATTTAAATTATTACTTACGGTTAATATATCATCTATAACGTTCCATAAAACGGGTATTGATAGACACATTTATAAATTAATTTGGACTTTTAATAAACCATTTTTCTACTTCCGCAAGAATCTAATAAAAATTTTTTTAAAAAAGAAAAATTTTGCTGATATTATAATATAATATACGTTTCCTTAAAGGATTTTAGATGACAGATAGCTTCCCCTTAATAATTCGTCTGTAGAACGAAACGATTGTTTGGAAAAAAGAGGATATTGATTAATAATTATTTAATATCTGTATTTGAACAACAATTGAGTAATTCCATCCCAATGACCCAAGCTTGATAACTACAGTTTTCCTTCAAATTTGGCATAAATGAAGAGTTATATATTTATTTTACTTGTTAAAAATTTTAGATCCTAATGTGAAATATTATGGAAACTTTGGCCTTTTGTTGGGAAGCTTCTCAATAGCGTGAAACGGCACGAAAACTCATTTTTTTTGAGTCCTTGTCATTACAATACGAAGGAAAAATGATCCTGTTGATTTTTAAACCCGCAAAACGTATTGTAGTGAATAAGAAAAAAATAATTTTTCCAAGATTAAATTTAACAAAAGGCAGGATGAAACTGTCTGAAGTGAAAATTTGGGTCGGTCTTCAAACATTTATAACTTTTCAATTAATAACGAAAGAAATTCGTCACTTGGCTGGAATAACAACAATATTTATTTATAGAAGCTCTCAAATTATATTTTGCGTGATTATTTGTGGTTTATATTTTAATCAAGTTAAAAGATCGTAACGAATACAAAATGGTCCGCGGGAAATTCTTCAAAAGGGCCGTTCTGAGTTTTATTTTTTCTTAATCCACTGGAAGGAGCACATTTTAAGTTTAGTAGCAATTTGGGACGTCACGTTACGATCTTAAATTTTCCTAAGGTTCATTCATTACCTGCATGAATTTTCATTTATGCAAAATATGAACTAAATCTGTGTAGTGTTCGAGCACGAATGATTTGTAATTGTTGTTCTCATCGGTACTTTTCATTAATTTTAAGGGGTTAGGTAGAATTATTTAGTATTTTATTTAGGTAAAGTTTGGATTTGCATATCTCATGAACAGTAAACATTGTTTGCATAAAACCTTTTTTCAACGTTTCTGTGGCTTTTATCCTTTAAATTAATTATAAATATAAATATCATACTCAATTGAATATTTGATTTTTTTAAATTTAATAAAACTTTTAAAAACTGTCTCATTTCACCGTTTCCCCTGAATTAGGTCACATATATTAGGAAAATATAGGGTTGTGTTGTGGGTACAACATTTACTAGAATCTTTCAGTTACATGATTCGTAAGACTAGATATTATAAATTATATTTAGTTGACAAAAAAACAGTTTTTTAATCATAAAAATATAAATAATTCCAAAAATATTTTTACTACTTTATTTATTTCGTAGACATATATACTACTGTACTTTTCTAAAAGTTAGAAAGAAATCTATTTGGGAAACCGTTTAAAAAAAATCTGAGAAAATCGATGTTAAAGACTAAACAAACATATTACTGTGCCTTAAAATTCACTCCTTAAATTAAAACTAACTAAATACATAAATTGTTCCTACTAATTTTTATTTTTCTCCTCAGACTCAAATCTAAGCTTTATTTTTTATTTAGTTAACAAAAAATCATTTTTTAATCATAAAAATATAAATAAGTCAAAAAATATTTTTACTACTTTATTTATTTTAGTTTATGTTGTAGACATATATACTACTGTTCTTTTCTAACAGTTAGAAAGAAATCTATTTGGGAAACCGTTTAAAAAAATCTGAGAAAATCGATGTTAAAGACTAAACAAACATATTACTGTGCCTTAAAATTCACTCCTTAAATTAAAACTAACTAAATACATAAATTGTTCCTTCTAATTTTTATTTTTCTCCTCAGACTCAAATCTAAGCTTTATTTTTTATTTAGTTAACAAAAAATCATTTTTTAATCATAAAAATATAAATAAGTCAAAAAATATTTTTACTACTTTATTTATTTTAGTTTATGTTGTAGACATATATACTACTGTACTTTTCTAAAAGTTAGAAAGAAATCTATTTGGGAAACCGTTTGAAAAATCTGAGAAAATCGATGTTAAAGACTAAACAAACATATTACTGTGCCTTAAAATTCACTCCTTAAATTAAAACTAACCAAATACATAAATTGTTCCTTCTAATTTTTATTTTTCTCCTCAGACTCAAATCTAAGCTTTATTTTTTTTTTCTAGTCTCTTTTGTGGAGTGTTGTGGTTTTTTTTTCTGCGGTCCTGACTCGCAACAAATCCTTATTTTTAAAGTATTGAAACATATTTCTTCCTTATGGTACCTCCCAACGTTTTTAATACATTTATTATGTTAAATACATCATGATTAACGGTAATAATAGCTTTATTTTGCTCCTATTCATACAATCCGCACCAGATAAAATCTAATTTTCGGACATATCTTCCAATCTTTGAATGTAATTCAGTTCAATGTAATTTGCATTTTGTGTTTAACCGCATACACACTTTTTCAGTAGATATGAACTACAATGATCTTGGAGGAATGTGGTTACGGTGGGTGCCTGTAATAGTATTTTCACACACAGATTCATATTTCACAAATAGGAAAAATTATGTCTCTAGGGTTGCAAGTCACTTACGTTTTTCTTTATAACTCGGCAACGAAACGAGTAATCGATATGGAATAAACACCACAATGTAAATATAACTGTAATGAATTTATTAACACTAAATTTCAAGAATGCATTTTTTGACCGCAGATAAAAACAGTACCTAGCCCCTTAATCCTCCTAAGTGAACGGAAAGATCCGAGGATTTACTTGACGGCGGTGTTAAGGTCCTTTTCGACGGTCATATCCGTTCTCAGGTCAGTTTAAGTTCCCGTTTAATTTCAGTTCAGAAGCGAGGTCCTTTTACACGATCCGTTCAGTTCTCACTATCCCCAGTGATTTCAGTTCTCTGAATCCTACCACACAACGTAGTTGCGGAAAAGTGGAGCTTCACGCAAAAGTTCATTAATTAAAAGTGTTCAACGTGTACCTATGTCGTTCATTCTGGTTTAAAAGTGTACATTTGTGGTATTATACAGTAACTCATGGATGAAGACAGCCTCATTGCCACAGCGTCAGTTTTATTCCACAAACACGGTGAACTTTTATAAATGTCAATGAATTCAACAACAATATGGTGGAACTGTAACGGCCTCTATTAGAATAAAATAAAATAAATATATTAATTGATAAATTTAAGTCTGTCATTGAGTAGAGTTTTGGATCGGTAACGTTTTAGCGTCCGTTCTAATGCAGTGACATAAGAAGTGCTTTCTTTCAAAAAATAACCCAGTAACAAAGCACTATTGTGGAATAAGAAATATGTTATTTTTGTGTATGATTTATTGAATTATCTGTGTGTTCTTACTGTTTTTACAGATGCCAAGAAAAATATTTATCAAGCTTGTCCAAATTGTTAGTAATTATAAACGTTCTGTTGTTGTTTACTGTTGTATTCAGTCCTAAGATTGCTCTGATGCAACCCTCGATGCTAACCTACCTTGCGCAAGCCTTTTCATTTCTGCATAAGTATCACATTCCACATCCTCCCTAACCTGCTTGACATATTCCAACCTTGGCCACCCTCTTCTGTTCTTAATCCACACACAATTCCCTCTAATACTAATTTAAGAAAACCCTTATGTCTTAAAAACGTGGTGTGTTAGTCTAATCCCTTCTCTTGGTCAACGTCATCCATATTGTTCGCTCTTCGCCTATTCTGTTAAGAACTTCTTCGGTAGTGATTCTATCCACCCGACTGATTCTCCGCATTTTTCCTTAGCTTCTATTCTTTTCCTTTTCAGCAACGCCTATCGTCCACGTTTCGCTCCCATATAACGCCACGCACCATACGAACATTTTTAGCTACGTTTCCCTAATATTCACACTTATATACCCGTAAGTAAATTCCTCTTCCTTGCCTGTGCTATCGTACTCCAGTTGTGTTATTGTGCCCAAGTAGCAGAATTCCTTAGCTTCCATTAAATTATCCGTTCCCAATCTAACAGCCTTTGTTTTTCCAATGTTTACTACACTCGATTGCCTTGGTTTTTCCTCTATTAATCCTCATATTGAAATCTTTCTCCAGGACCCCGTTCATACTTCTCATTATGGTTTCCAAGTCATCGTGTGACTCCCCTAATACTACAATATTTTATTTAGTTAACATTATGTCAGAATTTATTCGGAGTCGCTAATGACCATAGCAGTTAATGCGACTTAAAACTCAAAGTAAGAAAAAAAATTAAATCCATTAACGCCTGCTATTAAATAATAAATTAAATACGGTTGTTAAATTTACAATACGACAGGTCAAACTCCTAAATACCAGATGGACCATTATTTAGTCTTGTGCAAACTGTTCACTAGATAAGTTCTTAGTGCTGCTGCTGCCTCGGACCTCACTTTGGTACAAAGAAATTGACGATTGCAACAATTTTGTAGTTTTTGATAATTGGATTTTAACAATAATTTGGTGAGTTGTAAGTTTATATGTGCTATATATAAGTATTTTCAAATCTAAATATGTATTTGACAGATTATAAACCTGAAGAAGGCGCGAATATGCTCTGAGAGGTCGTTTAAATAAAAAATAAAAATTTCTGTAAAAATAGACAGTAAATTATTTAATTTCTTAAAAAGAATAGTTACTATCAAACCCCGCAATGAGTTTCATGAGTTGACGTGTGGGCAAATCTTCCCAATGAGTAAGAATGAGTAAGAATATCATGGAAGAGAGTTCCATTTGTATAGAACCCCGTAGCCAACCGTAATGGTATATAGGTGTGGTATGGACAGGAAGGACAAATGTGAACAACACCTCTCGAGGCGTGCTGCTTCAAGTGTTTGCTCTGTGCCGGAGGTTAATTGGACTCTTGTCCGTTCATAACCAGCCGTGTCGCAGCCTCGTGTAGGTGTTGATGAATCACTCAGGGCGGCCGCCGCCCTCAGACTAACCGAAAATCACACCCCAAGAAAAGGAACTCCAACTCTCACGGCCCAAATCTACCTCAGAGAATGCAGGAATTGCTCCACATTTAAAACATTCGTGATAATTTAACCTTCTTATCAGGTAACAAGTCATATACCTCTAAGTTCTATAGGGCTTTCCAAGTAATTGCAGGTCGTTGTTAAAATTGAATAAAAACAAGCTGTGTGTGAGGTATTCCTTTTTATTGTTGGAAAGGCATACACGGGCCCTTAAAATACAAAAATAATTTTGTTAATACCTCACACACAGCTTGTTTTATTCCATTTCAAAATCGACCCGCCTTCATTCAAAACCCTATATACATATACTGTATATTTCCTTCGTTTAAGAAGTTCTTTTTAAATTATAGTTTATGTTTCACTAATTTTTTGTCTGTTTTTAGCCTCGTTTCAACTTTAATTTAAACTATTTTGACTTTGATTAATCAGTTGTTATATTAATCAATTATAAATTTAAAACAGTGTTTCCACTCTTCCATGTTATTTCTCTAAATATTTTCCGAGATTCTTTCTTTTATTTTATTGTTCGTTAATATCAATTATACTGAAACATTACGACACATTGAAAAGAAGTTCTTTTTAAATTATAGTTTATGTTTCACTAATTTTTTGTCTGTTTTAGGCCTCGTTTCAACTTTAATTTAAACTATTTTGACTTTGATTAATCAGTTGTTATAATAATGAATTATAAATTTTAAAACAGTGTTTCCACTCTCCCATGTTATTTCTCTAAATATCTTCCGAGATATTTCATTTTATTATTCATTATATCAATTATACTGAAAAATTACGACAGTTTACTGACTTTAAAATATAGCAATTCATCATATTTACTCCTGGACTCCCTCCGCCGAAAAGGGTTTTTATTACAACTATGGCACAAGAAGAATTTACTGACCGTCTTTTTATTTATTTACACTAAAATATATTTTAGATTCTCTAGATTTGTCAAATTAGGCTTCCTATTCTTCCTCGTTAATGTATATAGATAAACTGACGAAATCCCAAATTCGGAACTAAATGTCCAGCGTCAGTTTCATATCTAAAATTTTATTTAAAATGTAATACTGATTTAAAAATACGGTATACATCAACTTTCTAATTTCTTAGGTAATATATTTTCCAACATTTATCACTTTTAATTAAACGTAACGTGATATAAGAAATTATTACACAATAGTATTGTGTAAATCTTGATTCGGTATTATGAGTAAAGAGCCGCTTAACGAGTGACTTTAAAAATGCTGTGGAGAAATTTTTTTTAGCGGTTTACTAGTAAAATAGTAAAAGGCTGTTAACCATGTGAATGAGGTCATGCGACCCAAAAAAGAAAACCAGTGAAAACTGGAGAGAAGAGGGAAAGGTTACACAACAACTCGCCGTCCCTGACCACAGAAACCACAGAGGAAACATCGTGGTGCGATCGGGAATCGAACTCCGAGTCCACAACATTTGAAATCTGAACGGGTTGCATTTGATATAGTACATTGTTTTATAGGTAGGTCGACAAACTTGATACTAGTATGCAAGTATTTCTAAAGACAATAAATAACTATAGTTAATGTTGGACTTTACTTACTTTATAAATGTTTATATGAGTTCTCCTTTCAACACAACAATATCTCCACTTGAAATATTATTTAATTGTGACGACGAAGACTAATTGCAATTAATCAGAAAAAATTAATCAAAAATAGTTGTTACGAGGAGAAGAAGAAGAGGAAAAAATTTAATTGTATTGGAAATTATCATTTCTACTTTAAAGTTCCTCCAAAACTATTAAGGTGCTGGCCGCAGCATTCTCGAGATAATACACTGAAAATATTTTTAAGAATCGCACATCAATTAACGTCAGTTTTTCCTAATAATAAAATCGAATACACTTATGACCAATTGAATAAAGTTTCTATTTAATTCAAGCGACGTTTTGCACCATATTACAGTATGTGTGATTTTCCCAGGTAATTTTTCCAAACGTCATAAATGTTGATGAACAAAAGAAATTAAATATACAAATGTAAACTAAAGTTTCAAAATATTACATTTTGATTAACAAAAGGAAACTAAATGTATAAAACCAAAGTTTAGATTTTTTATACATTTGATTTCCTTTAGCTCAACCAATTTTAACATTATAAGAAAAATACTAAATATTATAATGAAAATGAAACTTTGTCTGTAATTTATTTCCATTATTTTAAATATTTTTTGAAAATATAAATGGCTTTAAGGACTATAAAGGAAGCAATTTGGTTTTATTCTGGTCCAGAAGATGCGACTGTTAATGGAGATTACATATTAAATAATGGTGTTATCAAATGTAAAGGAATATGTTCATAGCTAACCCCCGCGAATTGGTTCGCACCGAAATAGTTTTTTTTATTATTTTGCCCTAAAAACTAAACAACATGTACAGAATTTTGTTAAAGTTGAATACATTGAAAATATAAAAAGTACGGTGTCGTCTATTATGATGGCTTCAGGGCAAATCATAAAATGATACATAACTTATCCTTTCTGGTGAAACAGCATCTTAGAGTATGTGGTTCTTGTAATACCACGCTCTCTGCACAAACAAAATTCCTGATAACATATAAAGGCTACTTTTTGTCATGTCACAGAAGAATTTATCCTGATTGAATATAGTAAAAGAATGAAAGAAGTTAGACCCCCCAACAGCTTTTCATTCTGAGAAACACAATCATTTAAAGAATAAATAAAGTTCAAACTTGAACTGGCTTTTTTACTTAGCCACTCCTCTGTTGATGATTTCGTGGAGTTGAGTGTATATATTGGTATATTGTTGAGACACTAGTATAAGGCATTTAGTATAAGATATTAGCAATATTAAATATCAGGTACAAAATATATATCTTGTCTCCTCTCTAGAAGTTAAGGATATTTAATTGTAAGACTAACTAACCCCGGCGACTTCGTTCGCGCTGAAATAGTTCTTTTTATTTGGCCCTAATTACGAAACAACAAGTACAGAATTCATTTAATTTATAAAAAGTATGGTATCATCTATTTATGATCGCTTCAGGGCAAACCTTATAACTCGCAGTTGGTTTTGAACAGGTCCCGCACGCTATAATACGTTTCGGAGCAATTACTAAATATTAAAATTTACGTGACGTGACAAATAAAACCAACTTACGTATTCATCGTATCGACGATACGTAGAAGTTTATTATTTTTACGAGAGTTAACTCTGTGCCAATAATAGGTTAAAAACAGCGCGAATCCTACTGCAACACTAGACGGAGTGCTTCTGGTGCATAAACAGATCAAGTGTATAGGTAACCTGCACTTATTTTAATACATATATATTAATATCACCTGAAATATATTGAAATGCAATATGCACGTGTATTTAAATTAAATCTCCTGATTTTAAACCCTCAAAATTTAATTTAAATCCGTTGAGACAGACAGACACTTCAATTTTATTATTGGTGTAGGTAAACATAATCATATGAGAGTAAATAGTAACAGAGTTAATATTAATTTATGTACAATCTCTGACTCCTTCCACATCCCTGAAGTTCTACTCGTCTATGGGATCAGTGGAATATGATTTAATACTAATACTTTGTAAGAAATGCACAAAATTGTATTACGATTTTTAGTAATTATCTGTGAAGACTATGTGACGTTTAATATAGTTGATAAATAAGTTTATAAATGTCAGATGTTGCGATAATCTTTAATTTAAAAATTCATTTTTATAAATTATTCACAAAACTAATATTGATTTAGAGATATGCCTGAAATTAATTCTATGGATATTTATGGGTTGAATCTAAATTATTAGATTATATCAAGAGAAATTTCTATATACTAACACTTATACAAAGTCAAGCATGATGGTAGTTATCGAAAGAACAAGATTAAAAAAGGGAAAAAAATCTACTATGAAAGAGAACAATTATATATTAATTTTCATTCCCAAATTTCTACATTTGTAGATATCTAATACTACAAATATAGCATTGATGAATGTCACAAGATGTAAAAAAACAAAACAATTTTATGTAAACCTGAAAGTATTATCTGATTATTATTAAAGTAATTACAATTTATTCCCAATAAATAATATAATTATCTTAAATTATTTGATTAATTAACTATTTTTATAAATGATTCTCGGTAAATCAGCCGGGTAAATTTACCAGATTGATTATCAGAGCGTCTTGCATCAGATCAATACACCGTGAAAACATATTTTGTGGATCAAATTCTTTGTATGAATTTTTTGGATTTATATAATTTAAACTCGGATAGTTGCGAATATACTACAGTATCTTGACAAAACATTCAGTCAGACACGGTTGCAAAAAGAGAGTAAAAACAATTACGGAATCGTCGGTGTGCTGTCGAATAAATA
Organism: Eucriotettix oculatus; assembly: GCA_034510155.1. Classification (NCBI taxonomy): domain Eukaryota; kingdom Metazoa; phylum Arthropoda; class Insecta; order Orthoptera; family Tetrigidae; genus Eucriotettix; species Eucriotettix oculatus. Next base: position 200,871,265 of record CM067377.1, on the reverse strand, counting down.
TTTTATGGTAAATAATTTTTTTATGGAATTACAAGAAAGGTTAAAAATATTTAAAAAATTAGAATAGAATTTTTAAAAATAATACTAATGTTTTATCTATTTCTGGTCGCATTTAAATTTGTGAAGAAATTTAAGTCTGATAAGCATCTGAAAGTTTTGTTGTATATGTTATTTATGAGAGATTTTGTACGTTAATTAAGTTTCAATACGATTTTCTTTATTAATTAAAGTTTGTTAAATTAGAGAAATTAGATGAAATTTCGAATAGTATTTGAATGGATACTTTTACGAGTTATCAGAGACAGGCAGAGCCACTTTACTGTATGATTTACAGTCGAGGCGTCCTACACGGAACCGCCATTCTCACGAAAAAAGAAAGAAAAAAATGTCTCCTCCTGACTGTTGTCGACTGTGGACATATTCAGTAGCTAATTGACGCGATGTCAGTTCCCTTTCTCCTATCTCCATACACACGGCTACTTTGTACATGGTACACGTCTCTCATACAGGTCCAGGTCCCCCGTCCCCTTCCGAAACGGTTATCGAGAAACTAGGTGACAAGAATATCGAGACAGTGGACTGCTTGCTTGCTCGATAAGTTGGATGTCGTGTCTGGAGATAGCGCAACTCCCGCCACGGTGAGGAAGGTTCTCCACACCTTCCAACAACGTCACCAACCATCTTCAAACTTCAAAATACAAAAAATAACCCTCATTAACAAAAAAAAATATTTAATATGTGATTCTGAAGCTAAATTTTTTCCTTAATTCAAACATGAAAATGGATTTTTCTAATCACGTAAGAGTTCCGAGAAACAGAAATGGTTTTAAATACTTCATACACACATTCAAACACTTATACTCATGCAGAAAGCAACAAAGGACGGTTTTATGCTACATTTCCTCTTTGTAACATTGCTGTACGTGGCTCAATAATGTTGTTGTTGTGGTCTGATCCAACACTCCATGCTAACCTACCTTGCACAAACTTCTTTATTCCTACATACGCGTCGTTTCTTGGCCTTCAAGTTGACGATAACCTACGGTGGAATCGTCATGTCGAAATACTCACAGGCAAACTTAGTTCCGCGTGCTACTCAATAAAATTACTAATGCAGCAGCAAGTTGATCCTAAAACCGCGATTATGGTCTATTATGCCTATTTCCACTCAAATATGTGCTACGGAATAACGAGTTGGGAGGTAATTGCCCTCCAAGTTCTGACGTTTTCAAGTTACAAAAAAGAGTTATAAGAATACTATGCGCGAAAGATTGTAGGGAACATTGTAAACCTCTATTTAAAAGCTTAGGAATCCTAACATTCCCGTGCGTCTACATACTAGAAATTCTAAAATTTGTAAAACGTAATTTCAGCCTATTCCAAAGCAACGGACATTATCAGTCCTCAGAGCTGATAAACATCGCCTTCACCTTAGTATCCACTGCTCCGGAATAAAACAGTTATAATCATGCAAGAATCTCCTGCTAGAAGGAGTTTATTATTATTCTATTCCTGAATTTATCAATCGGTCTGAAAGTAATTAAAGTCTATTTTTGCAAAAGTGCTGAATCAGTGTTTCATCATATGCAAACAATATCAGGTGTATATTATACGTTATCCTTTCATTAACGGTCTTTTCTTCTTTGTTTCATGACCTAAATTGACGAGATCTGCTGGAGCCTGATTTCCCACGGATCTACACACGTGTGTAGTGTATTGTGAAGTGCGTGGATCTCTATTATACCGCTATAGTGTTCCAAATTGACATTGTTTCTCTAGAAATTATATCTTTTGTATATGTTATGTATACTTTCTTTTATTTGTCTATCATTGTATACATAGTTTCTTTTACTATCTCTCTTATTGTTTTGTACTCATATTCTTGATATGTTGTATTCATATTTTGTTTGCTCTGCTTTGTTTTATTTATTTATCATTGTATACATAATTTTCTTTACTCATATGTTGTATCCATATTTTGTTTCTTATATTCGTATTCTTAGTGTGATATTTAACATATTCTTTGACTTGTCCTATTTCCTCAATAGAGGACTAATGGATCCAATAAATCTTATCTTATCTTACCACATCCCTCATAATATGCTTAGCTCCTTCATTCCTTTGCCTCCCTCTTCTGTTCACTTCCCTCTAATGCTAATTTTACAATTCTCTCATCTCTCAAGACACTGTCCATTAATCTATCCCTTCTCTTGGTCCAAGTCCTCCAAATTGTTCTCTCTTCACCTATTCTGTTAGATCTTCCTGGTTAGTTACTCTGTCCACCCATCTCATTCTTCCATACCACCACATTTTAAAAGCTTCTATTCTCTAAGTTTCTGCAACTCTTACCGTCCACATTTCGCATTCATATAACTCAACACTCCATACCGACATTTTTAGTAATCATTTCCTAATATTCATACTTATGTTAACTGTAAGTAAATTCATCTTTTTTGCTAACGCCTTCCTTGTCTGTGCTATCTTAGTCTAGTTATTAAGCTGCCGAAGTAACATTACTTCAAAATATCCAGGATTCGCTATCTAACACGCATGGTTATTCCATCATTTTGGTTTTCCCTCTACTAATCCGCATGTTGTACTCTACTTCCTGGATCACGTTCATGCCTTTTGCAAGTCTACTTCTGACTCCCCTAATACAATTATATCATCAGCAAACCTTAGGATTTTCCTTTCTTCGCCTTGCACTTTCATTCCCTTTCCATATACATTTTTGACTTTCTTAAACACCTGTTCTGTATATCATTTAAGGAGAATGGACGACTGGCTCCTTTCTTTATTTCTGCTTTCTTCCCTTGCCCTTCAATTCTAATTACTGCTGAGTGCGTTCTACAGATCGTAGAAGTAACACTTCCTTCTTGATATTTCAATTTTCTCATCTTCAAAATCCGTCATACTTTTCTCCAGTTTACGGTATTAAAGCCTTTTTCTAAATTTGCAATTGCTATGAACATTAGCCTGCTTTTTTATCCGGTCTTCTATAATTGGGAGCAGAGTGCTTCTCTTCTCTCTACATTCTCCCTAAAATCAAACTGATCGTCTCATAACTCACATTCGATTTTTCGTTCCATCCTCCTATATACTATTTTCGCTAATATTTTGCACGCATGAGGTTCTATGTTTTTAAAATCTTTGTAAGAACGTTAAAAATATCATTGTAAATCTCTCTTTTAGATTTCACAAGAAACCGTCATATTTATAAAATTGTAGTATACTTGCTTGAAACATAACCCAAAATTCATACAAACAACAGACCCCGCGCCAATACTACAGAAACCAGATTACAGTTCAACATCCGAAAGTTGACGAAAAGAAAAAAGGAAAATATTGTGCAGTGGATGAATGCTGAAGAAAATTTAATCAAGTTGGTAAAAAAAATTGTACCCTAATTACCTATAATTGCATATTATCTTATAAATTTAAATCTTACAACTGAATATATTAATGTAAAGTTAAAATTATATATAGATAATTTAAAGTTAAAAGAAATCATAATTTTAATATCCTATAAGTAGCTAATGACTATATTGTCAATGTCACAATATAGGCAAAGTACTGCATAAAATTAACATCACCAACTTTCTTCGTCAGTTAGTATTATTTAAAAGTGTGTAGTTAATATATAGAAAATATTATTGATTGAGATTATAAATTTCAATATTACCGGAAAACCGACAGATATTTTAATTCAGGAAGAAAAATACTAACAGAATCACATATTTTTATTTCTGAAACAGAACAAGTTTTTTTTTCCAGAGTACTATGAATGAAAAAAAAGTTGTTTTAAATTTTAAAACAATCTGAGTGTGATAACGATTTATGCTACGTTTTGTCTCTCATTTCAGACTTCTTCAGGTATATATATTTTTTTGTTGATGGACATCACCTTCGGTAAAAGGAATCATCATGTAGTGAGGTCCATCATCAGGTAAATGTTTATACCTGAAAAAGTCTCAAATGAGACACGAGTCGTAGTATAGTTCATTATTGAAATAGAATAAAAACTGACTAAGGCCCTTTTAGCTTATTTGACAATACGAATAATTGCATAATAAGTCTTTATCTATTGCAGGCAATTTCATATTTCACTTAAATAAATTTTATAATAATTCCTATTCCACATCCGCCGTTTACAATTCCCTTCCTATGCTGTTAAAGTGGAGTTACCTATTCCGGATCACCCTCAAAATTTTGCCTGTTAACCCAAAAAATATATACAATGCGTACGTATTTAATGTTTAAAAAGAATTCCATGACTTTAAATATATTTCACTGCAATATGAACTTGTTAAAAAAATAAACTACTAAATTTATCAACAATGCCTGCGTATTTAATGTTTAAAATAATTCCGCGTCTTGAGATATATTTCACTGCAATATGAACTTGTTAAAATATTTACATTCCAAAAATTACTGTTTTCATAATAAAAATGTATTTTAACTGCAACATACCTCTTATTATTGTCGCCATGAATTTTAAAAATTGTTTCAAGACCTCAAATACAGTCAATGAACATGCGTTTATTGCTGACGTGATGATTCTGTTTAAAATAAATTATACAAATTACATTAATAATATTGAATTACTACAATGGACCTTATTAGTTTCTTAAATCACAACTTCTGGGAATAATTTTGTTATCACAATAACAATAACAACGAAACAGACCGCGCGCCGCTCTTCATTCCTTTCCACCAAAGATTCTCTTACCAAGCCGGCCGCAGATATTGCTTTAACTTCCGCAGTTCATATTATAATAATTTAATTGTCACAGTATACAAACCAATCAGTCTAAAAACGAATGCATCAATTTATTATATTTACATTCTTTCAGGGCCGTTTTGTCCTTATGCAGCAATAAACAATTACATAATCAGACCATTATTATTTTTATTATGTTATTCATTCATTTTTTCCAAGGATTATCACTATTAATTTTTTATTATGTAATAAAATTAATATACAACCTTTTAAACTTTACTTATATTTAAAACTATTTCAGGAATCATTTAATCTATTTTAATCATTTCTGTAGGCAAAAAATTAATATACACCTATCAATTATCCTTCTATTCGTACAACACTGCTCTGACCTTAAGCAACACTAAAAAATCGTATCATCAGACCGTTATTATTTTTATTATATTATTTAATAAATTATACAATGTTAATGCAAGCTACTGACTGAAAATTTTAATATCTAAGAATAGTCTTAAAATTATTTTATCACTTTCAAATTTTATTATGTAATTAAAATAATCTAACAACTTTAAATTTTATTTAATTTTAGTTTCTTTTCGACCTATATAATCATTAAAATTATCTCCCCATTTATTTAATCTATTTTTAACATTTCTGGAGATAAAAAATAATTTAAATACGACTGTTAAAGAGTTAGAGATATTTTTTCCCCAATGAATTCATTAGATTTTAAAATATGAAAATATTTTTCAACTACTTTCATAATTTATTTTTAACATTTTCCGAAGTAAAAAAAGCCTTTTCGGCACTTATTTGTACCTTTGTCAGGTTAATATACTAATTATCAATACAGCAAGTGTCAATTTTAAATCAACTATATTTATAAACCAAACAACAAATTTTATAATATTTTTAAAGTCTCCCCGAGGCTACACGACAAATGTATCACTTGCTCAGTTATGATAATTAGGATAAAAACCTGACAAAGGGTAAAAATAAGTACCGAAACGTTGTTTTTTTCCTCTTTGGAAATTGTTAAAAATAAAGTCTGAAAGTGGACAGAAACGTTTACTTATTATTACTAAAACAGACATAAAAATACAACCATACAATTATATGGTATGTTTAAAATTTAATTTTTCGATTAATATATTCAATATTAATTTTAACAATAAAATATTAATAATCTGGCGCATAGGAATACATGAAACGCGAATATTTTACAAATATAGGGGACAATAATTTTAATTTTGTTTTAAACTGCTTTTTGATAACTGCGTAATTCAAATTTAAAATACTCAAGTGAATATATTTTTTCTGGCTTATATTTTGGCCTTTTTTAATTTTTTTTTATAATTCATATCTCGGTCTAATATTTCGTACGCATACTTTATAGTTTTGTAATTATTGCTTTCTTTACTTGTTCTATTTGTTATTTAAGGGCTGTTTGGATCAATTAAGACTAAATTCAGCGACAAAAAGAATAAGGTGCTGTTTGAAGTATTTTTAAGTATAATATATTCAAAAACTTACATCAATTTGATCTCAAACTTACCCTCATATTTACAGTTAAGTTTTTCATAAATGTATTACGATATTTTTAAAATAACCTTTTTTGCATATGTCCCTGTTTATGACCTTTTTTTTCTCTTTCTTTTAGTTTAATCAGGTATAAGGTAGGTTGGTTGATTCACGGTTCAAGGGTATCGCAAACGTCTAAGTGTATATATTTCAAATATAGGGGAGGATCATCTGTATTTTACTTTAATTTTTATTTTGAACTGCAATTCGTTAACTTTGTTACACAACGCTTCATTAATTTAGTTAAGAAATTTGTTCTGGATTATAAATAATTCGTATACTTGAAATTTAATTAAATATTCAATGAGTTACTTCGGCCGAAGGAATTATGGAGCGAGGTCCGTCAAACGGTTAAAGTTTTATACCTGAGGAAGTTTCAAATGAGAAACGAAACGTATAATAGTTAGTTATTGAAAAATGGAAACAAAATTTTGGCAAAGTTTTGGCCGCTAATATGTTGAGATACTTATTTCTTGAATTGTTATTACTTAATAGCGTTAATAAATTGAACAATGAATTTTTAAAAGCATTGGTTCAATTTTTAATTGCAATTTTTAAACTGAGATTCGTTTTAAGAATGAATTCTTTTCACTTATGTACTATTATAAATGTTTTCTTACTTTTTTCAATTTAATAATTTATATCTTATACTTTGTGTATGAAAACTTTGGTTTTTCTTTAACCTTATCTGATGATTAAACATTTATTTAATGAGTTGTTATTTTCTTCAAATATTCGACTTTCTACATTTCACCTCTTATTTAAGACTTTTTCAGAAGTCATTGAGTGAGGTTCCATGAACAACCAAATTTTTATACCTGAAGATGTCTCAAATGAGACACGAAACGTATTATCGTTCATTATTGAAACAAAACAAAAGATTGACAATGTGTTCTGGAACAAATGTGGCCATTAATAAGTTCAGATAACTGTTTCATTATTATAGAATCGTGGTTTTAAACTAAGCAATGAATTATTAAACGCAGTGGTTCCTATTTATTTACAGAATTGTTATTTACAAACTGCGTAACTTTTTTCTTTCTCTTTTATCTATCGTTTACTTTATTCATTATTCTATTCCTTTTCTTCTCATTTTCAAAGTTACTATTTTATATTTTACTAGTATCAAAAATTTATTATTTTCCTTAACTTTATCTGACAATTTAATATACATTAAATTTGTTAAAACAGCCTCTTTTTTCAGTTTTTATTTTAATTTAAATATTGAACGATACTACGTTTCGTTTCAGACTTCTTCAGGAGTCATGGAGTGAAGACTCCATGAACATCAAAATTTTTATACCTGAAGATGTCTCAAATGAGACACGAAACGTATTATCGTTCAATAATGAAATAAAACAAAAAAAATGAAAAATTGTTCTGGAATATATTTTGGCCATTATTAATAAGTTCAGATAACTGTTTCGTGAAAGTATTGACTGAATCGCGTTTTTAAACTGGGCAATCAATTGTTAAACGCAGTGGTTCTAATTTATTTACAGAATTGTTATTTTCAAACTGAGAATCTTTTTTTCCTTATATTTTATCTATGAATTATTTTGACTTATTAAATATTATACTATTTTTCTTTCAATTTTCAAATTTACTTATTTCTATATTATGCTTTATGAGTATAAAAATTTTGGTATTTTCTTTATCTTCGTTTTGTAATGTCTCTGGAGGTAGTCCGCGACACCAAATTAGTTTATCCTTTTAAAAAATTTACCTGAAGTAGTCCTTCCAGTTGCATGAAACGTTATATTTGTTTATAGCATGTGTTTATTAAATTTATTTGCTGACATATTTGGCCTAATTTTTTTATTTTTTTATTTTTCCTTGTCCTGTTACTAAGTAATGGACTGATGTTCTCAATAATTAAATAATTATTTTTTCAACCTTGTTTCTCTCTAGTTACCATGTTTAAAAATAATTTAATATATTAATTTATCATTCCAGTAAATATTTTACGTTCTTCGAGATCAGTTTTAGATTTGACTGACCCCTGGTAACTAAGTCTATCCACACCCCTGAATATTATTATTTACGACAGAGAACGGTCGACGGACAAACGTTATCCATAACTTCTTGGCCGCCATTAGAGTGTTGCTCCTCTCAAGGTATTGGAGATTATGTTATCAATACATACTCTCGTTACAAAAGGACCTGAGCCAATCGCCCAGCTCCTCCTTATCGCTGTCTTATAGAACATTAATTGCAGCAACACGAAAAGGGGGACGAAAATAATGCGCCGATAACAAAGTTGACCAATCGCGACACTCGTTAACGACGGAAAGGGGGAAAAAGAAAAGAAAAAAAACAGCCTTGCGTTGTATCTCTCTGGTTTGCTACACAAACGTTTCTCTTCCAAATTATTCTTCCATTTTTCTTTTACTGTCACAGCTGCACGTAAACTTGAATGTCTCCTTTTATTTTAAGAAGCTTCTAAATCGATACGACATGAAAAGACGACAGACGTGTTTTCATCATTTTTAAAAAAAAATTATAGCCTAAAAGTAATTAAATTTATTTCTGTATACACTCCTGATTTACCATCCGACCGTAAAACGGCTTACGAGAATTTCACAGATGCAATAATTTGCTCCGAAAATAAAAAAAAAGTAAATCTCCTAATTGGAACTCGAGGTTTCAACTTCAAACACGCAAACGAATTTAAGAGCAGATATTTTTATATTTTTTATGTCTCTAAAAATTTAATTATTGATAAGAAAAAAATTTTTCGAAACATTGCTTCGTCTTAACTGTCTACCATACACAAAACAAAAAAAAATATAAATAGTGGCCCAAAAGTAAGGAACAGAGGAATTTAAAACTTTTTACTTGACAAAAATACGGAAAGAATAGAAATATATCGAATATATCGACCGTATCAGAGACACAAAGCCTGGACCTCCTAATTTCCAGGCGGGAGCCCTAACCACTGAGCTAATCCGAGTCGATGTCCCTGGACTGATTCAACATCACTACATTCCAGTAAACGTAAGACAGTCTCACCTACCAATTCACTAATCACGATACAAATTATGGTTGGAACTATATTAATAAAAATTAGTGATAATACATAAAACTAGTTTTTGGTACATATTAGATGACTATTTCTTGTTTGTAATTTGCATTTCTTTTTGTAATTTTTTAATCTTTTAACACAGACTTTTTAATATTATAGGTTTGAAACGAAAAGTTTTTTTAGAAGATTTCCACTTGATTTTGTGTACCGTCCATATTGGTTTCATTTTGTCATTTACTGATTCTCGTTTCTCATAGTTTATCACGAGGTGATCATGGAAGTTGCCAAAAAACATTTTACAAATAAAAACAAAAAACCAGACAACAAAGCTAATTGGTTCATTTTTATTTCGCCACCAGCTGGAAAATAATGGAAACAATTTAATATGTATATATTTTTAATGTTTTCAGTGGATTGTTTCTCACTTTGAAAGTAAAATTTATCACTCTAAGGGAACGGTAAAACTGTTTAGAAGTAATAACCCAAACGGCACACAGCGACGACAGAAGATTTTAAATTTTTAGGGGAGGGGGTGAGATATGAAAAGTGACGAAATAAACTTTAGAATATATATAACAAACTGTTATTATAAAACTTCAGAATTAAACAAAGTATATTTTCTTCTTAATTATATCTTTCGGCTATTCTCAGATTGTGTTATATTTTGTTTTTATATCGCATTAATATTATTTTATAATCATTCATCAGTTTAATAAGGAAAGTAATTATTGATTCTCTAAAATATTTACTTATAAATTTAATAAGACTGATGACAGCGTCGAAAAATTAATTAGCAACGCTACGTTTCAGAATTTATTTGAATACTTCTTCAGGTTTTGTTTAGTTTGATCGTTTGTCTCAACGTTTTAATCGTTTCCTAAATGATTTTATGAATTTTAACTCATTTTATTAAAGTAGAAAGACATTTTGAAACGTAAAAAAATAATTAATCAAGGGAAATATAACGTAGGAAACAACGAATAATTCGACCAATCAGGTCACGGAAAGTCGAAATTTTGCAGTTTTTCCGCAATTTCATTGGACAGTCGTCGGCACCTGCAGTACCGTGCCTGAAACCTCAATAAAGAAGGAAATCGTCTCGACAATATTTCACCATGCACCCGATGACGGCGGATTTGAATTTGGTCGAAACGTTGAGTTTAAACGCTTACTTGACCCGGTTCATTAATCGAGAATCTTTTATTAAATGTATGTTGTTATTCGATACAGACGTTAAATATTATTTGAACTAAACGGTTTTCCTTGTTATTCGACCCATAAAAAATTACAACCCAAAATTCTAGCCATTTTTTATATCCCCCAATAATCAATTGAAGCATCGTTAGAACCTAATGTAGCGCAGTTGGATCCCTCCCTAATTTTATTCGAATTTTTGTTTATTTAATGGTCTAAAAGTTCAGCAAGAACATTATGGCTCGGCGACAGGCAGGTAAGAAGTGGTATTTCCGGGTGGCGGACGTGGTACATGCCTATCTGTGGATTTATAATATTAGGCTTGTTTTGCTGAAGGAATATTCACCCTCCAAAATTTCCGTAGAACACTGTTCCCCGTGTCCTGGAAAATTTCCCTCGGTGGACGAATGAGTCATCAGGACTAGCGGAACAAACCCACGAGGGGTAGCGTTTTCCCATGGAGAAGGGATTTACGAGTTTAGATGATAGACGAGAAACCGGAAAATAAGCATAATGGTTCTAGACGGTGAGAGGGCGAGGAGGTAGAGAAGGAGACTTGTTAAAGGCGTTGAGTAGGCGAGGTGGAAGTGAGGAGAGTTGATCAGGACGTAAAAAGGGATGAGGAAGCTAGAGAGTGCTACAATAGTTGGAAGCAGATGTGAATTGTTCCACTTTAATTAGTTGTTTATGAGAACAAGGAAGGCAAGACGGAAGACGGAGGAGAAACTGGGTTCTCCTCAATCACCGACAGTACCAGGTTCATCCCATTTTCCGCCGACAGAGGGAAATATACAATTTAACCCTTAGGAAGAAGGAAAATCCGGTCACCAATTAACCTGTATCAAGACACGAATGAAGATAAAAGAAGCTTGTCAAGTGAACAAAATAACTGCGGCGCGTGGTTACCCCTGTAATTATTTAACCTTGATATTTAAAAATCGTACCCTTGAATTAATGTATTTGTTTATAATAGCGCGCAAGACTCCTTTTAAGTGTTTTTTATAAATATAATTTTTATATCATATCCTAAAGCGCAAATAATTTAAATAAAACCCCCATAATTTTTACTCTAACATTTCCACATAACCTATGTTTCAAAACAAACCGTCACGCAGATTGAAATACGGTAGGAAGTTAATTATCTTATACTTGTAAAGCATTAAAGCTTCAATTCACGAAGGCCAACGTAGCTTGTACCGACAAATTAGAACAAGCGTAGAAGATTGTAAAGGAAGTCGTATCGCTTCTACCAGACAGAAAGGAGCAATCCACTTAATATAAGGAAATAAATAGTTATATGCGTCAAACACAATAAAGTACAGTTGGCATTCAGATAATATAGAATGAATAATTAATAGCCCAGTCAATATTTATAATTAGTTTTCATATTAATAAAGTTATAGTCAGAAACCAACGAAATTTTAATTGGCAGTGTTACTTTTTAGTACTTATTTGCACACTTCTTCAATAAATGTTTCGTTTGAACGTTTGTCTTAATGTTATAATAGTTTTCTAAATCCGTTTATGAATATTAATTTTTGTATTAATAAGAAAAGACATTTTTAAACGTGAAAAATTGTTAATTAAACAAAAATTGTTATTAACTTGTTATCGAATCAGTTGATTAGTATTAATTAAAGCAGACAGCCAATTACGGACCTATTTGAACAAATACTATTACGACGTTTCATCTGCCAAATGGTAGAACCTTCTCATGTACAACTTTAAATTAGAATCTGATGTAGACGAACAGGAAGATGACATTTATAGAAAGTCTGAAGTTTTACGTACAAACTAAAGTGTAACAGATTCTGCTTGATAAAAATTTTAGGTTTAGAGTTAACTTATTAAGACTGGTAATAATATCAAAGATGGTTCCACAAAATATTCCAGTCAATATTATAAATATGAATATTATTATGATGATAATTAGAAAATCAAAATTGAAATAAAAAATTATCATCATAATAAATTATTTGTCAGTCTTTAAACAAAAATTTTTTAATAAATTCCTTGAAGGAAATATGAACATTATTATAGAATTAAATGAAAAATCCCAAGCCAAGAATAATAAATTCAAAACTCAATTTATTGGTTTTAAGAAAACTGATAAGTAAACATACGTCCAAATGTGTCGGGAAACAAAATAATTTAAAATTTAATTATTATCAATACAACGTTTCATCCGACTTTGAGAACTTTTTCAGGTAAATTCTTAAATGGATATACTGATTACATTGTGAATAATTTGGTGTGTCAGTCTGTAGTTTTTTTTAATAAAGTAGAATGCGTTTCTACTGAAAATTAGTGGTTTGACCTCTGTTTCTTTGATCCATGTTTTATACGCACACTTTGTTTGGCCCATGTAAAATCTCATAAATTATATTTTAAGTCATTCAGAAAAATAACTATGAAAGTTCTCAAATTCCATAGATTGGTTAAACTTTAACGTACTTCCACCTCTCTATCCCTTAAATTCTATCTTCATTCTCTCACTTTCACGATCTTCAGATCCTCTATCACATCCTCCACCAATCTCCTTCTTGGTCTTCCTTTCTTTCTTGTCGAATATAGTCTAGCTTTGAATATTTTTGACGGTGTTCTATTTCAGTCTATACGATTTAGATGGCCCATCCATTGCAACCTTAAAGATTTGATGTATCGTGTTACACCTTTTCCCTTCATGATTTGGTTAATCTATTCATTATATTGAATTCTCCATGTTCCATGACAGGTCCGCATATTCTTATTATTATCTTCCGTTAAAATTTCCTTAGAGCATCTTGATCTTGTTTTGTCAATGTCAAAGATTCTGCCCCTATATTTTACCACTGGTCTTATTAGTCTTTTATATATTTCTATTTTATCTTTCCTGAGTAATATTTTTCTTTTTAACAGTTTTGAGTTTGCAAAGTACGCTTTATTTTCTGCTTGGATTCAATTTATTATACTTAAACTTACACAAACTGACATTTAATGCAATATTTATCTATCAATCATGTTTGTTATCCTCTATGAATTTAAATTAGCCGTGAAAGTTGGAAGCGGAATTTTGTGCGCTTTTACTTGTTATTTGATATAAATCGTTTTTTTCTTATTTACTGACCGAGTGTATCAAATCTTGGATAATTGGTTTTAAGAAAATACTCAATTTTATAAACCGAAAAATGGCCGTCAGCTGGCTTCAATAAATTATTATCATTCTTCATAAAACAAGGACGACAGTTATTAGTTTAATCCGTATACTAAAACACTTTTACAAGGATATGAGTATCTATTTTGTAAGTCTCTGCAAAAAGGAAGAAGCAATCAATTATTTTCGAGGGTGCATAAATTTCTTGCATTGTCTCATTTTTTGCTATTGAATTTGATAAAAGAAAAGAAGTAGACATTGGAGAATAATATGTTGGTCACAGGACTTTCCTCAGAATGTAAAACATAATTATATTTAAAATAAAATAATTTTCAACCAGTTTTATAAGACAGTTTTTTATTTTTAATTAAACAACGTTTCGGCGCCTATTCGCACCTTCTTCAGCAGGATTTTCTCTTCACAATAAAATTATTGTTATATCGATAAGAGAAAAACTTGAAGAAGGTGCGAATAGGCACCTAACTTTATTTGATTAAAAATATAAGAAAACTGTCCGAAAAAAAAAACAATCGCTAATTATTTCATTTTAATATCAGACGTTAACTGATTTTACAATTAGGTTTAGTTTTATTGTTACTTACAACAGACATCGGCTGTAAAGTCAGGATACACCATACATTACATCAGCTAACAAATATTTATAAAAGCCAAAATTTAATAACCACGCAATTAACTACCCAAAAATCTTTAAATACCTAAGTAGAGTAAACAAGACGGGGTAGAAAATTTTTGAAGACACGTCAATGAACACAAACACATGCATAAACAATGGAAATGTCGTCACCTCTTGGAGCTGCAATTACGAGGAATCATTTAATTAATTTAATTAATTATAAATCTCTGAGATAACGTTTAAATCTGATAAATAATATAATTTATTAAACAATTTAAGAATTTTTATCATAAAAATACTACGAATAATGGAAAAAAGTCATAAAAAAGATGAATATAATTTATTGAACAAAAAAGGAATTTTTAAATTATAAAAACACTTCAAAGAGGGGCCAAAAGACAGAAAAAGAAGAAATTTAATTCAATTGAAACGATTCGTCCTCAACTTTCAGACCTCTACAGCTCATTATTTAATATTATTGCCACAAAATCCGGGGGGAAAAAGTTGGGGACGAAACGTTTTATTTAATATTAAATTCTTCTATTTCATGACTTTCAGCACTTCTTTGCATTTCATTTACGCCATACTTTTACGTTTCTTCAAAATTATAACAATAATTTTAAAAAGGTTTCGAATTTTTGAAAGTCCAATAGCACGAAACATCGTAGCTATTTTTTTTAACATCCGCCTAACTATATTTATACCTGTACCGTTCTCCTTAGTATTATTAATTTTAATAAACGATCCTTTCTATAATTTTTTTAAATTTATATATCTTTAATATGCCAAGACAACTCATTGGTCTTCCTCGAAAAATTTTCAGCCAGGTTTGTTGTATATTATACTTTTTTTAAAAAACAAAAACGCATGAAAAACACTACAAACCATGAATCACCTGACTACCGTAAATACCAGAGGTAATCGAACGACTGTCAGGAAGAAAGAAGTTAGTAGCTTTTCCCATGGTTGGTAACAAAAATTTATCGGCCCTTTTTTTTAAAAAGGAAGGCGACGCTAGAGGGGGAGAGAAAGCGTACTTTCGAGGAAGAACGAAGGGTCTTGAGAAATTTCACACCTAAGTGCCAAAGGCCCAATTAGGGAGATCGAGCGCTCATTATAGCAGCTCACACCTGAGGCCCGCACCACACTGTCTCTTCCTTGGATAAACAAAAAATAAGAATAAAAAGGTTAGACGTGGTGAAAGGAAAATAACGGTCGCTCAAATTTAGAACGGACAACGTCAAGTGTTATGATGACGACGAAGACGACAGCTCAATTCTACGTGATGCGGTTAATTACCACACGGGCCGTTAAGTGTTAGTACATAACTCATAGAAAGGTCATCTGCCTTGAAAAATGGAAGTAGTGTATTTGAAA
The DNA here is from genome assembly GCA_034510155.1 of Eucriotettix oculatus. Taxonomy (NCBI): domain Eukaryota; kingdom Metazoa; phylum Arthropoda; class Insecta; order Orthoptera; family Tetrigidae; genus Eucriotettix; species Eucriotettix oculatus. The sequence continues at coordinate 200,855,601 of CM067377.1, read as the reverse complement.
CTAGGTAATAAGACTAATCAGTGAAAATTAAAATACATGTCGTAATTCCTGTAGAATAAAGTAAGTTTTAAGTCATTGGAACAATGTTACGGAAATATTCTGCACTTTCTTAATCTTATTTTGCAGACACAACGAAAAAGAAATTAATTCTGAAAAAACCAAATTTTTAAAACTCTTTGAAAAATAAGGAAAATAAAACAGAAATGCCTGCTATCATTCAAATTGAATGAGATACTTTTATTTATTTTGTGATGGTATTTATTCCCCAGACTAGTCTGAAATTAACACATTCTGTGCAAGCCTTTTCACTTCTACGCAGCCACCACATCCCACATCCTCCTTAATCTCCTCTGCGTGTTCCATACTGGGCCTGCCTCTTCTGTTCACTTCCCTTTAAGGCTAATTATACGAGACCCTCATGTCTCAAAACATGGCCTGTTATTATATATCCCTTCAAAATCTTCCATATTCTTCTCTCTTACCCTATTATGCTTAGAACTATCTGGTAAGTTACTCTATCCACACATCTCATTCTCCTATAGCACCACATTACAAAGCGTTCTATTCGTTTTCCTTTCCGCAACTGTGACCGTCCACGTTCTGCACCTATATAACACCCCACTTCATACGAATATTTTTAATAATGATTTTTAAATATTCACCCTTATATCACCTGTGAGTTCCTCTAATTTGTCAAAGCCTTCCTTGCCTGTGCTATCCTACTCCAGTTATTATTCTGCCCAAGTAGCACAATTCCTTAACTTCTTTCAAAATATCCCTTCCCAATCTAACAGTCTTTGTTCATGACATATATTATGGTTTCCAAATATTCTTCTGACTGCCCTAATACTACAATATTATCGGGCGACAGTAGGGTTTTTATTTCATCTTTCTGCAATGAATATATATATATATATATATATATATATATTGTAGAAGATTCCGCGTTCCTTCTACTTCGAGGATTTATAATTCTTTTTAGGGCGCCAGGTATTTTTCACAAAAAATACCAAAATATGATTTTAATAGTTTTAATTCCTATCAGAGCATGAGAAAAATTTTTATCTGCAGGGCGTGGTCATTTTCTCGTCGTCCCGCCGACACAACCTACTCCTTCCACTACCCCATGGCGACTCCCTAAGTCTCGCCAGACTACATTGTTGGCCCAAGTTGCGTAAGTTCCTCAACAATTGCAACTCGCAAGCTGGCCTGCATTGTTAAGTGTAACTTTTCATGTTATATATATATATATATATATATATATATATATATGCATCTGAATAGTATCTAACGCTCTGATGATATTTAGTTCGTAATTGTGAGCAATAGAAAGATAAAACTCTTTCATCACCTGGAAATATAGTATAATGTCAGCTATTGGAATTTTCACTCCCGGTAAAATTTTCATAATTTTTTTGTTTACTTTAATGCTTTATTTGACTCTTGGGTTAGATATTGAAGAAACAACAGATTATTTTTTCCGATATATAATTTAACGATATATCACCCTAATTTTATATAGTAAATTAAGAATCGTAATGGATGATTATAAGGTACAAAAATTGATAATGATTTAAAATATTTTTTTCCACAGAATAACAATTTTGGAAACTATTATATAAGTAATTTATATTTACTTGCCTTTCATTTTCATTTATGTATCATGGAAATGATATTCCAACCCCAGAAATGTTTTAAGGTTTTTTGTTTGTTCGAAATATTATCATAGAATTTACTGGTACTTAAATGACAGCTTATGTAGGTAACAAGTACCTTTAATAGACATAGATACCTGAAACTAAATCAAAATTAACCTTATAAAATATTTAATTAAAATTTTAACAGCCCCTGATTCTTCTCCTCACATGTAACAGAAACATTAGGACCCCGTAAATCAGGACTCGTTTCCATGAAAAGTTATTTTATCTTACATATAAAAAATTTACAGAAAATATTTTAATTCTATAATAGTTCTGACTGTACTTCCATTAATAAAGGTGAAAATTTTACGGCCAAAAAATTGTCAGAATTAAAATTGTTTATTAATTAAATTACTTCACTACGTTTCGTTCCATTACATTGAACCTCCTCAGGTGATAGAAAAAAGAACTTAAGGAATTTTTTTTCTATCACCTGAGAAGGTTCCAAGTAGTGGAACGAAACGTAGTAAAGTAATTTAATTAATAAACAATTTTTATTCTGACAATTTTTGGCCGTAAAATTTTCAGCTTCATTAAATATTTTAATATTATGAGTTTATTTCATTCCATGTGGAATTTTACTATGAATTTGTGTTTTTCTTTTCAGCTGACGTTTCTGAAGGATCGTGAGATACATTTTCACAGGCTGCTAGAGGTTATAGACGTTTATCTTACACGAAGTGCTGTGCAGAGGTTCGTACTGCGAAAGACTGCTTCCGCTTCGAGGTCCAGTACATGGAGTGTTCCAAAAACAGAACATTCTCTAAATAGAAAATACAAAGGTTACAAATTAAATACAGTAAGCAAATAAAGTTGTTTGCTTTGAGTGGGACCGGAACCTGAGTCTACTTTTCTGTAGTGCAGCTCGATGACTGCAGGTTCTAAGATTACTAATATTATAAATATATTTTGCTTAAACGACGAGAAAAAGAGAGGTTTCAAATTGCGAAGATTTTAGAAAATGGTCTCAACGCTCTAACATGAGATGTAACTTAATAATCGTTAATTAGCTTCAGATAAATCTGAGAATGGTTCAAGGTGTTTGCAAAATGAAAACCCGGTACATTTAAAGGGAAATATAAAGATAATATGTTAGTGAAGGAAAATGTAGTACATGAAACTCAAAAATAATGATTTAAGCTTTATATTAAACGAGAATTGAAACATAAGCCAGAAAAAAAACTCTACGAAGCTTAAAAATCCACCTTTTCTTGAACAAACGTAAAAATATAGGCTGAAGAAGAAAGAAGCTTTATTAAAAAATAATAATAAAGAAGACTCAATTAGAACTCAAAAAATTGGTAACGCTAAATAATATTCCTTCTTTAATTGAATAATAAATACTAGTAATAAATTACCTGTTGCAGTCTTCCAGGAAAATTTTTCAGAAGAAAGATGATCTCGTAAAAATGGTTTTAGAGATTTATGAGAGGTCTTTGAATTCCGTTATTTGTTGTTGTTGTGGTATTCACTCCTAAGACAGGTCTGATCCAACCCTCAATGCCAACCTATCTTGCGCAAGCCTTTTCATTTCCTCATAACTATCACAACCAACAACATCCAGAATATGCTTAGTCTGTTCCATCCTTGTCCTCCCTCCTCTATTCTTACATTACACACTTCCCTCAAATCCTAATTTTACAAGACCCTCACGAATTTCAGCATTCGCCTATAGCATCACACTTAAGAGCCTTCTATTCTTTTCCTTTCCCCAACTCCTATCGTCCACTATTCGCACCCATATAACGCCACGCTCCATACGAACCTTTTTAGCAACGATTTTCTTATATTCACATTTATATTACCCGTAAGTAATTTCCTCTTTTTCGCAAAAGTCTTCCTACTATACTTCTACCATCCCAAGTAGCAGAATTCCTTAACTTTCGTCAAAATATCCCTTCCTAATGTAACACCCTTCGTTATTCCACTGTTTCCCAAACTACACTCCATTACCTTGCACTAATTAAAATGGATTATGTCGACGTATAATGATGGTATTAATTTTAATACAGGAGAATTCAGGGCCAGTACAAGAATAAATTGTTGTAATGCATTTATTATTAGAGGTATTTGTTTAATTTGTTGACCAAATAAACTTCAGGAATAATCCTATTCAGTTTTTATAAAGAAATTTACATTTTCAAATATCTTTAACGAATTAAAATGTCAAATTTTAGACTCTTGACGAATCTGATGTTATAAAGTATGAGAACTTGAATATCTTAGACCTATGATAATAGTTTTTTTTTAATTTTGCCAGATGATTCATGTTCCAGTTATGAAATGCAACAGGCATTCGCTGAAGGAAGTTGCAGACCTGAGGTGGCACACGCACGCAGTCTGGTAAGAAACTGTAATCTGTATCGATGGCCAGTGTCCATCTGTGCTGAGCCAACACCTAAGCCTCTTATAGTAATAAGAGAAGAACTGGCTGGGGAGGAAGCTGCAGGACATCCATTCACCACTCTCGAAATACGACGCATTTCATCTTTATTTAGGGAATCACCGGTACAGCTCCACCCCTCGGTGATGGGCCACCTACAACAATCCTCTTATTTACCTCTTCACGTGACTCTACACGGAAATATGTTTCAGTTATTTTCACAGATTGACAGGATAATATAATTAACATATATATATATATATATTAAATGTTGAGACCATATTTCACCAAAGACAGCGAGCGTGTCCAAGAAGATCCACTTTATATTTTGATTCCAATTTATTTTTTAGGAAGGGAATTGAAAGGGAGGGATGCGGAAGATACAGTAAGGTAGCCAAAGGGTTAACTAGGACCCCCGGGCTATGGTTTAAAGATCCTACCCGGTGTTTCACCCAAAGAGATGCACGGAAAACCTGCATCAGGTAGGTCGGGCATTGGGTACTATTTCACGCCCTTACGAATGATGAGAGACGAGTTGGCTGTGCGGTCGCAGCATTCCCTTCTCCATGGCAGTTGGCCAGTTGGCTGATTTATGCAACGAGATCAGGACAAATCTTGCCTTATGCCCAAGGTCTTCGACCCCAGTACATATACCTCCTAAAATAGGTGAAGGTGTCTCGGCATGTGAGAACTTAGGTAAAAAAAAGAGAGAGTGCGAGGCATTCCCGATATAATCAGGTGAACCCCGCAGTCACTCTGGGGTGAAGCACCTGCGAGAAAACTCCGGCAGGAAGATGCCAATTTCTTTCTGTTTCCCCATATATTTCATTAACGTGGTACTTAATACAACTGAAAGCGAACATGAAGGATCATCTGATATTATTTCTGGATAAATATTTAGGAGCAGTGAAAGCTTGAACCGTGACGATGAAGATGTCTCGATTTTCCCCCAAAGAAGAACCAAACATCCGCTAACTCAGGTGTGATCCAAATAACCACTTGCCCGAATTAAACCGGTTAAAATTTGGCGCCCAACGTGGAGATTGACGTAAGAGTATTGGTCTTGCAATACAGCTATTAATCTTGAATGTTTAATATAGATACCTTCTTCGAAATACGTTACTATGATGCAATGGTTATAAGCATAAACATATACTTGTATGTGTTACGGACTGAAAAATAAAATAACTCTAATTAAAGATCGAAGGCAATTGTTGATGAAATAGTTCTCCGGATTCCACACGTGAAAAACTGCGATTAAGACGCTAAGTTTCGATGACCATAAGCTGTGTTGGTCCATCTTGCAGGTAAGTTGTGAAGACAGGTTGTTGTGTAATACTTCCTTGGCATATGAGAAGTTATAAATTTCCATAAATTATAATAACATATACACTTCATATTTATTGTTTTGTTTATGATGGTTAAAGGTAAGTGTTACTTAAAATTCTTTTTGAGCCATTGGATCAAATATCAGCCGTTTGCTTTCATTAAACCTAGCAGATTAATTCAATGGATTCTAATCCTATTTTGAGTAACAGGCTACATGTGGGTGATCGTGAAACAGGCAAATCTGCTTTAATAGCAATGGGATCAACGAAAAACTCTTACCGTATGCCATAAAGAGACTCCTCAAACTACTCGATGTCGTCTCAGATTTCAGGAGACTTATTTTGGTTTTAGGCCAAGGGGAGTAAAGTAAAGACGAATATCAGATAAGAGGATGTCAGCCCTGACGGACTTTCCAGAACTTCACCTGGTTCTGTCCCATTCCCATCCCATGCTTAAGTTTTTTTTGGGGGTTAACAGGCTACATGAGAGTGATCCTAAAACAGGAAACTCCCCCTTAATAGCATAAGAAGGGAATTTAAAATGGAAGGAAGTCGAATTCTGAGTTGCATACCAGAAATTGCAAAAAAAAACTGCGAGTTATAAGGTTTCCTTCAACAATTCATCAAGAATTTTCTGTCGAATGAAATACTGTAGGGGTCTACTGCAATTAGGCAACCAGTTATTGTAGCTATAGTGGACTGTATTTTTCTGTATGTATGTACCTAATTAATGTACCCGTAAGACGCTGAGAGGTTGTGGTGTTCAGTCCTAAGAGTAGCAACCCTCCATGCTTGCGCAAGACTTTTCATTTCCTCATAACTAGCACAACCCACATTCTCATAATCTCATAATCTGTTTAGCGTATTATATCTTTTATCTCCATCTCCTGTTCTTACCCCACACACTTCCCTCTAATGTTAAATTTATAAGGCCCTAATGCCTGAAAATATGGCCTATTAATCTATCCCTTCTCTTGTTCAACGTCCTCCATATTGTTCGCTTTTCCACTATTCTGTTCAGAACTTCCTCGTTAGTTTCTCTATCCATCCATATGATTTTCATAATTCGCCTATAGCACAACATATCAAAAGCTTCTACTATATTCCTTCCCCCTTCCACGTTTTGCACCCATATAAAGCCACGCTTCTTTCCTTTTCCGGAACTCCTAAAATCCACGTTATATTACCCGAAATCAAATCCCTCTTTTTAGCGAAAGTCTTCTTTGCCTGTGCTATCCTACTCTTTATGTCTACTATACTTCTACCATCCTTAGTTATTACGCTTCCCAAGTAGCAGAATTCCTTAACTTACGTCAAAATATCCCTTCCCAATGTAACACCCTTTGGTATTCCACTGTTTCTTAAACTACACTATGTTACCCTTGTTTTACCTCTATTAATCCTTATATTGAACTTGTAGCGCAGTAGAACACGCGTCCAATTTTTTTTTATTATTATTTACTGAAACTTAAATAAGAAATATTCCGGCATGAGCAAGTCGCTTGCCAGGAAGAAGGGGTTTATCCACGCGCCGTCTTGGCGGCTCGGAATAATAACAAAGGTACTGCGGCAGACACCTGGACCATAAAGTTCGGACACCTCGTCGCCGGTTTCGGAATTTCTTAATCTGCCTGGTAATTTTGTGACCGGGTGGCGTAAACCAAGGATATGATTGGAGGATATCTATCCCTGCCACCTTAGTGATAGCTGTCGGATAAGTGGGGACACGGTTTTAAAGATGCTGGCGGAGACAATTTTGGGGAGATTTTTGCAGGGGATGGCGAGAGGATATTGAAGGAGAGTGGTGGAGAAAGAGGTTGCTGGTGATACAAGGTGGTGGTGAAAGGAGATTGGCAGCAGAGTGGTGGAGAGAGGAGATTGGTGGTGAGGTGGCAGCGTAGACCATGCTTTGATCAGCCCAGGAAGCAGGGAAGAAAGGTCTTAACAACAAGGGAAGAAAGAGAAAAAAATCGGAGTTTCCTCAATTTGGCAGAGCAACTTCGTACTATTGTCAACACGGAAATTACAGCGAGACGCCTATGAAAACAACTCAGGTTCGTCAACGAACAGATCTGCTACACGTGATCACCCAAACCATTAACACCCTGAGATCATTAATACAATCCCATTTTAATTAATTACTTTTGTACATTTTTACACGCACTACCCATATTAAAATTATTGTGTTTACAATTAATAAATGTATATATTTAAACCCAATTATTAAATTCATTAATTAATATTCGCCCATCATTTACAAACTCTTTCTCCAGGATTCCGTTCGTGTCATTTACTGAGAGGTTATGACGTCGTAATGTAGTAGCAGTGCGTGATGATCTCGCTGATGGTTTATTCAGGTGTTGAGAATATTATTATCTAATACTGTATTATAATTCCTGGTATCACCGGGCACCCTGATAGTTGGGGATAGTAAAAATATTTTAATCTACGGATTGAACTGTTGTTCTCTTATCATGCTTGGTAACGATGTTTTTTTTATTTTGTATTTTCGTATAGTTAAATGATAATCCAAGGGATGTAAGTAATGAGAGACTGTCTCTACTGCGACATTTGCAATTTCCCAGTGAGGTTCCGTGGACTATCTCCCTCCCAACTTTACGTGAAGATTCCGATATTAAAATGAGACGCGGGCAGCGAGCGCCGCTCTGGCAGGAACCCTTGTTTAGGTAGCTTCTTGGAGAACTCTTGAGCAGAGTATTGGATTTCTGGAGATGCAAAACTTTGAATAAATATTAACAAACAAAGCTTAGGAACGATTCAGAAGTTCAAGTCTTTGGAGAGCCATATTCGGCCTTACTTATTGCATATTTGGAAAAATCTTATATCATCCCATCCCGTGGCTTGTCCGATTCGTAATAAAGCTTTTCTTTACTACGGAGAGAACAAATTCTTTCTTCTGGGCCATCCGAGTGGAGGGAAATTACCTGAGAAAGAACTCATAACTGCAGCGGATATTAATATCATTGCGCACATGTGAATATGCATCAGGAATTACCCCAGTAATAATCCACCATTTCCTCTCCTACATTTTTAATTTTAATTGATATGATATTGTAATGGTAAAAAACCTCAATACGGAATTTGGCGGTAAAAAATCAAAGGTAGTCGGCTTAAGGGGAATTAAAGAAGGCTGCAAACAGAGTAATGAAACGTACAAAGTTTGGCGCCCGTTCGGGATTCCTAAAAGCGTTGAGTCTCCATGACACCTGGCTGAAACGAGGCCTGGTATTTTCCCTAAATATCGTTGTTAAGTGGGATGAATGGCTCCTCCCAAATTATTGTGGCACATACTTTTAACTGGAGAAGAATTTGTCCCCACCACCGGAGGAGCGGGAAAAGTTAATTAAAAGGGAGGTAAACTGATTTTGAGGCAACTGGCAATGGACTTTATGATTTTGAAGACGGACGGAGAGGAACTTGGAGTTAGATTTATAGAATGAAGAAAGAGAAAGAGTAACTAAGTACAAGATTGAGAGATTGTTTATATCTGTTGAGTGGTCGGGAATTGGATGATCAAGGGCTGATGCTCTTGATCGTGGGAGTGTCTAAGAATATTAAATTAGCCAGGTTTTCATTTCCCATTTTCAGTTTAGAGGGATCTGTGGGGACTGGCACGAGATCTGATGGCGAGCGGTAAGTACCATGCAAAGCATAAGACGGTAATTAATATCTTTTTATCCTTTCTTCCGATTTCCTTCTACTGTAAATTCCAAGTAGGGTTTTGGTTTTATGAGAAGGCCCTTAAGTACGACCCCAGAATAGATATCATTTTGTTTTTGTTTAATTTTCATCTTTAATTATCCTTTTCTATCTTCCAAGTAAATACTGATTTAAATTAATTTATTTTCCCGCCAATAGGCGGAAGGAACGTAAACTAATATAATCAATAAATGGAAATGTAATTTATATCAATTATTACTGAGTGTCATAAATTTCTATTTCTTTCTAAACTAAAATGATATTGTAAGCTATTTAAATAATTAATAAATCTGTAATTTTATTAATACAATTTTTTAATATTATTGAAAACAAAGGGGTGTGGTTACAAATAAAGTGTCAGTCTACAATGCTACTTGATCACAATCCTCCACTAAACCCTTTGAGTTTTCTTTGTTTTCTTGTTATACTGTTATTAGAATCCATTTTTTTATTTCTTAATCTATCCACGTAAAACAACTTGTCAAATATCTGATCAATAAATTACAAAAGCTTCGTGAAGCAGAGTAAAACTATTCTTTTAAATGGCGCTGCTGTTTTACTCGGTACAGGATTTTCTTAATCGTCCTTCTAGTATTTAAATCAAGGTTCCTGCTGCAAGTGTTGAATGAGCTGCCTTGTAAAATAGCACATCACATATCTTAAAAATTTCTATTCAGTTTTTTCTGCTCTTTTGTTTGTTTGTTTCATGTATTGCCTGGAGCTACTACAGAGGGAAGGACAGTTTCCTGGTCCAAGTAGTTAAAACTCCATTGCGTGTTACTCAGTGTGTGCTTGTTTGTGTTTCCCAGTGTGTGTCAGTGTTGTGTTTATATTGACTTTTGCCTATATACACTTTCTTTTACTAATTTATTTTAAGTTTATTTGTCTTTAATTATGTACTTTATTTTGTTCATTTTTAATGTATGACGTATCCTATTTCCTCAATCGAGGATTGATGGAAAGCAACAATAAATCTAAATCTAAACGTGGACGGGGGAAGGAAAATAGTAGAAGCCTTTAAAATGCGGTGTTATAGGACAATGAGATGGGTAGTTATAATCACTATCGAAGGAAGTTCTTTACAGAATACTGGAAAAGCGAACAGTATGGAGAAGTTTGACTAAGAGAAGGGATAGATTGAGACATGAGGAACTTGTAAAATTGGAAGTATAGGGAAGTAAACGGAAGAGGCCAGTCTAGGAGGACCAGTCTAAGGACTCGATATAACAACGCTTTTAAATGCTGCCTTAGGAATGTAGAACATTGCCACATTTCGCAAGACTGAAGCTGTTTCGCGTATAATATGAGATTCAAAAACCAAGTATATTTTCCCACAATTGTTGTCTGGAAATATCTGGGGTGACCTTTACACGCATTAATGCGATACAATGGAAAACTGTCACCACGCTTCCCATCAATCAAGTTTAGGAAAATTATTGAAAATAACGACAGTGTTACCAACATTAAAAATTAGTCCAACGTTCCGTATCATATCTCAAGTTATAAATATAAATGCTTTGAAATAGGGGGAATGGTTTAGATTCTGGCTTAGAAAGGAAAATGGAAAAATGGAATCATATGGGGAAAAAAAGACAATGAGTGTATGCCATCTGTAGGGGGGGGCAATGGAACTATTTTGGCTCCACTGTTGTTAATAATCCAGTTTACGTGTTGGCTGATGGTCACCGTACTTTCCATGTTAAGGTAACGTCTTTCATACATACGTCGAGTAGTGTCGAGACGCACCTGGACGACGCGCAGGCCCCGCGTCCTCTCCCCCTCCCCTCCCCTCCTCCCCCTCCCCGTCCTTTTCTCCCCGCAGACAGTACAGTTATTATTGGTATTTGCACAGCTCTTGGCCTGCGCATATTAGCTGCTCAAGCACTCGCCAAACTCCCTCCGATGAGCTTTCCATGAAAATGAGTTTCCCTGGGCAACGGTGTCCAGCAGCAGGTGTCCGAATAGCTCCCTAACAAGGCGTACTTTCCGGGGAGAGAAAAAAACATTTTGCAGAAGAGATAACTGGACCACGGAACCAAAACAGCAAAAAAAAAATTACAGCTTCACGTACAAATTTCCCTGAAAACTGTTGGGAAACAATTCATAAGCATTCCGCAAAAAAAAAGAAGTTCGTTCCTTGTTTTCACAAGAGGAGGAAATATTTTCCCTGCTTTCATCCATCGCTGGGGCAATTTTTTTTTTCTGCAAAGCAACTACGGACAGTGTACCTAGCAACAGATTAATTCACTTAATTACAGATTTTTGATTAAATGACTTGTAACAGTCTCTTTTTCAGATTTTATTTTATTTAGATAATGAACTATGCTAAGTTTCGCCTCTCATTTGAGACTTATTCAAGTATAAAAATTACCTGTTCATGGACCACACATCTTTGGCAAAAATTGAAACTGACAACTCATTTAATTAAAGAACGAGGTCTTTCCCGGTGAACGGCCTCTCGGCTTCCCAAACCGAGTCAAAGAGATCATCAGTGACGTAGCAGTCTGAAGAAGATGGCAGAGAAAACCACTGAAACGTCACTGATAATCTCTTTGACCCGGTTGGAAACCCGAGAGGAATTTATACTACTCATTTAATGTTTATTTAATTGTGAGATAAAATATTAATTTTGTCATGTCAAAGAGACTATCAGTGACAATTCAGTCTGAATAAGATGGCAGAGAAAACCACTGAAACGTCACTGATAATCTCTTTGACCATGTTTAAAACCCGAGAGTAATTTAAACTACTCATTTAATGTTTATTTAATTGTGAGATAAAATATTAATTTTGTCATGTCAAAGAGACTGTCAGTGACGTTTCTGTCTGAAGAAGATGGCAGAGCAAACCACTGAAACGTCACTGATAATCTCTTTGACCAGGTTTGAAACCCGAGAGGAATTTATACTACTCATTTAATGTTTATTTAATTGTGAGATAAAATATTAATTTTGTCATGTCAAAGAGACTATCAGTGACATTTCTGTCTGAAGAAGATGGCAGAGCAAACCGTTGAAACGTCACTGATAATCTCTTTGACCATGTTTAAAACCCGAGAGTAATTTATACAACTTCATTCAACGTTTACTTGATAGGGAGATAATTTATTAATTTTGTGATATTATCCGTACATTTGACTCGCCTCAGTTTGATTTTCTACTGTAAAGTATAATTACTTAACTGCGATTGGAATTGATCCCGGTTGAAGATTTTCAACTAGTACACAAAAAATTAAATACGTAGAGGAATGTATGACAAAAATAGTAAGTCTAGAAAAATAAGTAAACCGCATTTGATAAACACTTCCAACCAGAATGTAGAAAGATAACTGCAACTGTATGTCATTATTGTTTAGATGGAGGAAGGAAAATAGGGTCAAGTATAACGAGGAAAATAAATTCTTTTCGCTACTCAATACGGGGACAAATATGCAAACAAGCGTTAATTTAGTAACTCTACTTACACTTCACTGACAATGTCTTCAGTTCTTCCAACAAAAAAAATTGTTAGAATTAAATATACACATCTGTAATATATTTATTTATTTGTATTTAACTGTTTAAGTTTACCACTGCAGGTAACATATTTCCTCTTACGACTAATGTTCCAAGAGACGAATATTTTCCTACTTCTGTGACTTGCTGTCGGCCTTAAGTTTTGTCTTTATGGTCTCCTCCATTGAAATACGTTGGTTTTTTTCTAAGTTTTATCAAGTATTATTAAAAACGTCTACGGTTAGAGTGAAATAAAAATATTAACTCTTGTTGGCAATTCTTTCTGTTCTCCTTCTATTCGCTATGGTTATATATATACGGCACAGAGAGCTCCACGTTTTTTGTTTATTTCATATAAAAAAATTACCTAGATATTATTAGTTTGGTACAATAATTGTTCCAGAATATACAAGATTAAAATAATGAGAGAATTCTTTTGAAATTAAAACACAGTAAAACTACAAGATTTTACTGTTAAAAAACAAGTAATGGCAAAAACTCAGAAATGGAATAATATGTTAGAATTGAAAACATTTCGTCCCACAACTTCAAAGACCTTTTCTGCTCTTCCTACATAACAATATAATTAAATATACATACCTGAAAATAATTCATTTATTTGTTTTTAAATATCAAGTTTAAATGCATTTATTTAATAGAAAAAACTGAAGAGGTCCCGAATGTCGGGGGTAGAAACGTATTTAATTCAAATACCTTACTCCATTTATAACTTTCGGCCATTATTTACCTTTCATATTAATGGAGGCAGGCAGCTGTAATTATAATTTAATATCAAGAAAAGATATCATAAAGAAAGAAAGAAAGAAAGAAAGGGGTAAGACAAGTACGCAGTTAGTCCCTCATGCTGTTTACCTGATATGTAGAACAGGCGACGAGGAAAGTTAAAACGAAAAATGGAAAAGGAATCATACTGCAGGGAGAAGAAATAAAAACCCTACGCTTTGCCGATGATATTATAGTATTAGGGGAGTCAGAAGGAGACTTGGAAACCATAATAATTGGCATGAACGGAGTCCTGGAGAAACAGTTCAATATGAGGATTAATGGAGAGAAAATAAATTAAATTGGACTGATCAGATTAATCAATTACTTAAGAAACTCAGCTCAGCTACATGTGATGCTGTCAGAGCAATGTCCACCTTCAGTGATTTAAAAACAAGAAAATTAGTATACTTTGCATATTTTCATTCTGTTTTATCATATGGTATTATATTTTGGGGCAACTCAGCAGCAGGCATAGATAAGATTTTTATTAGTCAAAAACGTGTTATTAGAGCAATATGTGAGGCAGGTTTCCTCACCAACTTCTTGCAGAACTCTGTTCAAAAAGTTAGGTATTTTCACTTTGACGTGCCAATACATTTATTCATTGATGTTATTTTTAATCACAAATAGGCACTTATTTTTGAATAATTCTGATATTCATCCCTTCAATACAAGGAACAAAAATAATCTGTATAAAAAATGTAAAACATTGTCAATTGCACAGAAAGGTGTGCATTATTCAGGGATAATCCATCTTCAACACGTGACTGCAGACAGCACAGAATTAAACAGTTGTCCGATAATCAAGGTAAATTTAAGACTGAATTACGCTCATTTTTGCTTAGCCACTCCTTCTATTCAATAAAGGAATTTATAGAAGAATCGGAGAAGAGTAATTAATTAATTAGTTTATAATAGTTTATAATACAAAACTTTGTTATAAGTATATTTATCTTTTATACAATAAAATAATGTAATAAATGTACACAGCCCTGACCCATTCCACATCCTTGAAGCTTAGCTTCTTTACAGGATCTACGGAATATGATTATTATTATTATTATTATTATTAAAGACAAGGTAATGGAGTGTAGAATGGGGGAACAGTGGAATAACAAAAACTGCTAGTTTTGTAAGGTATATTTTGAAAGAATTTAAGGAATTCTGTTACTTGGGCAGCATAATAACAAGAGTATGACATCTCAGGCGAGGAAGAGGAATTTACTTAGGGCTAATATAAATAAGTGTAAATATTAGAAAACCATTGCTAAATGTAGGAGTGTGGCGTTATAAGGGTTCGAAACGTGGACGAAAAAATTTGCAGACTGGAAAAGAATGAAAGCCTTTTAAGTGTGGTGCTGTAGCTAAGCAGAATAGGGGAAGAGCGAACAATAAGGAGGACTTTGAAGGGATAGATTAATAGGTCACGTTTTGAAACATTGGGGTCTTGTAAAAGTAGCATTAGAGGGAAGTGAAGAGAAGAGGGAGACGAATGGTGGAATACGCTTAGCAGATTAGGGGTAATTGCGGACGTTGCAGTTATGCAGAAATGAAAAGACTTGCGCAAGATATTTTAACAAGGAAGGGTTGCATCAGACCAGTCTTAGGACCGAAAACCACAACAGCAACATGAGAATAATTTTGTTAAAACTTCACAAACGGATGGTTTTATTGAATCGCAACATCGTTCCGCTGTTATTATTTTATATATATAAAAGTAACCTATTTTGTTTTATATTTTACATATTCATAATTTTTTATGACTGTTGGAGGATCGATACTCTGACCACGTGTCACTCCAAATTCGGAATGTGTCATGCAAGATGACAGTCGACTCACTAGGCCCAGGCCCTCAATGGGCTGTAGAGCAATGGAGAAAGAAAATAATAATAATAATAATTTTTTATATTTGCAGATTAAATGTTGGAATTTTTTATTTTATCAAATTTGTCAGATAAATTTATTGAAGGTTAGGTAGATATAATTAATAATTTAAATATTGGGGAAATCTGTTCACTACAATAAATTGGTAGTATGGGTTTTTTCTTTACCTCCACCTCTTTCCCTTCGTCTTGATTTATTTCTTATTTCGCGTCATTATACTTCTAAGGTTTTCGGCGTTAAATATTCGAGCAACTTGCTATAATTGTATGGGTTTGTTTTGATGTGATGTCCTTCTCTTTACCATAGGTACTGGAAACTACGTAGACAGACTGTCTTGGTGACGTAACTAGATTCTCCCGAATTGAATTCGGTGTTTTTTCTGAAACTGCAATGAAGATTGCAAATGGTTGTTTGAGTGAAGGCCAGGTCAACGGCCGCGGAGGTTTCATTCATCACTCCGAGGCAGGGATTGGTAACGGGTAAGGACCAGGTCTCATTTGTTGTGGCGTGATGGGTGCTGGTGATATTGCTGGAGTTGTTTCTTGTTAGTGGCGTCCGAGGACGAGGCGTGTCGTCGTCTGGAGGCGCCGAGGAGAGCCACCTTGAGATTTTATCCTGGGCGTTGCCTCGCACCTAAGACAAAGGGAACCATAATTTGGAGACTGCTGCTGCTGCTGCTGCTGATATCCTTCCAACCAACCGCGTGGATTACCGACCGACGGACTGACTGCTGTGGTCCCACACTCACGCACTCTTTTAACCGCGACGGAGTAAAGCTTGTTGATTGTCACCAACATGACGTCAGAGTCTGAAAGAAGAGAAACGCACATGATGAATTATGACGATGAAACAATACATAATTTTTATTAAAGGAAAACTAACTTCTTTAAATCCACGGCACTAATATGATTTAAGCGGTATAGAGCGCGTTGCCAGGCCTCCCTATCCTCTCTTATCTCTTATTATATGTAATGGACCTTCTTCAATATTTCCTTCCTTGCCACTTGTAGATACTCACCATGATTCCAATACCCATAATCTCACTGTGACGTCACCAAACTCTCCGTTAGAATCTCAAGCTGTTTACATGATGCACACTCAACACAAAAGATAATCTCTAACCTCAAAACTGCGTTTTAAACAGCTTTGCAATTTTATTATGACGTCAAAATCGTACAATTTGAAAGGTAAAAAACATTAATTTAAAAATATACACATAATTAAGTTCATGGAAAATTGATGATGAGTATCAACAAGTGGCAAGTTAAGAAATATTTGAGAAGGTGCATTACATATAATAAGAGATAAGAGAGGATAGGGAGGCCTGGCAACGCGCTCTATACCACTTAAATCATATTAGTGCCGTGGATTTAAATACTGTTCCGGGCTAATCTCTTATTATATGTAATGGACCTTCTCAAATATTTCCTAACTTGCCACTTGTTGATACTCATAATCAATTTTCCATGAACTTAATTATGTGTATATTTTAAATTTTTTTTTTACTTTTCCAATTGTACGATTTTGACGTCATAATAAAATTGCAAAGCTGTTTAAAACGCAGTTTTGAGGTTAGAGATTATCTTTTGTGTTGAGTGTGCATCATGTAAACAGCTTGAGATTCTATGGTGACGTCACAGTGAGATTATGGATATTGGAATCATGGTGAGTATCTACAAGTGGCAAGGAAGGAAATATTGAAGAAGGTCCATTACATATAATAAGAGATAAGAGAGGATAGGGAGGCCTGGCAACGCGCTCTATACCGCTTAAATCATATTAGTGCCGTGGATTTAAATACTGTTCCTGGCTAATACAAACAATTACCCTGGCAGTGCCGAGCAGCCAGCTACTTTAGACAGGTTATTTTGAAGTCGTGTTAGCATATGAAGAAAGCGGCAGCTGCGTTGATTTTTCCCCCCCTCACTGTCCAGGCGATAAATTCCAGTAAGGACAAGTCCATCCTTGTCCGCGTCGTTACTCCGGAGGAGCCTCGACTACTCCGGTTGCAAATACCGTGCATCACCTTGGGAAGCCCATTCCGAGAAATTATTTCGTTACCATGGCAACTTGGAAACAACTCAGGGCGGTTTGACATGGCAGCACGTCGTTACGCTTGAAATTTACCACCAGCAGTTGCGGCGCTAGTGAATGTCGCAGTTCGCATAACAACGTCGTCAGATGCCTCATTAATACGGCCGCACGATAATGAGAGTCCATTGTGCCGCGGAGAGATACATATCATGCGGACTTGAAACGTGTCACAACCATTTAGGTTCAATTCTCCGCGGCCCCGCGCTTCGGAGATCGTAATCAGGTGTGGCCCGCCATCTTCCCGTCACTTCCGCCGGAATCAAAGACGGCAGTCCATAGATATCCCATCAGACAAAACACTAACACTCACTATACTACAGCTGCTTTAAAATATCCTTGCCGTTGCTGCTCTGGTATTCAGTCCTAAGACTGGTCTGATGCAACTCTCCACCCTAACCAGGCTTGCGCAAGCCTTATCATTTCCTTATAACTAGCACAATCTTCATCCTCCCCCTTCTGTTCTTACCCCACACACTTCCCTCTAATGCTAATCTTACAAGACCCTCGTGTCTTAAAAACGTGGCCTATTAATCTCTTCCTTCTCTTAGTCAACATCCTCCATATTGTTCGCTTTTCCCCTATACTGTTTATAACTTCCTCTTTTGTGATTCTATCCACCAATCTGATTTTCAGAATTCGCCTTTAGCACCACATTTCGAAGGCTCCTATTCTATTCCTTTCCCCAGCTCATATCGTCAACGTTTCGCACCCATATAACGCCACGCTCCACACGAACATTTTTAGGAACGATTTCCTAAGAATCACACTTATATTAACCGTAAGTAATTTTTTTTGTGCTATCCTACTCTTTTTTATGCCTACTTACTCCTACAGTCCCTAGTAATTACGCTTCCCAAGTAGCAGAATTCCTTAACTTCTGTCAAAATATCCCTTCCCAATCTAACAGCCTTTGTTATTCCACAGTTTACCAAACTACACTCCATTACATTGGTTTTTCCTCTATTAATCCTCATTTTGAACTCACTCTCCAGGACTCCGTTCATGCCATTTGTTGCGGTTTCCAAGTCTTCTTCTGACTCCCCTAATACTACAATATCGTCGGCAAAGCTTAAGGTTTTTATTTATTCTCCTTGCAGTATGATTCCTTTTCCATATTCCGTTTTAACATTCTTCATCGTCTGTTGTATATATGAGTTAAACAGCATGGGCGACAGACTTTATCCTTGTCTTACTCCTTTCTTGGTATCGGCTTTGTTTTCTTGATCTTCTATTCTAGTTACTGCTGTCTTATGTAGAGGTTATGTATTAGTCTCCTTTCTTGAATATCCTTAAAAACTTAAACGTATACGTATAAACATGGGTGAAACCAATTGTTCCTGTTAAAACAATTTGAGAAATAAAAGTTCTTGAAATGAGTAAAGAATATCAAAGTTACAGACTTCAGCAGGCATTAAGGAGTGTTTCATTTTACCTTCCCTTTTTAGAAAAAAAAACATGACAAGTAATAAATCATATAATGAACAAATACAGACTAAAATACCTGTTTAGTAGAATTGACGTTCCGTGCCCATCTTTGGAGCTTCCACAGAGAATGTTAAATCTTCGAATTTTTTTATGGAAAACCGATGCCAAATGTATGAAATTCCAAACTTTCCAAATTTTTCATTAACCGAGGAAGTTAGACTGCGGTGACGAAACTTCGATTCAACCAACAATAAACTTTTCCTCTCTCTGGTCTTCAATTCATTTCATTTATATAATGATAAATTACACAACCATATTTACGGAAATTTACCAGAAATTATAAAAGAAATGGGAACGAAAGTTTATACTTGATCATTTTTTCGATGATGATATTAAGTTTCAATTCATAAAGTGGGTTAAATGAAGTAGAAATGCTTCAATTGAAGCTCAGGTAAAAATATATATCAGACTTCTGGTTCTTCAATACCTATATAAATAATAGCGTTGAGTATCGTTCTTCGTGAAACGCCCGGGTCACATCGGGTTACTCTCGGCTTTAGCATCGTCAAAGAAAATACTGTACGGACGGTCGACTTGAGTTCTAAGTAGTTAGTTACTGCTACTTTTTCTATTATAAATAATGTACTTCTATAAATTAACCTTTTTTTATTGGAAGACAAGAATGGAAAAATGTCGACCGGACGCAAAGACTCCCGCTTGCCGGGCGGAAACTTAACCACTGGTCCGAGAATACGTCCCGAGGTCGATTCAAAATCACTCTACTCCTGTCAATCGGCCCTACTTAATTATTACAATCAAAATTAGTTTTAGTATGAAACGACACGCAACTCGTGGTACAACATGGTGAATCTCGGGAGATCCCTATTAGGGCCAGTGTGGGACAGATTAAAACCGCACCTGCTGTGTACCGTTTCTGGAATTGTGGGAGGCGGCGGAGGACAGACAGTCTTAGTCAGCCAGCGCACGTTGCTGATGACAACGGAGGCTGCGATTGTTGCGAGCTCTTGAAGCGTGTCCTTAACAGTGTTCATTGTTCGGCGGCTACTGTGCGGTTCCCTATCACGATCCGCCGCGCAGGGTGGCGACACGGACGTGGCTCCCTTGCCAATGAAGCTCGTAAATCAAATCGATCACAAACAGCTAGTATTCTAAACAGTAGTCGGCTCCTCCGCGGACACGCTGAATTACTAAATCCTAGGGGGGAGGTGGGAGGGGACCTCCGTGTCCTATGACGTCATACATACAGAAAATATTTCGGTGTGTTGGGTTTTATTCATTTATAATAGAATTTTCCCTACGTTGATGGAAGCCAACTGTATAGAATAGTGTGGGTATTGAAAGGTTAATTTTATTATTTACAATCTTTTTTTTTTCATTTTATTTATAATCGCATTAAGAAAGTTTTCATTGGTGAATTATACAAAATTACAATTACCAATACATTTTTATCTATAAATAAACAATTTTATCCAATTTAACTTGATATTTATGTTTTCAATCTAAAAATTTAAATATACTGTGATAAAAAGGCGGATTTTGTGAGGTTGTGGCGTTATGAGGCGCAGTTCGGCCAACAACAATGGCTAGTCGGCTGAAAGATGGTGATTCCCCGCGGGAGAGTCCCGCCGAGCGTGTATAAAAAAATGACGATGGTGAAACCCCGCGGGAAAACCCCGCCGAACGAGTGTAAAAAATGAGGGCGGGGAACCCCGAAATTTTGTGAAATAGGGGAATTCCCGTCGGAAGATTTAAAAGGGAAGCCGATGGGTGGCTCAACCCCAGAAGGCAGGCGAGTGGAGGAGAAGAAAGACGTGGTCCGAGCCCCCAGAAGGCAGGCGAGTGGAGCAGAGGACGGACGTGGACCGAGCAGAAGTGAAACGAGTGGAGGAAAGGACAGACTTGGTCCGAGCAGCCAGAAGCCAGAGAGACGCACAAACATTCGAGAGGTGGATGTTTGTTGGCCCAGTAATTGTGGGTAAGCTATAAAAAAATTGTGAAACTTGCTCATTGCTCTGGATAAATAATATTTAATGATTTTTCTTTCTATTTTCAGCTACTGCATACTCCATCTCTTGAGAGACCCAAAATCCCCTGAGATTAAGCCCGTGTATTCACTTTAAATTAATAAATGAAAAATTTTAAAATTGATCATAATTTGTTCTGTTAATTAATAAATGTTTCATACCCAAAAAAGTATATTACAATACATATTGATATACTTAATAACAGTTTACAATTTAAGGTAAAATACAATCTTTTTTAGAACTTTATTTTCCCTTTCACAAACTCGTTGAAATCATTTTCTTTTCAAATTTATTTTTCTTCCCATCGTCAAATTTCGGACAGTTCTTTTTAACAGGTGTTCAACTGAAATCTGAATACGGCACTGATCACAAATCGGTGGGTGGGGGGTCTTTTTTTGTAGTGTTAAGATGAGTATTAAGCTCCACAGTTGGATGAAAATTTAATTTATAGGTCATAATGGGACAACGTTATGAAGGATTCGAATGAAAAGTGGACATATTTGATTCATATTCCTGTATTTAATAACAATTATTAAATTAAATAATTCAAAAATGAAAAACGTTAGCAATGTTAAATTTATTTTGAGACTGATTGAATATCAGGGTCACCTGTGGGGTGATCGGAAAGAAAGCAACGTGATTTACGGTAAATAGGTCTGGCAATGTGAACTCTATACAATCAAAGTTAACGATACCCACGAATCCTGCAGGTGCATTGTTAGTCGCCTGATGTCGATCCTGGCTGTCGGAATTGCTGTTGATCTCACTGTATCGTGTTCGACTTGGGCTAAAATAGCGGAAACTCCTAATCTGAAGCCTCAAGAGTAGCTTTCAATTTTATGCTCCCTAGCCGGCGACCTCCAAATTTGCCGTCATTACATCACCTCTTGTCGGCGGCTCAATATTTTCTCATCCACCGCCTCAAAATCTGCTTACACGTAGGAATCTGAAGTTTTCCAACTTAATTCGAGCAATTTCCAATAGCAACTATTTGGCGAGCATTTCAACAATTGCAGACGATAGGAAAAATTTTAGTTGCAGGAAGTAAAAAAGTGCCATCGCACAAATGGTAGCAATTCCTAATTTATCACGGCGGACATCCTACTTCAAAAGTAAATCCGTTTCAAATTAGGAACGGATTAGTCTGTTGTTTGTGAAAGGACATTTTATTCTGTTATGCAGAAAAATGTTCGTTTTCATTGACCGAAGGAATATCACACACGCACACATAATTTTTTTTAAACATTACTCCAATAAATCCCATTATTTTGAAAATATGAATGTACGTTGAACACAGATTGAATGTTTCTAAAGGTTGTTTTAAATTTTAACAATATTCCTTAATTCTGGTTTGAAATTTGCGTTTTGTTTGACCAATATAAACAGCCCCGACAGTCCGAACACTCAATTTAACAAACATTACTGTGTTTGTCATAATTATTTATAAAAACCAAATCAATTTCAGCAAAATTTAATTTATAAATACAGTAATTAAAATATCTGAGTTGATATTATAAATAAAACACAAATAATGGTCAAAATGTCCGAAATGGAGTAATTTAATTCGAATGCGTATCATCCTCAACTCTAGGAAATCCTCAGGGTTTTTTAATTAAAATATTACAAACTTCCGGTTGAATGTTCAACATTACAAACATATTTTACTGTATAATTTAAAATTAAACTATATGTATTAAGCATAGTCAATTAAATAATAAATTACTAAATTCTTCGATTGGTCGTGAACTGCATCACCTATAAAAATTGGTTTTTGCCCAAAAGAAGTCGTAACTTAAAAATATTAATTTAATTAACGCCAGTCTTCCCTATAATTAAATGAAATAAATTAACGGCCAGATGCAGACAAAAAAATTTATTTACTGTAATCAACATTTCGAAAGGTAATTTTACCACAAAATTTATACAAAATATGTTTTACACTAAAATTATTTAAATAACAGATTAATAATAATTTTAGTCAAAATAAAAGTCGTAAATTACTTGTTCTCAAATATATGGTCGTAGTTGAAATTAAAAAAGCAATTATTTACAAAATGGAAAGGGCAATAAGGAGCTCACGAGAAAAGATTTCAATGAGTAATTTAATTGAATCGGCTTACAGAGACGAACACCATTAATTCAATTTTAGAACAAAATGTTTATATTATTAATAGAAACCCACAGAGAGATGGGCAAAAGTCAGAAAAGAAATAATTTAATTAAAATACGTTTCGATCCCCAAACGTTACGGACCGCCTCATTTATTTAATATATTTTTTAATAAACATTATCACGTTTTACTTATATTTATATGAAATAATTATTTTATTTCTTTTTTTTCATTTTCTTTCAAGTTTTAAAGATCATGACGAACAGTTTTCCTAGATGTTAGAAATTTATGAAGCATCTTCTGTGTTTTCCCTAGACACTAAGTGGGTGAATTTCTCATCCCAAAGTTTGATTAGTTTTCCCTTCTCAGCGTTGTTCATTTATTGTCTTTCGCTAAAACTGAATTTTAGTTTATTTTCGTCTTCTTATTTTCTTTATTGCGGTGTTATACGTTGTTATTTTTTTTTCGCCGCAAGGTTCATTTTACCCTTACGTTGGTGTATTCGAGTAACAGCTTGAATAATTTATTTCTAACGGGACATGCGACAAATGAAACGTAAGTTCCTTTTCAGTGCAATAAGCGCCGTAATCTTGTTGTTAATTAACCAGTGAGAGGATTGCCGCCGCCGCCGCCCACGCGAGTCCGCCATCTTGTAGGAGGTGCACTTGGCATAATTACCGGGTTCGCTATCTGCGAGAGCATCGGCCGTTATGTAAACACACTTAGGCTGCGCATTATACAAGCGAGATGGCCGAAAGCGATAGGAAAGCAGCAACGCGGAATCCGATAGGACGACCACCGCCGCCCACTCATTAATTAATTTAGGCTCCGTTAAAAAAAAAATTGAGGGCACCCACGGCGCGCGTTTCCGGTCCTCCAGCAGCGGCGGTATCCAGAAGCTCCTTCCTCCCCCGCCCCCCCCCCCACTAAACAATTGCCCAGGGGCTGTTGTTGTCATGTGGATTGTAACCTAGTTGATACCAAACAGAGATAGAGAAGCAGAACAGCAAATACGTTTTCTAATTTACAGCGGACAAGAGAGGATGCGGTCGTTACCTTCGCGCATTTTGATGATTGGATGAAAAGAAAATAATAAATTTAATGGGTCCGAAACAAACTCTCCGTTCTAAAAATCATTTGGGAGTAAATCATGTCCGCAGACCACATCCTCATTAATCCTCCGAAAAATAAGTTCACTGCCTGTCAATCCTCACCCACCTAAGTCGTATGCCGCCCTTCAGGTACTCGCAAAAATAAATAAACATAACCAATTCTCCTAAAGTAGGTTAATTAAATTAATTAACCTATCTTCACGTTATCATGTTAATTATATACCCCTTTAATGTAGTATATACTGTATCGTTATCGTCCTAACTGATAATCTGTACGATAAAAGTTTTTAAAATAATAAAATAAAATAAAAAAATTTGGGAGTAATATATTTACTCCATCACAGAACAAAAACATAGGAAGTAAACAAGGAAAACGAATGCAGATTACAAGCAGTGGAAATGGATGCAATGAGAAGGAGCTGCGGAGTATCTAGATAAGAACTTACTTTACAACGGGTGCTTTAGATTTCTTATTTAGCAACAGTAGTAATAATACCTTAACGAAATATACTGCATACATTCTACATCACTTACCAACATACTTCGTAAAAATGAATTTACAGCGTTATATACCTAATACGAAGATGACAAGAATAAAGTATCGAGAAAGAAGAGTTATCCATAACCTCTACAGATGGAAGTCAGCAGTAAGTAGAATTGAATGGCAAGAAAAGAAACAGAAATCAAGAAAGAAGTAAGACAAGAATGCAATCTGTCGCCTATGCTCTTTATATATACATATATGCGTCAGGAAATGACATTGTCATGTGAAAACAATTAATGAGGAAAGGAAAGAGAGATAGAAAAGTAGGTGACTTACCTGAGGTTCATAGATGGTAGGCACATTGTGAGGTTTGGAGTTCTTTAAATTTTCGGAGGCACCGCCCTCTTCATCA
Organism: Eucriotettix oculatus; assembly: GCA_034510155.1. Classification (NCBI taxonomy): domain Eukaryota; kingdom Metazoa; phylum Arthropoda; class Insecta; order Orthoptera; family Tetrigidae; genus Eucriotettix; species Eucriotettix oculatus. The sequence continues at coordinate 200,830,624 of CM067377.1, read as the reverse complement.
GAAAGTTAGGAAGACATTTCCAGTGATCGGCTAACGAGACGGCGGTGCTTCCAAAAATTTAAAGAACTCCAAACCTCAAAAGGTGCCTACCATCTATGAACCTCAGGTAAGTCACCTGGTTTTTATCTCTCTTTCCTTTCCTTATTAATTATATATATAGAACAGGCGATGAAGATAGTTAAAAATGAATATGGAAAGGGAATAAAACTGCAACAGTATAAAAATTAAAAAACCTACGCCTTGCCGATGATATTGTAGTATTGGGTTGAGTCAGAAGAAGACTTGAAAAACCATAATAAATGGAGAAAGAGTTCAATATGAGGATTAATAGAGGGAAAAACTAAGTCTCTGGAGTGTAGCATGGAAAATATGGGAATAACAAAGGCTGTTGGATTAGGAAGGGATATTTTAAAGGAAATCAAGAACTCAACCGACGGAAAATAGCAAAATTGTTAACTTGGAAACAGCCTGCATGTGCTATTAAATATAGCACCATCCTATTAACTATACAATCAAATTATGTAAAACATTTTTGACTCATTACATACGTTGGAAATCTCGATATCATCCAAGGATCCACTAGATATGATGACGTCATGTCAGAGACATTAGACATGAAGTTAGCAGGGAGATACTCTGGTGAGTTTTATGTTTTCCCCCTGCCTACTTCGACAGGTTGTTAAACTTCCTTTACGTCATGTCAGAGACATTATGAATTAAGGTAGCCGAGAGAGACTCTGGTGAGTTTTATGTTTTCCCCTGCTAACGTCGACAGGTTAAACTTCCTTTACTTTATGTTAGGAAGACAGTCTACACGGCGATGTGTTGTGTTTGAGGTCGTCATACGACGCCAGCGTAACAGTTACATATACAAATATGAAGAACATTAATCCTGGACCGCATTGACATAAATTTTAATCAATAACCGCGTGGGAAAATATGGCACTGTTAGGGAAAATAAATGGCCGTATAACTACACCTCCTCTCCTTCTCAGCGAAATTGACTGTTCGGTTGTTTAAGCTGGTTGGCAGAGTAAATAAGAATTAAGTATTACACCGGCAAAGTGATTAAGTACAAGCGACTGTGAAAAAAATAAGAGTTTGTACAAGGGGGGGCAAGCGGTAATAAATTGGCAGGCGGCCGGCTGCGAGGCTCAAGCCAGAGATAAACGAAAACTGCAGAAAGGAAAGGAAAGGCAAGGCAAGGCTGGTTCTCTTCAGTCACCTGTACGAGATTAATCTTGTCGCCTTCTTCCGGTCGCAAGGTTTCCGAATCTCCCGCATTCATATTTTAATGAACACGTGTCGCCCTCAGAAGCAGCTGCGAATCGAAGGAAATTTGTCGCGAAGGCGATCTGGGGCGCCGGGGGCGGGGGTGGGTGTGGAGGGGGAGGTGGTGGGGGGCGGGGGTGGGGGGGCTAATAAATTGATGGCCCTGTCTTCGGCGACACTGACACCCCTGCGCCATTAACACGGCTTGGGGTCGCTCGGCCGCGTACCCAGATAATTAAACTTCTCTCCCAAAAAGAAAGAATGAGAGGGAGAAGAAAAAAAAGAGAAAGAGACACACACACACAGAGAGAGAGAGAGGGCCTTTCTAACCTGGCGGCGCTGGTGTCGCGGCCAATAATTCAATAGCGCCATTCACAAAAGCCGCTGCTGACAGGTGACTACCTTAAATTCTCCACAGAAGATCGGAATACAGAAGCAAATTATCCTTAAGCTTGCCAACTTGCCGCCGGTAAACCCGTCCCTGTGAGCAAACAACGACGATTTATCACCTACAAAACTAATTGATTTCAAGTCACAACAAACTCTTTATAAAGCTTACATTAATTAACTCTAAAGACTAGGATAGTGTAGGTAAGAAAGAGAGGAATTTACTTGCGGAGAATATAAGAAACCAGATGCTGTCGTATTTAATCCTAATACTGGTCTGATGCAACTCTCCATGCTAACCTATCTATGCAAGCCTTTTCATAACCGCATAACTAACACAACTCACATCCACCATAATCTGCTTAGCGTATCCTATCCCTGGCCTCCCTCTTAAGTTCTTACCCCACACACTTCCCTCTAATGTTAATTTTACAAGACCCTCGTGTCTTATAACGTGGCCTATCAATCTATCCCTTCTCTTAGTCAACGTCCTCCATATTGTTCGATTTTCCCGTATTCTATTAACAACTTCCTTCTATATCATTCTATCCACCCATCTGATTTTCAACCTTCGCCTATAACAACACATTTCAATGGCTTCTGTTCTTTTCCTTTCCCCATCTCTTATCGTCCACGTTTCGCACCCGTATAACGCCACGCTACACACGAATATTTTTAGCAACGTTTTGCTAATATTCGCCCTTATATTACGCCTTAAGTAAATTCCTCTTCATCAGACAAGTCTTCCTTGCCTGTGGCTATCCTACTCTTGTTATTAAGATTCCCAAGCAGCAGAATTTCATAATTTTCCGTCAAAATATCCCTTCACAATCTAACAGCCTTTGTTATTCCGCTGTTTCCCATACTACACTCCATTACGTTGGTTTTCCTCCTAATAATCCTCATATTAAATTATTTCTCCAAGACCACGTTCATGCCATTCATTGTTGTTGTGGTGTTTAGTCCTAAGACTGGTTTGATGCTACTTTCCATACTAACATATCTTGCGCATGCCTTTTCATTTGCTTATAACTAGCACAACCCTCATCATCCCAATCTGCTTAGCGTAATTCATTCTTGGCCATATTTTATTTATTAATTTGTAATCAGCTATGGTATGTATAAGTACAACAATCAATTACTGTTATATAATGTCATACCAACTTTTATTAATTTGTAATCACGTATGTATATGAAATACATTAAATATATTTATTCTTACATAATACCGTTTTATTTAATCATTTGTAATCAGCTATGCTTGTTGTTGTATTTAGTCCTAAGACCGGTCTGATGCAACCCTCAGCGTTAACCTATCTTGCCAAACCTTTTCAATTCATCATAAGTAGCACAAATCAAATCCTCCCTAATGTCCTTAGCGTAATCCGTCCTTAATCTCCGTCTTCTGTTCTTACTCCACACACTTCCCTCTAATGCTAATTTTACAAGACCCTCGTGTCTTAAAACGTGGCCTATTAATCTATCCATTATCTTAGTCAACGTCCTTCATTTTCTAGATGAATATGGCAATTGCCGAAAGCTTCTTCGAAATAAGGTTTTGAAATCAAAATTGAAATATAGTTTTGGTTAATTGAAGTGACTGATAAATATATGTGGTGATTCATGACCCTTACATTCATAGGGGTAAAGCAAAAATAATTTAGTTTTTGTTATTTGCGTACACAGGACGGAAAACGAGAATGGTTTGGTGAGGCCGAGTAGGCGGGAAACGTCACCATCTACAACATTATTGATTGCCTGGAGGGCATTGTAGATTGAACAGTTGGTTCGGGGAGCTCTCCTGAGAAGGTCGGGGCGAGAGAGAGAGTAGTGGAGGAAACAATATGCAGAAAAGTTAATTTCGCCATTGTTCGAGAAAGAAGATTTTGTTTTGTAGTACGGAAAACAAAAAGAGGGCATTTTGATAGAGATTTAAGCTGAAGAAGAGGAAGGAACATCCTGCAGGGCAAACCACGGACGACGTCACCAGGCCATTGTTAATATCTGGTAACGGCATTTTAACCCGGTTTTCCACTTAAACCATTCTCGTTGATTCGCGATTTTTAATACAATTATATCGTTCGTCACCCGCAGCGTTCCCGGGAGCAGCCGCCATTTAGAAGCTGCGTAGATTATTCTTTTTGCTTTACCGACTGAGCCAATTTGATTAAATTTTACTCGTAAATTTATATTTTCACTAAAATTTAATTTGAGTTAGATTTCTTCTGGAAATTTGAAAACGTAATATTATAATAAAATGGAATATTCAAATTAAATACATTTTTATTATTATTTAACAATTTGATTGTACAAAAATATTTTTGTTGGTGTAAGCAAAGGAACACCACACATATAAGGAAAAATTTATTATCGAGCATATTATGAATTGAAGCTCAGGAAACGCCGGGCACCCAGCTGTTGTTTCGTAAATTTTATTATCAAAATTAATGAAATGTGATTTTAGTTTTTATTAAAATTCTAACTGATTTAATAGCAATACGTTTGTGACAAATTGTCTGGGTTGTTCTTTTATAGTTTGAAAAGTTGTTAGGTTACGACAGAGACGTTGGTGTTGTTTCCTTTATGGCGGCTCAGGCAGGCAGGCAATGAGATAAGCTACCACGACGGTAATACGAGCCACACTTGAACTCGTTGTGGCAATTTGTAGCGAGAGAGAGAGAGAGTAGTTTACGTTATCGGGGCTGGAATGGGACAAGCCATGAATTTCGTGCAAAGAGCCGAGCACCTGTCGGGCGGGATTGGCCGCGCACCTGTGGACACGACTCACTCGCTATCCGAGGAACATCTCACCCAAAAACCTCGCTCTCCTTCCTGACAGGTGACGAGCCCACGCGACCATCAGCCAAATTACAGACCATCGCCAACAGCTAATCAACACTACAGGGAGATTGGCACGGAACTGGAGAAGGCAATGTCTCCTTCTTCAGGGTCTCACCAACTTATCTCACCATCTACAGGTGGCGAATTCAGGTGAAAGGAGACATATAATCTCTGATAGGAGAAGAAATTAAAAACCTTACGCTTTGCCGACGATATTGTAGTATCAGGAGCATCAGAAGAAGACTTGGAAACCATAATAAATGGCATGAACGTGGTCCTGGAGAAAGAGTTCAATATGAGGATTAATGGAGGGAAAACCTTAGGTAATGGAGTGTAGTATGGGAAACAGCGGAATAACAAAAGGCTGTTAGATTGGGAAGGAATATTTTGAAGGAAGTTAAGGAATTCTGCTACTTGGAAAGCGTAATAACTAAGGATGGAAGAAGTATAGTAGATGTAAAGAGTAGGATAGCACAGGCAAGGAAGGCTTTCGCGAAAAAGAGAGACTTACTTACGGGTAACATAAGTGTGAATATTAGGGAATCGCTGCTCAAAATGTTCGTCTGGAGCGTGGGGTTTATATGGGTGGGAAACGTGGACGATAATAGTTGGGGAAATTAAAAGAATAGAAGCCTTTGAAATGTGGTGCTAAAGGCGAATGCAGAAAATCAGATGGGTGGATAGAATCACAAACGAGGAAGAGAATAGGGGAAAAGCGAATAATGTGAAGAACTTTGACTAAGAGAAGGGATAGATTAATGGGCCACGTTATAAGACACGAGGATCTTGTAAAATTAGCTTTAGGGGGAAGTGTGTAGAGGAGGGAAGAAGAGGGAGGCGAAGGATGGAATACGCTAAGCGGATCAGGGAGGATGTTGAGCGTGCCAGCTATAAGGAAATGAAAAGGCTTGCGCATAATATGTTAGTATGGAGTGTAGCATCAGACCAGTCTTTGGACTGAATACCACAACAATACAACGAAATTCTGTTTCAATATTTTTTTTTAAAATTGCCAAAAGTCAGAAATAGAATTAGGACCAGTAATTGATAACAGGATAATAATAAACCTGGTTTATGTCGTCACTTAAAATTATTTGTTTGCGAGTTTTCTGACCATACGTTGATTATCTGGACGATCCGTAAACAGCCTCGTTAATTGTTGTTAGTGGTCATGGGTTTTTGTTCGCTATTATGTGGGATTTTTCGCTACAGTTAATTTAGGTCTTTTCCTTTTTTCTTACGTTTGTTTATAGGGTTGCCAGTGGAATATTATTAATGGCCACCGTTTCTCTAATATTCATGTCAAATGTCCGTACAAATCAACCTCCTGCCTTCTAGTAATGTTAGGAACCATTTAATTTATCCTTCTCCTGTGTGTTTCTTGTATGTATGATTTTTTCTGTTCATGTCGCACCACAGCTCCATAATCTCATCTCTGTCGCTGTTAACTTTCCTTCGTATTCCTTTGTTAATTCCTAAACTTGAGAACCATATCGTGCAATATTCTCCGCTACGGTTTCGTAGATTCTCCTTTTCTCCTTTCTTGTCATACTTTTTTTTTCCCATGTAATTGAGTGTAACTCGGCCTTTTACTATTCTCTGCTCAATTTCCTCCTCGCTTCCTCCTTTATTACCAATAATTGCTCCTAAGTATTTACATGCAGTTTGCAATTAACAACACTTCCGTATTCCATTTCTAAATCTCTTCCCGACTTGCATATACTCGGTTTTATCAAACTTTATTTGTAAGCCCCATTTCACATATTCTTCATTCAATTTTCATAGTATGCTTCTCCTGTAATATACCCAACTTAGGAACATACTATTCATTATATTATTAGTAATAACATTTTCTCAGCGATTCAATTTCATGTTTTATTAAATATCTACTCTTGCGACTCTTCTGCTTAAATTCTAAAGACATATAATATTTTTATGTCTGTTATTCTGTTCATATCTACGTTTATTATTAATTTTCTTCCCGTATTTCGTCATCAGAATCTAATTAAACCTAGTCCAATTTATATGATGACCTACTTTGAGTTTCAGTTACATATTTGAATACTTTTCAGGTTGACTGGAACTCTCAAATAATGTCGGGAGTGTTAACCAATTTGAAGTAGAAAAAATTATCAAGATTCTAAAATTTGTTTCAAAAATAAATAATATTAAAAAATTTAATGCAAAAAAAACAGATGAAGAATCCCTTTATTCATCCTCTCTGTTCAGTTTAATTTGTGATGGAAGACAGTTTAATTGCATCGAATTTTTATATTGAAAATTATAGTCGCGTCAACAGTTAACGTTCTTGGCGACTACAAACAACTTACAATAAAATTACATAGGAAATGTTAATAATACAATGTAAAGAGTGAGCAAAAAAAACTGACAAATTTAGAACAGACAAAAAATTATCACAATGGCACATATATAATAAACATAAAATTCTTAGATATCTTACGAAAATCCTATTTCTATTATAAAATTAAGCAGACTGTGAACAGCCACTGCAGAAGGACGAACTAAATTTTTATTAGTTCAGCACAACCTCTAATTTCAGCTTTTATTTTTCTGTACGTCACATGGAAAAAAACAAAGAAAACACACATTTATAATCCTTCAACATAATAAATTCCGTCTAACGAAACTATGGAAAGCTTTTTTCTAAACCAGAATGATACGTCATCGGTGCTACGACATCGTAAAAGTGGAGACAAAATTTCCAATTTTTTTTTGTATGTTGACCATAGATATATTTAATGTTATTATTTTATGGTCCTACATACCATGTAGTTGTCGTACTCTCGACGAATTTACGCCTAGTAATGTTAGAAACCGTTTAATATTTCTCCCTCCTTTGTGTTTCTAGTCTATACACGCATTGAAGTCTCCAAACAAATTTCAAAATTTCCTTGATTAACAAAAGCGTAACCTCTACAGAAGGCAGGCAGCAGTAATTATAATTAAAGATGAAGGAAGGGAAGCACAAAACAAAGAAAGGAGTAAGACAAGGATGCAGTCTGTCGCCCATGCTGTTTACCTTGTATAAAGAACGGGCGGTGAAGAATAATAACCTAGAACATGGAAAAGGAACCATTCTGCAAGGAGAAGAAATAAAAATCCCTACGCTTTGCCGATGATATTGTAGTATTAGGGGAGTTAGTAGAAAACTCGGAAACTTTAATAAGTGGCGTGAACGTGGTCCTAGAGGTCCTAGAGTTGAATATAAGGATTAATAGAGGGTATGGGAAACAGTGGAAAAAGACAGGCTGTTAATTTGGAAACGGTTATTTTGACGGAAGCTAAGTAATTCTGTTACTTGGTCGGGATAATAACTAGAGTTGGATAGCACAGGCGAGGAAGGCTTTCGCGAAAAAGAGGAATTAACGTACTGCTAATATAAATGCGAATAATATGAAATGATTGCTGTGTTGGTATGGAGCGTGGCTTTATATGGGTGCGAAACGTGGACTATAGGACTTGCAGAAAGGAAAAGAATAGAATCATTTGATATATGATGCTATAGGAGAATTAGATGGGTGGATAGAATCACTAACGAGGAAGTTCCAAAAAAAGAGAATGTGAGAAGAGCGAATAATATGGTGGACGTTGACCAATAGTACGGTTAGATTAATAGGCCACGTTTTTAGTACCTGGGGTTTTTTTAAAATTAGCAGTAGAAGGAAATGTGTGGGGTAGGAACAGAAGGATGTTGGGGATGTGGTAATTATGTGGAAATGAAGAGTTGCGAAAGATAGGTTAGCAAGGGAGGTTGCATCATCAGATCATTCTTAGGGCTGAATACCACAACAACAACTAAAGCAGATCGTTCATTGAAGAGTTGGATTAGCAACTATATAGAAGAGGGTCTATGAAGAATAGTAAATGAAGACTACAGTTTTTAAAGAGAAAAGTAAACTGAATCTGGGAAAATTGTTTACCCTCTGACCAAAGAAAAGAGATGTGAATAGTTCTGCGCGCATAGTCTAAGAAAAAGGGTGCAGGTGTCAAAGGACTTGGACAGAGAAAGAAAGAAAGAAGAAGGTAAGTTGAAGGCGGAAATTTATACACCAAATCGTAGAAATTACCAGTCACTTAATAATAATTTATCGATACATTTTATCGTGTCAAGTGCAACCTGAATATTAAATATCCCAGAGTTTCGTGTAGTCGTGTGGCCACAACTGATACCCGCCAGAAAGCCTTATCAGTGTTTTAACAGAATAAGCAAAACGAGAAATAGTAATGTCCCGTGTTACTGTCAGTATTTATCTCTGGAGGAAGTCATAATTAAAGTGAACGGTGTACAGTCACTTTAACAAGGTTAACATTCACGAGTGAGCGACTATATGCACGAACTCTTTAATTTGTTATGCAGAATACGTGAGGTATCAAATGTTGAGCAGGTGGTGGTGCTTTGTTACCCTTTCAGGTGCCCTTCAACTCGGAGAATAATTAGACATAGAGAGATATCCTTGCGACAAGCAACGGAGTACTTCTCATTATTTCAGTACAGCGAATAATTAGTCATAGTATCCTGCAAATGGTTATTGTGTACTTATATGAAAAATTTTGTAACTCTCCTAAAAATATTCATATTCCGATTAAGTTTCTTTTTTACACACAATTTTTTATTGCATTGACTTAAAAACCTATACTAAAAAAGGTTTAGTACAGAGACAGGCTCAAATTTATAATTTTGGAACTTTTCCCCAGTTTAATGTGTTGTTTTTCCTTTTGTGTCTTTCAGACCTACGACTGGTCTGATTCAACCCTCCATGCTAACCTATCTTGCGCAAAAGTTTCATTTCCTCATAAATACCACATTCTGCCTAATCTGCTTAACGTATTCCATCTTCAACCAGCCTCTCCTGTTCTTAATTCTCCCACTTCCCTCTAATGCTAATTTTACAAGACTTTCATGTCTCAAAACGTGGCCTATTGATCTATCCCTTCTCTTGTTCAACGTCCTCCATAGTCTTCACTTACCCCTACTATTCTGTTCGTTCGTGATTCTATAGACCCATATGATGTTCAGCATTCGCCTATAGCACCACATTTCAAATACTTCTATTCTTTTCCTTTCCCCAACTCCAATCGTCGACGTTTCGTACCTCAATAAAACGCCACGATCCATACGAACACTTTTGTTAACGATTTCCTAATATTCACACTTATTTTATCCGTAAGCAAATTCCTCCTTTTTCGCTACTCTAGGCCCTACTCTAGTTATTACGCTTCCCAAGTAACAGAATTCCTTAACTTCCTTCAAAATATCCCTTCTCAATCTATAAGAAATACTCATATTATTTTATTAATATCTTCTGAAATATATTGAAATGACATATGCATGTCCATTTTGAGACTTCTTCAGGGTTAAAATTTAGTAATACATCATATTTCTCCTCCTGCCAAATTTAAACCGTGAAGAAGTCTCAAAATGGAGATGAAACGTCGCTTTTGTTAAAAAATAGTTATATATTTAATGCTGACTTTTGGCCGTCTTTTTATTTATTGTTAATATTTAAGTCAGAAAACTAGGTATAAAACGTATTTCTTTCCATACGTGCATTAAAGTCTCCAAAAAATTACTCTTGCTCCAAAACGGCTTAACGGATTTCAATGAAAAATTTAATGGATTGAAACAGGAAATTTAACTTAAATTTTCGTATATGTTTCATTTAGATAACTTGAACAGTTCATAAGATATTAGTGTAAATATTTATAAAACCACTCAACGGTCGGGCTAAAGGCAGCGTGAAAAGCGACTGCGAGTTGGCGTTCCTATACCATTCAACCCACTTACTGTGTTATTATAAGCGTAATTTTGGCAGCATAAAGGAAAGAGAGGGAGAGTGGGTGTGATTCTTCTCACTCCATCAATTGTTACAGTAGATTTCGTGCCATTGGCAGAGAGATTACTTCCTGGTAAATAATAATCTTCTTTGGATCGTCGATATGATGTGTCATAAATTGGTTTCATTTGTCGCGTCAGGTTAACTTTAATCTTTAGTAATTGTTTTTTTTTTAGGTTAACATGAGGGTAGTCCTGAAACAGGCAACTCCCGTTTAATAGCATAGGAAGGGAATTGAAAAGGGGGGGGATGCGGAAGGTAGAGCAAGGTAGCCAAGGGTTAACTAGGGCCCCCGGGCTATGGTTTAAGGATCCTACCCGGTGTTTCACCTAAAGAGATGCAGGGAAAACCCTAGAAAACCTGCATCAGGTAGGTCGGGCATTGGGTACTATTCTCATGCCCTTCCGAATGACGGGAGACGAGTCTGCTGTGGGGACGCAGCATTCCCTTCTCCGTGTCTCCACTAGTTTCAGGAGGCAGTTGGCCGACTGATCCAATGGGATTAGCGGACAGCTCTTGCCATATGCCCAAGGTCTTTGACCCCAGTACATATACCTCCTAAAATAGATGAAAATGTCTCTGCATGTGAGAACTTTGATAAAAAGTACCCAGAGAGAGTGCGAGGCATTCCCGACATGATCAGGTGAGCCCCGCAGTCACTCTGGGCTGAAGAGCCTGCGAGAAATCTCCCGCAGCGCCCTTTTGTCTCCGAAACGTAAGATAGCGGAACCTGTTCAAAACCAACTGCGAGTTATAAGGTTTGCCCTGAAGCGATCATAAACAAATCATACCATACTTTTTATATAATCAATGAATTAAACTTATTCTAAACTCTATAACTGTTTTTTAAGGGCAAAATAAAAAGAACTATTTCCACGAGAACGAAGTCGCGGGGTTTAGCTAGTATAGAAATAATTTTTTTAAGTTCTTTAGTAAAATATTGTCCATTAATCTGTTGTTTCAGGTATTTGCCTTAATTTTCACCCCACGCTGATCCGGGACGAAATGTCCTTCATTTTTAAAATTTTCTTTGTAACAGATTGTCACCTTAAAGTCTGTCGCGTTTTTTATTATTAATTTTTAACAGACGTTAATTTTAATGCCATGTACAACGCCAATTACGAAATGTTTCTTACATGGAATTACAGTACTTGTGTAAATATAAGCGCGAAAAGAAAACTATTTACTAGGTTTTGTTAATTCCATAAATGCGATTGAGGAAAGAGAAGCTTTGTCTCTCCTTCCGCCAGCAATAAAGGTGATGGATGATATGCGGACTTATTAGGTGACTAGGCAGCGTCTCACGATTACCATTGAAAGGAGTGCACGAGCGACGGTTATCTTGCAGGGTTAGCGTGCATATGTTTGCACACGTAACCTCCTCACGTGGGTCACCTTACATTGTATTTATAACTATTCACTTTATAGATAAGATCGTCCATGACGCTTTATACTCGTTCCGTAGTTTTGCTAATGGAGTATTCGTTATATCACATTATCCAGGTTTCTCTCTTATTCACACCCACACAAACAATGTGTCTTTTACTCAGCTAAATGTAAACCTTAGAGATGAATTTAGCAATTTTTATTATCAAAATTGTTGAATTATTTGAAAACAAAAATTACACTTGAAGCATCCTACACCGATGTAAAAAAATGTTTTAAAATTTTCTTGAAGTAACTTGTTTATGTTGTTGTTGTGGTATTAAGTCCTAAGACTGGTCTGGCGCAACCCTCCATGCCAACCTATCCTGCGCATGCCCTCACATTTCTACATAGCAACCACATCCTCCCTAATCTCCTTAGTGAAATTCATCCTTGGCCTCCCCCTTCTGTTCTCGTTCAAAGTTCTACTTACTCTTCTCCTTTCCCCTATTCTGCTTGGAACTTCCTGGTTACTTACCTTATCCACCCATCTCATTCTTCAATAGCACCACATATCTATTCTTTTCCTGTCTGCAACCCATGTAACGCCACACTACATACTAACATTTTTTAGCAAACCGACAGTTGTTTGGAAGTGAGACCTGGAGTTTGTCAGAGAGAAGGATAAGTTCTCATTGGGAAAGGAAAATAGTAAGAAACATATATGGACCACTAAAGGAGAAGAATAAGAATGAATCAAGAACTAAGAGAAAGAAATAAACGAGGGTTTAGATCAAGATACGGGATATTAAAGGGAAAAGGTTGGAATGGGTAGGGCATGTGTGGCGAATGGAACGAGGAAGAATAGCTAAAAAGAATTTTAGAATCAAATCCTGAAGGAAAGAGAAAGATTGGAAGACAGAGACTAAGATGAATGGATGGGGTTGAATAGGATTTGGTACAGCTGAAGGTCAACAGATTCTTTTTTTTACTTTTAATATTTTTCTTGTTTATTTGATGTTTGCCGGTTTGTTGTTGTTGCGGTATTCAATCCTAACACTGGTCTAATGCAACCCTCCATGCTAACCTATCTTGCGCAAGCCTTTTCATTTCATTATAACTAGACAACCTACATCCTACCTAATCTGCTAAACGTAATCCATCCTTCGTAATCTCATCTCACCCCGCACACTTCCCCCTAATGCTAATTTTACAAGACAGTCGTGCCTTAAAACGTGGCCTATTAATCTATCCCTTCTCTTGGTCAACGTCCTCCATATTGTTTGCTTTTCCCCTATTCTGTTTAGAACTTCCTCGTTAGTTACTCTATCCACCCATCCGATTTTCGGCTTCTATTCTTTTCATTTCCCCTACTCCTATCGTCCACGTTTCGCACCCTTATAACGCCACGCTTCATACATACATTTTTAGCAACAATTACCTAATATATTACCTGTACGTAAATCCCGTTTTTTCGCGAAAGCCTTCCTCGCCCTGTGCTATCCTACTCTTTATGTCTACTATACTTCTACCATCCCTAGAAATTAATCTTTCCAAATGGCAGAATTCCTTAACTTCCATCAAAATATCCCTTCCCAATCTAGCAGCCTTTGTTATTCCAATTTCCCAAACTGCACTCTATTAACCTTGGTTTAGACGTAATTATAAATTCACACCCTCTGAATTAGCTAAAGCGTTGAAGTTTATTCGGAAATATATATTTATATATATTGTTTATTAAGATATTTACAACCTGTTCAAAAGATCATTTAGCAAATTAGATGGATGAGGGGAGAAGTGGTCCGTGATACATGATTACAATAAAATTAATCTTTACAGATCTGTTGGCCGCTTCCTCTTCAATCTGCGACGAGAGGATAGTTGATTTGCTACATGGATGACCTCTTCGGTATGGTGTCCTGGGAGATTTGGACGATAATTAGCGCTTATTCTGATTCTTTAGTAGGTATATGAGAGTTTGAGACTTGAGTTTTCTCGCCTGAAATGATTCGTGATGTCGTCGGTTGGTCATCGACGGACTCGATGCATGAGTTATGAAGGCGACGAGGATGACCTAACACCTGTGAGGCGCCCCCTGCGGGGCTCGAACGGGGACCCCGGGGCGCCGGGCGTGCTCAGCCCACCGAGGCTCGTCCAATCCCGTTGCAGCTGCCCTCATAGGGGCCAATTAAACTTCCAGAGGCCACGCCCACCACCGACATTGACACCTCGCGTCCAGCCGGCTCCGGCGCCGCTGTCTTAGGGCAACGGGAACCCTCCCACACACACACACTCGGAAATATCTCATAAACCCATAGACCGTAGTTTCTTCCTCACTCCTCCTCATCCACCTTTCGGTACTATAAGCAGTGCCCTTGATCGGGGTAAATCAAACTGACAACCTAAACCGTCTCACCAACTCCACGTCTTCCTCCATTCCTTCCTGCGGCCATTGCTTGGCAAATCACAACTACTTAAAAACTCAAATCCTACATGTAATTTCAGGAACATCTCTAGAAATTGTAAGTCCCTTAACCATGTTATTTATATAGAGATATTTCTTCTCTGAATAAATAATTTACATGATTACTTGAATAGACCATGCGCTACAACGGCTGCCAATTGCCGCGGCTAACTGCGAGCCCCACATCTTCTTACTAAGCACTTTGGACGTTCCAACAACGAAAGTCACTTCTTTTCCTTCTTTCATTGCCAAAACTTTTATCCAAAGATGGTACACTTTTATTACAGGTTATATCGATATTTATCCACTGAATAAATAATTGACATGAATGCTTGACAAAAAATTTTAAAGCGAGAGAGTGGACAAAGCTGTGAACATATTTGTGTTATTGTATAGATTTAGATTTATTGTTGTTTCCATTAATCCTCGATTGAGGAAATAGGATACGTCATACATTAAAAATTAAAAATGAACAAAATAAAGTACACAATTAAAGACAAATAAACTTAAAATAAATTAGTAAAAGAAAGTGTATATAGACAAAAGTCAATATAAACACAACACGGACACACACTGGGAAACACAGACAAGCACACACTGAGGAACACGCAATGGAGTTTTAACTACTTGGACCAGGAAACTGTCCTTCCCTCTGTCGTAGCTCCAGCAGCTATATACATGAAACAAACAAACAAAAGAGCAGAAAAAACTGAATAGAAATTTTAAAGATATGTGATGTGCTATTTTATAAGGCAGCTCATTCAACACTTTTTGCAGGAACCTTGATTGTACAGTCCATTGACAATAAATTCAAAAGTGAACAGTTTAATTTATAAAATGTAAATTGATTATTTACAATAAATTAAAAATGTCCAAATAAATCAACTACGCCCAAACACATCGATGTCAATAGTCACAATTTCGATTGGCAAAATGTGGAAGTTTTTGACGAAGAAAACAATTACTTCTGGAGAATCATGAGTGAAATGTTTTATGTCAACCTCAAGCGATCAATGTTAAAAATGACACGAATAATTGGAACAAAATTTACGATAACCTTTCGTTGTAGTAGTTTAACGCTTTAATAATTCTTCTCCATTGTTAAAATTTAACTGCCGAAAGCGCTCATTGTTGTTACACATCATTTCGGCCAGGGGCTGGAGATGGTCCATGTGCGACACCAAATTCTTCACATGTAAATTCAATATTCTTTTCGGCTGAAGGAGTCAAGGAGAAATGTGATTTATTGCTAAATTTTGAAGTTTTTAACCATGTTATTTTTATATAAATTCAAAAACTACTCATATTTAATTTATTGTAATACTATGTTAGTACTAAGCCTGAAGAAGTCTCAAAATGCAGATGAAACATCGCTTTTCTTAATAAATAGTTATGTATCTAATGTTGACTTATTTTGGTCGTCTTTGTATTTATTGTAAAAATTTAAGTCAGAAAACTATGATGTATCTTTTTAAATCCTTAGGATTTTTTTTAAAAAAATGTAACACAATATTTAATTATTATCTTTATTTTACTATAATAATCATTGAAAGAAAACAGTAGGATTTTTACAGAAATAATTATAAAAAAATTAACACGACGTTTCGTATTTAAATTATGGTTATAGAAGGTGCGCAATGGATACGAAGTATAATTACTTCTAAGTTATTGGGATTTATCAGCTACTGTAATGCACATAATTTTTTTTGTTGGGATGGGGGGTTAAAAGGCTACATGAAGATGATCCTGAAACAGGTAACTCCCCTTTAATAGCATAGGTAGGGAATTGATAAATTCAGATGGAATTAATAAGAATAAGAGTGAGATAGAGAGTCCTGAGAATCTAGTCAACCTTTTGGCTACCTTGTTCTACCTTCAACATCCCCTCTCTTTTCAATTCCCTTCCCATGCTATTGAAGGGGAGTTGCCTGTTTCAGGTTCACCCTCATGTTAACCCCCCAAAAAAAAGGAATTACGAAAACGCATGGACGGATGTCTGTGGGAGTTTTCTCTCGCAGGTTATTTCTCCCCAGATTGATTGCGGGGCTCATCTTTGGGGAATGCCTCGTACTCTCTCTGGTTTTTTTCAATGTTCCCTCATACTGAGACACCTTCACCTATTTCTGGAGGGCGTATGTGCTGGGGTCGGAGATCTTGGCCCTACGATACGAGTCATCCGCTGATCCCATTCGGCCAGCTGCCTCCCAAATTTGACGAAGAAATGGAGAAAGGGAATGCTGCGAGCCCACAGAAAAATTTTGAGTCCCGTTATTCGGACGGGTATGAGAATAGTACTTAATAGCCATGATATAGGTTTGTCTGCATCTATTTTACTTTGAAACACCCGGATAGGAATTTTAAACTGTAGCCCGGGAGTCTTAGTCTACCTTCACACATCCCCCCTTTTCAGCTTTTTCCTATGGTATTTAAGGAGAGTTACCTCTTTTAGGTTTACTAATCCAATAAAGGGAAAATATTGGGAAAATTTTAGGAGAAAGACATACCCAAGTCGGTTACAGGATACAATCAACCCAAACAACAGGCAAGTTTACAAACATCGACATTATCGAAAAACCGAATTAAACTTTTTGACCATCTCACCAGACTTACCAGAAAATAGGTTAGGTCAAAGAATAACCTCACTTAAGAACCCAGAAAAGTGGGTGGACGAAATTAGAAAGGACCAAATGACCATGGTCCAGCAGTTCTTTTATATGTTGATGTGAAGAAATAAAGATTTTATTGGAAATTTCTGGACATTATATATATATATATATATATATATAGTTGTAATGGTATTCGAAAGGACTTTAAAACGCGAAATTTTAGAAAGAGGCACCTTTTACACACAAAGTAGACCCAGGGGAACTTACACCAGGGCTGACTAAACAAAAGATAACCCATCCACAAAAAGTATGTTTAATCAAATGGATTAACGTACATCCATGTCAAAATTTAAATTATATACTCTATTTTAATTTAGTTTTCTTTATATTAATATTGTATATACTATATCATAATTGTAAAAACTCATAATCTTTACGATAAAAGCTTTTTTATATGATTAAAAAGAAAAAAGAAAAGCAATACAGAGGAAAGCGGTCGGAGGCAGGTAAACAAACCTCCACGGAAACAATGTAAGCTTGTTGGAGCAACAAGAAGTACTCAAAGAAAATTGATTGAGTTATATCATAAACGTCTTCCAGTAATTTCAATAATTCTATAATAATAAGTACTTTGTATATGTAATCTTTGGCAAGTGTTTAATAATCGCTGGGGGTTGCCTAGCGACGGTTTGTTGTTGATTTTGATTCGTAAAGAGTTTTAATTTGTTATTCTTTTTATCATAGAAATAAAGAGAAGTAAAATTATATATCATAACTGGCATTACGTTAAAACCTTTTAAATATGGACACATATAGACCAAAAAATGTCTGAGTTGTTTTAACACCATCGGATCCTTTTAATTCCTAGTAAATATTTTCCCTACAGGAAGAAAACTTTGAAGAAGGTATGAAAATATGCCGAAACGTTGTTGTTAATTAAATACAGGAAAATAAAGTCTGTTAAAGGTCGTAAATTGCTTTGTTTAAAAGTGACAAGGTTTGAGTTATTTCAAGTGCAACTACAGAGGTTAGATACTTAAAAATAATCCTTTTTATTTATTGCTGATGTCATTACTTCCCACTATTCAAGTAAACTCATGTTCTTCGATCTCTTGTTAGTATATTACACTATACATATACTTATTTTTAGGCATGAATCCTAGGGGTTGACAGCGACCTTCAATCACAGTTTCGTCATAGTGAGTTTAAAAACTTTGTTTTAATGCTCTATAAATATAAAAATTAAATAATTTACGACAGGTTTTTTTTCCAGACAGTTTGAATCACATATTGTAAGGAGATAAACCTGAAGAAGGTGCGAATATGCGCCGAAACGTTGTTTGAATAAAAAATAAAAACTGTCTGAAAAAAAAACAGGTTGGAAATTATTTTATTTTTGATTTTTAATATCAGGCGTTATTTGATTTAGTATTTAAATATATTTTGTGTAGAATTTCCAAGTCACGCTCCCCCTGTAACAGCTGACATTAATAGAAAATTATCTTTGGTGTGTTCTCCAAGTTCATTGTTCACCTGACGGTGTTCTAAATGGAGCACGAAACGTCGTGAAATCTGAGGAACCGGACATACACCTGTTTCGATTTCTTGGCGGTACGGTGGTAAATTTTTTTGAAGCATCTTAATTTAATTCAGATCTGAGGAACGTTTGAAAGCGTTTCTTCTCTTCTTCAATGAAGTACTACATGGGTTAAAAAAATGGAATAAAACTGTGCAATTCCTTATTCAAACTATTTTGTGTTTATTTTTTGACTGGATAGTGCTGCAGTGGAACGTAGTAACTGGTAAACTGGTAGAAGAAAAACCCTCGGCAGCCATCTTGACCAACTTTAGACTGAGCCTTGTGACAGAAGGTAAGCTCCACAGCTGTACACACTTTTAATTATTTAATGGCATATATTCGTCAAGAAGATTTACCTAGAGGCATATAAATAACATATTAGGTTTAATTCTGTGTTCGGGTAAAAATGCTTAACCTGAAAGTCGCTATTGGGACAGCACGGGATACTACTGTATAAGGTAAAATGTAATGCTTTCTTCAGGATAAAAAAAAAGATGGGAAAACTGTTTATCAGTCAGACTCACCTTGGTTACAGGATTCTGTGGCGAAAATGAAGGAGATGCAAAGAAAAGGAAAGGTGAAGGTGAAAAAAGAGAAATAAGATAGCATAGGCTGTGCAGTTTCCAAAGAAAAAGAAGACGTAAATAAATGAAAGGGGAAGGAGCCAACTGAGAAATATGGTGACAAACGTCATACAGCTATAAAACAAAAAGATCATTGAGCAAATAAATGTGCATGAAGAAATAAACTGTACGCAGAATAATACTAAGAAAGAAAACACAAAACGTGTTAAGACGTTTTAAAAATTTAATATATAATTTTCTTGTATTATCTATGTATGTTTGTACTTATTATTACTACAGGCAGCCATTTACCCGGTTGCAGTTTACTGATTAAATAAAATAAAAGTACAAAGATAAATTTCGCGAAAAAAGATAAAGAACAGAAATATTTTCTTAGATAATATTTAAAAGATATCACGATTTTTATTACAAATTAAGCATAAAACTTTTCAGTTTTTATAAATTATGTACGAAAACCTTTGTATTCTAAGCTTCTAGTATTCTTCCATTCCCCTTATTGTTCTATTTACGAAGGAATATTTCCCCACATCCGCTCTTTGGTCCCTTTCTTTTATTTTTTTAATTATTATACTCAATTCTATAGGAAAAATTTGGTATATATATCCTAGTCTATCCATTATCCTCCTATCCAATTTAGTTTCGTACCCACCTCATAACTCCAGCCTGTTTCTCAATTTTATTTAATCTTGTAATTACAAAAAAAAATCTGTCCCTTTCTGCACCGCGAGGGTGTAGAAATTTGAATGTTACATTCAATTTAAATACTTATCAAAAATCAAAATTTGATGATTTAAGTTACATTGAAATTATATCCAGTAAATTACAGAATAAACTAAAGCTTTTCCACCTTAAAAACGTTTTCTTTTATTTATCCGTAAGTACACAAATAAATTTTAACCAACAAGAGTTCCGGTCCGCCTCCTCTTCTTATTAATTAGTTAATAATCAATGAACCTGGATGTAAAAAGGAAAGTCAATCTATTAAGATAAATGTAGCAACCATTTGATTAACTGTTTGCGTGAAAGAGTAGCATTATAGGAAAATTTAAAGGGTTATAAGAACAAAAATCCTTGATTGACATAATAATGCTTTTAATACTGGAATTAATGTGGTTTAAATTTCTCAAATCCTCGTGTTCTATTCTCTAAGAGAAGAAATAAAAAGGCTGGACCATTCCACCCATTCCTATATCATTACGACTCGTTATTTGTCACCGTAATTAGAAATGAAAAATAAAGAAAACAGAGCATAAATCAAGAACTGAGTTAGACAAGGATGCAGTCCTTCGCCCATGCTCTTTAACTTATATACGGAACAAGCGATGAAGAAAGTTAAAAAGAAATATGGAAAAGGAATCACAATGCAAGGAGAAGAACTAAAAACCCAACGCTTTGCCGATGACATTGTACCATCAGGGGAGTCAGAAGAAGACTTGGAAAACATAATAAATGGCATCAACGGGGTCCTGGAGAAAGAGTGAAATATGAGGATTCATAGAGGGAAAACGAGAGGTAATGGAATTTAGTAAGGGAAAACAGTGGAATAAGAAAGGGTGTTAGATAGGGATGGGATATTTCTAACGAAGTTAAGGAGTTCTGCTACTTGGGAAGCGTAATAACTAGAGTAGGATAGCACAGGCAAAAGAAGAGGGGGTTTACTTACGGCTAATATAAGTGTGAATATTAGGACATCATTACTTAAAATGTTGGTATGGAGCGTTGCGTTATATGGGTGCGAAACGTGGACGATAGGAGTTGCGGAAAGGAAAAGAATAGAAGCCTTTGAAATGTGGTGCTATAGGAGAATGAGATGGGTTGATAGAATCAATATAGAGGAAGTTCGAAATATAATAGTGGAAGAGCGGACAATGTGGGAAGGGATAGATTAATAGGCCACGTTCTAAGGCATGAAGGCCTAGTAAAATTCGCAAGTGTGTGGGGTAAGGACAGGAGAGGGAGTCTAAGGATGTAATACGCTAATCAGATTAGGGAGGATGTCGTATGTGCTTGTTATGCGGAAATGAAAAGGCTTGCATCCCGATTGAATACCACAAGAACAACAGTAAAATGAATAAGGAATCAAAGTCGACGAGTAAAGGATTATGGATGCATCCATTCGTTTCATTATTTATTTCCCATGATAAGGAACACGATATACATGTCGTAGCTAGAATTGGATAGACCTGATACACTTAAATGAGATTAATGGCAGGGACACAAACATGGCGGCGGGGAGAGGGGGAATAATATATCTTGTGCGAACATCCAAAGGAGGTAGAAAAATAAATATATTGATTTATTAGCCGAGTGTCTCTAAACCTAGATGGTAAAACATTCCTTTTTTTTGTCGTTGACGTTATTAATAGGTGACACTTTGGGACAACGCTACGTTACCGTTACTTTTTTAATAAAAAATACAGTCAATCCAGCTTCGAGATAAAATATTAATTTGTTATTTTAAAGGTTGGCTACTCGTTACATAATTACAAAAGATAAAAAAAACCTGTATTATGGATTCTTTCGAATTCAACCCATGGAAAATGCACTACGTTATATAGCACGCGGAATACAACTCTAGACTATTTAATTTCTTTTTTTAGCTAACACAATTTATTTATAAATATTAACCACTGCATTTAGAGACATAAATAATAAAGTATCAGAAAAATAAATCAACCCCTATTATGTAGGGGTTGGCATTTTTTTCGACACTCAGCTCGAAACGTCATCAGTAATTCAATTTTATTTTCTGACTATTTGTTCCACTTGTCCGATATTATGCCCAAATTTTCTGTCATTTCTTTATTCGCCGTTTAACTTACAAATCAAGAGAAGTGATCGGCCAAATGCTAATGTCTTTTGGTAAAAGTTTTAATAAAAAGAAAATTTTTTTGTCTACACTAATTTTATGATTGTGTTTTAAGGAATAATCTCTCGTATCAGCTTGGAAAATATTTGCATTCTAACAGGAGATGCGTTTGAAACAGTCATATATATATTGAAGTGTAAACGTTGGAAATATCAGGATAATCAAAAAACATATTATTTCTATCTGGGAAAAAATAGGTACGAATCGCTTTTAAAAAATCACACCGGAAAATATTCTGTATTGATTAATTATTATTTTATTTCTCACTAGGAAAATAAATGTATAAATGTAATTTAGTAACAACCCGTATATGGAAAAAATGTATATAAGAATTAATTATTTCTTTATTTCCTTCCAGGTTGACACATCAAAAAATTCTATGAGTTAATTATTACTTTATTTCTCATTACTAAAATAAATCAATTAATTTAATTTACTCAAATCTCCGCATGAAAAACAAAATGAATATAAATCAATTTTAAAATTAATCCCCGCTAGGAATAAATGTAATTTACCAACATCCCCACATGAAAAAAAAATTCTAAATTAATTAATTATATTTTTACTTCTCAGTAGGAAAATATAGAAATCAATATAATTTACTATAATTTTCCACGTGAAAATAATTATAACAGTTAATTATTCTTTTATTTCTTACTAGGAAAAGAAACAAATAAATGTAATTTACCAACATGCTCATATGGAAAACAAAATTGTATCAGAGTTAAAGGTTCTTTTATTTATCACTTGGAAAATAATAAATTAAATGTAATTTAAATAAATCACTACTTGGAAAAAAACATTCTATATGAATTAATTATTATATTATTACTCACTAGGAAAGCAAATCAATAAATAAATGCAATTACTCTAATCCCCACATGGAAAAAAAATCCATAATAATTAATTATTCTTTTATTTATCACTAGGAAAATAAAAAAATAAATGATACCAACATTCCCATATGGAAAACAAAATTGTATCAGATTTAATTATTCTTTAAATTATCACTATAAAAATAGCTAAATGTAATTTACCGGCATGCTTATATGGAAAACAAAATTGTATCATAATTAATTATTCTTTAATTTATCTTTTATAAATAAATGTCATTTACCAACATGCTTATATGGAAAACAAAATTGTATCAGAATTAATTATTCTTTTATTTATCACTTGGAAAATAATTAAATAAATGTATTTTACTCTAATCCCCACATGGAAAAAAATCCATAAGAATTAATTATTCTTTTATTTATCACTAGGAAAATAAATGTTACCAACATTCCTTTATGGAAAACAAAATTGTATCAGAATTAATTATTCCTTTATGTATGGAAAATAATTAAATAAATGTAAATTACCAACATCCCAATATGAATTAAATTTTCGTTATTTATCATAAGGAAAATACAGAATAAAATGCACATCCCAGACTGAAAAAATCTGTAAAAAATTAAATTTAACAAGACTGATTTGAGACTTTTAATGTTACTTTTTTACATTTTATTCAAAATGCTTTCTCTATCTCGTGGATTTATATAAATATATTAATTAATATTCTAAAAATTGCCCAATTTTTCAGTACTTATCTGTAGAGAGAAAAACAACAGCATACATTTGATGTTTTGGATAGTTTCGGAATTGTATATTGAATTTATAAATTTAAAGAACTTTTCCCTATTGAACATCATTATGGAAATATTCCCAAACACTCCTTTTCCAAAACTATTTTTTAAATGATGAATTGATTATATTAATAACAAGAGAAATGGCATTGTTTCACAGACAAACTCTAAAAAAACAGAAAGAGGAAATACAAAGAAATTAGATTGGCTGACGTTTCGATGCTTGCTAATCATTTGTCTGAAATGTCTGTTAAATAAAAAGTCCCTCTGTTACTTTTTTGGTTTGTCTGTTAAAAAAAACAAGGTCATTCTTCTTATTAATACTTACCGTACATTAATTACTTATTTTGTTTACAGTGTGACTGTTATATAAACATTTTAGTATGAAGTAGATGCACTTCCAAACGTATAACATTTAATACTGGGTTCCTTTATTATTAATGTTACAAGAATCGTCTAATAAATGTCAGTTTTTTCCTGTTCCATCTTTCATTAATGAAGTAATTTTTTTTGGTGGATTGAATGACTTGTAATTATGTTTAACAACACATTAGAATTTTCTTAATAATAAATGTATAATTTTTTTTCTGAAAAAGCTTTAGTTTTGATTTCTTATATTCTTTTCTCAAATCGGTACATCTCCTCTAGAAGTACTATTTATTTTTTGACAACGATTCCGAATCCTCTTACTTGTGTAAATTTTATCAGGCCAGGTATAGTATTAAACAGAAAATATATAACATATTAAAACACAAATCATTTTCCTGACATCAAGTAAAATAGAGAAATCAAAATACTGTCAAATACGCCGGCAAATAAACCCAATTAACATTTAATTAATGTAATTACAACGTTTCATCCATCCTTGTGGATTTCTTCAGGTAAATTTTCAAATAGATAAACTAATTACATAGTGAGTAATTGGTTATCATTGACTGACTATCTGCCTCGACGGGAAAGGTCGACAGAGTTGTATTTATATTAATTAAATGTTATTAGAATTGGTTGGCTGACATCTTTGTCCGTATATTTTCGGTTTATTTTTTAGAAGAAAGGTTTTCATTCTACAAAGATTATTATAAATTATTAAAATTATATCGCCTCCCCTCACTCATCCATAGATAAATGGCTTTTCTGAAACACATCTTTCTCTTATGTAATTTATTTAATATTTTACATCAACGTGGCTTTTCCTTATGAGTATATTCTTCAAATTCCTCCTGCCATTCCAATTAAATAAAGTTGATTTTCCGTCCTCGATTAAAGTTTCTCACTGTCAAGATACATATTTTCCACTGTAAAACAGGAGTTGAAAACTTTCTCTGAACTTTATATGGATCATAGCATTCATACGGGAAATCAGTTCACTCACAGCTGTTCGATAGTTATAGTTGGAAATATGTAAGGAAAAAATCGAGAAATGAATCGACATTCAATTAATCAGTATTCTCTTTAAATCAATTTCTAATGAAGGAAAAACCTGTTTATTTTAAGTTCACAGTCGTTAATTGAACAAAAAAAATTTAAGCATCTTTTGGCTTTTTTCCCGCCATATTCATCTTATACTTAACGTTTAACATATATATAACTTTTTAGAAAAAAATTATATAAAACACAGAAATTCATTTATACTCGCCATTACATTAGCGTCAATTAAAGAGTGTGATTTTAAAAAATGAGCTTTTCTTTCGAAATTATTGGAACTCAGTACAATTTCTGTTCTGGATACTGCTGATTTAAAATTTTATATTGATTTCGAAAACAAAATGGCGGGCATTCATAAGTAATGAAAAACTTAAGTAATACATTAAAACAATTAGGTACTAAGGGGATTTTGTCTGTTCGAATATGTTTAAATGTTTTACTTACCTTGAAAATGAAAATGGCGCGTCAAATATGGTGGAAAAAAATTATAATATTGTTTATAAATTAGAAAAAGTCTTGCTCTATGTTCTGTAAGAAGAAATGAGGATTTATATATATTCATATAATAACCAGTAACTTTAGTTTAAGCAGAGTTATTAATTACCCGTAGACTACAGAAATTAATTATAAAAAAATTAGAAAAGAGTAGAAGTAATGGGAACCCATATCAATAAAGATAATATATATATATATATATATATTTGATTTTTTTAAGATGAATAAATGCTTCTTGTTTTAGGATAGATGGGAGAAGAAGGAATCGCTTAGTCATGTTACAGAAGAGCTTGTGTTGTGGTATCCATGCTAACCTCTCTTGCGAAAGCCTTTTCATTTCGGCATAAATACAAAAGCAACCTGATCTGATTAGCGTATTCCATCCTTGCCTCCCTCTTCTGTTCATTTCCCTCTGATGCCAATTTTACAAGACCCTCATGTCTTAAAACGTGGTCTATTACTATTCTGTTCCTTCTCTTGGTCAACGTCCTTCATATTGTTCGCTCTTCCCAAATTCTGCTCCGAACTACTTCGTTAGTGATTCTATCACCCATCTAATTCTCTTATAGCACGCTTCTATTCTTTTCCTTTCTGAAATTCCTATCGTCCAGGTTTCGCACCCATATAATGCTACACTTCATACGAACATTTTTAGCAACCATTTCCTAATATTCACTCTTATATTACCCGTAAGTAAATCCCTCTTTTCCGCAGAAGCCTTCCTTGCCTGTGCTTTGCTACTCTAGTTATTTCGCTGCCCAAGTAGCAGAATTCCTAAACTTCCCTCAAAATATCCCTTCCTAATCTAACAGCCTTCGTTATTTCACTGTTTCCCATACTACACCCCATCACCTCGGTTTTCCCTCTATTAATCCTCATGTTGTACTCTTCGTCCAGGACTACGGTCATGCCATATTTTATTGTTTCCAAGTCTTATTCTGACTCCCCTAATATCACAATATTATCGGCAAACCTTTGCGGTTTTATATCTTCTCCTTGTAGAATTCCATTTTAACTTGTTTCAAGAAATGAAGTCTATAAAAATGAAGTTAGGAATAATATAATGAAAAAAGTAAGTAAGGAATTATGTAATATTTAATGATAAAGAACTCAAGATTAACGAAAGCCACAGAATATATGGTAAAGGCAGAAAACAACAAAACAGGTCCGCACAGTAATCAATCAGCGAAGGACGAAAAAGACTACTGCAGGAATTATCACAAATCTATACATGGACTAATAACAGAACGCCAGAACAAAATGGAGTATTCCTGAAGGAAATAGCAAGGCGTAGCTTAGTGGAATAACAACAAGTAGTTACCTACAGAATTCCAGCTTTGGACACCTGTTTACAGTTCCAGAAAAGCCAGTGTGGATTTCAGTATTCCGGGATTGATAAATGAAGTTAACTTTTTCAAAAATACACCGGGGTAATTTCCTGTGATAATTCAACCCCAAGGGAATTAGTAACACTGCAATAGGAATTTTCAATAAAATATAAGCAAAATATTTCAGTCAGAAATATTTTAACAGTTTTTTTAAAATTATTATTGAGATAACTTTTATCCACAGATAGTACAGTTATTACAAGGTATTTAGATATTTATTCGTTGAATAAATAAGTTACATGATTACTTGAATAAATTTTAAAAGTCCATTGACAATAAATGTAAAAGTTAACAGTTGAATTTATCAAACGTAAATGATTGTTTACATTAAATAAAAAGGGACAAAAAAGTCAGCATTAAATATGTCCAAACACATACATGGAAACAATCACAATTTCGAATCGCGAAAGAATAACTAAACAAAATTTTGGACGATGAAAATAATTACTTCTGGAGAATCATGAGTGAAATGTTGTATGTCAACCTCATGCAATCAATGTTAAAAATGACACGAATAATTTGAACAAAATTTACGATACCCTTTTGTTGTAGTAGTTAATTGCTTTAATATTCCTCTCTATTATTATTAATTTAACAGCCGAAAGCACGCATTGTTACACATCATTTCGGCCAGGGGCTGGAGATGGTCCATGTGCGACACCAAATTCTTCACATGTAAATTCAATATTCTTTTCGGCTAAAGGAGTCGAGGAGAACTGTGATGTATTGCTAAATTTTGAAGTTTTTTACCGTGTTATTTCTATATAAATTCAAAATTGTAACATACAACTCAGATTTATTTTATTGTAATATTATGTTTTTAGTAAGCCTGAAGAAGTCTTAAAATGCTGCAGATGAAACATCGGTTTTGTTAATAAATGGTTATATATCTAATGCTGACTTTTTTTGGTCGTCTTTGTATTTATTGTAAATATTTAAGTCAGAAAACTATGATGTATCTTTATAAATCCTCAGGAATTTGTTTTTAAAAAAAATGTAACACAAAATTTAATTATTATCTTTATATTACAATAATGTAATAATCATTGAAAGAAAACAGTACGATTTTTACAGAAAAAATTATAAAAAAAATAGCACGACGTTTCGTCCTAAAATTATGGTTACAATGGATACGAAGTATAATTACTTCTATGTTATTGGGTTTATATCAGCTACTGTAATGCACGTGATTTTTTGGGGGTTTAAAAGGTACATGAGGGGGATCCTGAAACAGGCAACTCCCCTTTAATAGCATAGGAAGGGAATTGATGAAATGCATAATAATAATAAGAAGAAGAAAGAGAGAGAGAGTCCTGAGGATCAATTCAACCTTTGGTCACCTTACCCTACCTTCCACATTCGTCCTCTTTTCAATTCCTTTCCTAAATTCTTCACATGTAAATTCAATAATCTTTTCCGACTGAAGGAGTCAAGGAGTGAATATGACGTATTACTAATTTCCTAAGTTTTTAACCTTGTTATTTATGTATAAATTCAAAATTGTAGCATAGAACTCAGAATTAATTTATTGTAATATTATGTTTGTAATAAACCTGAAGAAGTCTCAAAATGGAGATTAAACGTCGCTTTTGTTAATAAATAGTTACATATTTAATGCTGTCTTTTTTGGCCGTTTTTATTTATTTATTGTAAACATTGAAGACAGAAAACTATGACGTATTTGATTATTTCTCTTGTTTTGTTTAAGAAAGATGTTATAAAAAAATGTTTTGTAATT
The DNA here is from genome assembly GCA_034510155.1 of Eucriotettix oculatus. Lineage (NCBI taxonomy): Eukaryota > Metazoa > Arthropoda > Insecta > Orthoptera > Tetrigidae > Eucriotettix > Eucriotettix oculatus. Next base: position 200,802,128 of record CM067377.1, on the reverse strand, counting down.
TTTAATAAATATTTTTTCTGACAATTAAATACACAACAACTAAACAAATAATAGGTGGACTTTATACTATAGACTATAATTATGCAGAGGGCAAAACATAAGTTATTTATTTTACAGAAAACAATTCTGGTGACTGTTATTTCTTCTTTAATTCCGACTTGTTAACATATAAATAAGGAAAATAATAATTATAAACATAAGGTTTACATTTAACGGCTGTTGCATGTAATGAAACAAATCGATGACCTTATACAGACTTTATTATTTAAAGTTAATCGTAACAACGTTTCGGCGTGTTTTTATGGTCTCTTCAGGTTTTTTCCTCTCTGTAGAAGAAAAATATACAGAAAAGTAACCCTAGTAAGGTGAAATTGAGACGAATTTTTGAAAAATAATGGAAACAAATATTAACACAACAGTGTCAAAACATAGCCCAATAAATGATTTAAGGAGCCTCATTGGTTCTACAGCCCATTGAGGGCCTGGGCCTACCGAGTCGACTGCGGACTATCATGTTCCTAATTCGGAGTGACACGTGGCCAGCAGCATATCGGTCCTCCAACAGTCTTCATCCCGGTCTTCGCGACCATTCCATGACAATAATTTTATAAAATAATACATTAAACACCGTCAAAGAGGCTGATTACTGTGAAACAACTCAGGTTCGTCAACGAATAGAAAATCTGCTACACGTGGTCAACACCCAAACCATTAATACCCTGAGATCTTTGATAAAATCCCATTTTTAAATAATTATTTTGAACTTAATAAATCTATGCACTACCCATATTAAAAATTATTGTGTTTACAATAATATATTTAAACTCAATTAATAAATTCATTAATTAATATCCCGCCCCTCATTTACAACTGTTTGTAATTGTAATTTAAATGGTATACTAAGAAAGCATTATTGTTGACTTTCCTAGGTGACGATGACTGATGACCGAAATGAAACCGGATGTGCTGAGAGAGAAAAAAGAGGATCGCAATTCTGGCGCTGTTAATATAGGGACCTGTCAGCGAACAATAATGGAATAACAATTGCGTGTCGGGAGGAATCCCCGCCCTGGCGCCTAATTTGTTTGCGGCGGCGGCGGCTCGCATTGTCCTCAGGTTCTTGGGATGCCAACAGGGCCGTCCAGGGACATTGTCCAAATTCTCTCTTTACGGACCTTACCTACAACCTCGCGGCGATATTTTATCGGAAACATTCGGCCAATTAAAATTTTCGGCGATTATTCTAATTAGATATGGCGTTAGGGATGACAGCGTTTGTTTCACTACACCAGGTGGTTACGCCACGGGAAAGGGAGGGGGGAGGTTCGGATATTAATCTCTGGCGCTTAAAAATTACCGGTTTTGGGATTCCTTGAAGTAATGTTACACTCATGCAGCAGACGAGAAGGAAGACACTGATCCTCTGCACCTAATGTTGTTGTGCTATTCAGTCCTAAGACTGGTCTGATACAACGCTCCATAAAAAAACATTTTGCATATTTACTAACTAATAAAAACAGGTACAATTACTTTAAGTTTAACATAAAATTTAATTTTATATAAGTAATGATAATTTTTGCTTATTTTCCTGAAACGTCGCTTCGGAAGAAGCGGACTTTAGTTACAGAAAAATTCCGTCCGTGGCGCCAGACTAGCAAAAAGGAAACCATTTGTATTGCGATTTATAAAAAAATATTTCACATCATTATCGAGTAAATAATAAGGATCATTACCTCAATAAAATGTTGTTTCTTAAAATCTATAAGTCATTTCAAATTAATCTTTGCTGTGAGCTATAATATGGAGGGTAAAACATAAGTTATTTATTTTTCGATACAGAAAACAATTGTGGAGACAATTAATTCTTCTTTAAGTTCCGACTAGCTCATATATAAATAAGGAAAATAATAACTGTAAACATAAGGTTTAAATTTAGCGTCTGTTGTATATAATCAAACAAATTGAAGACCTTATACAGACTTTATAATATAAATTTAATCGGAACAACGTTTCGGCCTATTTTTCTGCCTTCTTCAGGTATTTTTCGTCCCTGTAGAGAAAAAGTGTACAGAAAATTAGCCCTAGTGATGTGAAATTTAGACAAAATGATAATTTTTGCTTATTTTCCTGAAACGTCGCTTCGGAAGAAGCGGACATTTAGTTACAGAAAAATTCCGTCCGTGGCGCCAGACTAGTAAAAAGGAAACCATTTGTATTGCGATTTATAAAAAAAAACATTTCACATCATTATCGAGTAAATAATAAGGATCGTTACCTCAATAAAATGTTGTTTCTTTAAATCTATAAGTCATTTCAGCAATTTAATCTTTGCTGTGAGCTATAATTGTCTTAACCTGAATGGGGAGAAGAAAAAGGAAGAAACCTAAACCTTCGAAACCCCGTCAGAAAACCTTCTCTGGGGTGAACATCCGACTTGCTGATATATAAATAAGGAAAATAATAACTATAAACATAAGGTTTAAATTTAGAATCTGTTGTATATAATAAAACTAATTGATGACCTTATACAGACTTAATTATATAAATTCAATCGGAACAACGTTTCGGCATATTGTTATGCCTTCTTCAGGTTTTATTCGTCGCTGTAGAGAAAAAATGTACAGAAAATTAGCCCTATTAAGGTGAAATTGAGACAAAATTTAATAAATGATGGAAACAAAAAATTAGCACAACAGTGTCAAAACATAACAAAGAATTACATGAGAAGTCCAACAATATGGTAAGTACTTAGACTGATAAAGTGTTACTTGTTGCCTCGGATCTCTACCATTTTGTTGGACGTTGGACAGGTACATTTACGTAAGTTTAAGATAAAATTTAATTTAATATAAGTAATGATAGTTTTTGCTTATTTTCCTGAAACGTCGCTTCGGAAGAAGCGGACTTTAGTTACAGAAAAATTCCGTCCGTGGCGCCAGACTAGCAAAAAGGGAACCATTTGTATTGCGATTTATAAAAAAACATTTCACATCATTATCGAGTAAATAATAAGGATCGTTACCTCAATAAAATGTTTTTTTACATAAAACTATAATTGCATAAGAAGTCCAACAATATGGTAAGTACAAAGACTGTGTTACTTGTTGCCCGGGATTATTGTCGGACGTCTCATGTAATTCTTTGTTATGTTTTGACACCGTTGTGGTAAGTTTTTGTTTGCATTACTTTTTAAAATTTGTCTCTATTTCACCAATTTTCTACAGGGGAGAAAAAACCCGAAGAAGGCATAAAAACATGCCCAAACGTTGTTACGATTAAATTTATATAATAAAGTCAGTATAAGGTCATCAGTTTGTTTAATAATTATAAACAGATAATTGTTTGTAGGGGGCTGTAGAACTGTAAAGAAGATCTTAGCCCCTTTCCTCGCCCACATTGACGTTAAGTATTTTTCCACCGCCTTGTTATAGTGTCGACGACGTGCATTGATGGCCCCAATATTGTCATTGTTGTATGTATATTTACCGTGGTAATTGGAGGATATGTGTGTGTGTGTGTCCTTTTCCTCCCCCCACCATCAGAATGGTTCTGTGGAGCTTCCGCAGGGGGCGGCCGTTGAAGACATGTTCTCTTGATTTAGTCGCCTCGCAGCCCTGACGGCTTACAACCACCACCTTTTGTATTTATAGTCGACAACGTGATAAATAATATCACCATGAATAAGTAATGAGAAAGTAAAAAAATAGGGTTTTTTTTGGTGGGAGGATTGAGGAGGAGGGGGAGGAGACAAGAGAGAGAGAGAGGAAGATGATGATCTCCGGTCACACGAGAACAGATTTCTCCGTCTGCCAAAAACAAATCGCCAGGTCCGTGAGAGAGAGAGAGGGAGGGGGGGGAAGAGAGAGAGAGAGAGACCAAGGCTGGTTGAATTATACCACCGCGATTCAGATACGGACCTGGACATGTCAGCGATTGTCAAAAAGACACGTGCTCCGGTAACAAGGGTGATATCTTCACTTCACCACGGTGGTGCTGCTGCTGCTGCTGCAACGGGAATCTCCGTTTCACATCAGAAACTCTGGAACACCCTCCTGTGTGTGAGAGAGAGAGACGGATGCGATCACCGCAATATTTTCTAAGACAAGCTGCTGATGATAAATCTCTCTCTCTCTCTCACTTCCCTCTCCCTCTCAAGAGGAATAAGAAGTAAAGAGATCTCCGACATTCTACTGGAACACACACAACTTGCGGTCTGCCGTATTTGTCAGAACCTGATCAAGATTGCAGTCAACACGTGCCCAGGATCAGGCTTATTTTTTGTGGCCGACAACGTTGATTAATTAACTCTGGCACATGATGCATTCAAAATTCATCTTTTACCTCTCACAAACCGTTTACCTAATTAAAGGACTAGATTCACCAAATTCTTTATCACAAAGGGAATAGAACGCAGGATCATCCTTTGGTAGGAGTTTGAAGCATCTGACCAACTCTGGTCGACCTTTTATTTCTCCAGTACATGCAAAAGAAAAAGATTCTCAGACGAGACTAAAATTGAAATGACTTATTTTACTAAAAAAATATATAAGTGCCATTTTAGACGGTGGTCCTATGTAACTGAGATCAGGATGTTTCGTCAACAACACATCCTAGAGAAAACCAAATGGAATCACCACATTAAAAAACTATCGGGAAAACTCAGCAAAATTTGCTTTACATTACGAGTGTTAGGTCGGGAAGCCGACATAGCTATATGATGTACCATGCATATTTTCATTCTGTCATGTGTCATTCACGGTATTGCACACTGGGGTCACTTCACCTCTTTAAACTACAAAAGTATAGTATCTGGTGCGGAGTGGAATACCTTTGCAATTTTAACCTTACCTTGTACGTATATTCTAGAAATTTTAAAATTTGTATGGAGCAACATCAATCTATATGATCTAAACGGTTCAAGCCATTCGTACAACACAAGAAATCTCTCTCAGCTCCGTGTTGAAAAACATCGTCTAAGTCTTTTTGAAACAAGCAGCATTCACTATTCCGGTATAAATCTATACAATAGTCTCCCGGAAGAAATAAAAGCTTTAAAGGTTCAAAAATTATTTATAAAGAGTTGTAAATCTCTGCTGATGAATGGAGCGTATTATTCACTCAAAGAGTTGGTAGATAGGAAGGACTAAAACAGTTTGCTGGTGTCCTATCAAATTCTCCTATTATTTTAGAACTATACTCTACTAGAATTTAACTGCTGACTTATTTCCTTTTTCATGTTCGACGGGAACCTACGCACGATCTTCTGCTGCCTCCTCCTATGTCGACTCAAAATTGAAGATTGAATTTTATCTTTCCTCTTTCGTCATTCAATTCTTAGTTGTAAAATTTTGTATATTTCTTGTAATATTATATTTGACGTATCCTAATTCCTCAACCGAGGACTAATGGATTGAATAATAATAATCCAGGATTTCACATTTAAATATATTGTCACTTCCCCAGTCCTTGGTTGATGCAATAGGATACGTACATCAAATAACCAAATAATAGCGTCCCTGCCCACAGAGGTCCCGGGTTCAAATCCTGAGAGCGGCTTGGATATTTGTGAGCTTAAAGAGTGCTGGAGAATCGATACGTTGATTACGTGTCAGTCCGCAAGTGAAGACTGTCAGTGGGTTTGCAAGGCCGAGGAAAAAGAAGAAGGAGAATAAATAAAATAAAATAATTACTTCCAAAAATCCTTAAATAAGAAGTTGGAGTTAATGACTGTGCAAAATAATAGAAAAAAAACACACGACTCGTAACACCGAGAAGCACAAACAGAGAAATAAATATTGGAAATATAACTTCTTGGAGCTGCAGGACGAGGAATCTGACGGTCCCCATGTAGGAGCTCCAGTAGCAATACATGAAACAAATTAACCAAATAGACGAAAGTCTTTAAGTTATGTAATAGACTATTTATACAAAACAGCGAGTTCAACACTGTTACTATTAGGGGAACTTCCCACCTCCCTCCTGTGGTCTAGTGGCCAGCGTCGCTGCCTCACAACACAGAGGTCCATGGTTCGAATCCTGGCATGGGCTTGGGTGTTTGCGGTCACGGAGACTAGGATTAAAACTGCTGTTGGAGAATCGGAACGCTGACCAAGTGTCACTCCGCATTCGGAATTTGTCATGGAAGATGACAGTCCGCAAACCGAAACGTCAAAGATGGAATTTTCAAACGGGTAAATCGATATGAAGGAATTAAAGGTATCACTATGAAGTTTTTAATTTTATTGCCCCTAATAGTCCTGTATACGTGTCGAAATTTTCAGAAAAATCAAATTCAATCAAGACATTATTTAGATAAACCTGCATAAACTAACGCCGATACGTCAAAGTTGGAATTTTCAAACGGATTAATCGATATAAAGGATTAAAGGTGTCACTATGAAGTTTTCAATTTTATTGCCACTAATATTCTCTATACATGACGAAATTTTCATAAAAATCGATTGAGGCGGAGTTTAGATAACCCGGTAGGCCAAGGCCCTGAATGGGCTGTAGAGCAGACGAAGAAAAGGAAGAATTAGGGGAACGATCAAGAAACTCTATTACTGAGTAAAACAGCAGCGCCATTTAACTAATTCACAAACAAATTATAGTTACTATTGCTATTATCCACTGAATGAACCCGTAATAAACTTTGTTGCCACAACAATTATGGAATGAAGGAATGAATCATCCCCTAAAAGTGAATGAAAATTGTGGATCATTTTTCATGTATATAGCTCCATTGACCTCTACAGATTGCATCCAAACTTCCATTCCTGATGAAGGTTATGTCAGGCAAAGTCATAGTCTACCTAGGGCTAATTCCTGGCATATATATAAATATTAAGGATTGTGCTGATTTATATGTATTGAGTTAATAAAAATTTTGTAGTCCCTATTATTTGCTGTACATTCAAGGGATTTTGTTCATTCACAGCAGAGCTACTTTGTAATTTCTGTAAGTAAATCCTTTTAATTGATTTATTTGTTCCTAATTTTTCTGAATATTTTGTGCCTAAAAAATAGCTACTGATACTGAAGTGATCAACTACAAAAAGGGTTATTGGGAAGGAAAATAAGTAATTAAAAAATTGGAAAGTTCTTAATTGCACTACTGTTGATGACCTAAATCAGGATATGTTTATATTTTATACTGTTAATTTTCTGGTACAGTTAATAGTGTTATAATAATTAAATAATTCTGTAAAACATGGGAGGAGCCATTCACCCCACTTACCACCGATATTTGGTGAAAATACCAGGCCTCGTCTCAGCCAGGTCTCACAGAGAGTGAACGATTGTAGAAATCCCTGACCGGTGCCAATGTGACTAGGTTTTATTACCCTATTTGCAGCCTTTTTCAATTTCTCGGGAGTCTTTGATTATTTATTGCCATACTCCGTATTTAGATGCGTTTATTTTCCTGTAATATAAATTTACACGTCGATTTTCTGTTTAATAATTTTTATATTAATGCACAGTCTATTTATTTCCCTATTCACGCATTTTTTTAAAGCGATATACATTGATCAAGGAAGAGGTTTCTGTTATTAGGTTAGGATTAAATAAAACTTACCTGTTGCAAAAGTAGTGCAAAAAAGAAAAAGAATGATTCCCATAGCGACAGTCAAGAATGAGATCCAACTATCCACAAACGTTAGGTGATTTGAATATTTAATTTATAGCTGATTAATTCGGTTCTTCAATTAATAGCTCGTATTTATATTTATGATAGAACAGCGTCGTCATTTCATTGTTACCAACTGAAAGCCTCTTACGTAAGTGGGCGTGACTATAAATAAGCTTTTAAAGGGACAGGCAAAAGGACCAGCATTTTAATATATTTACCATTATTCCTTTTCTCTCTCTCTCTATGTCTGTCTGTCTGTTTCTCTCTCCTTCTCCTACTCTTTTTTTTTTCATCCACGTCCAAACGTCCTCTATAAATTACGTGGTCACGTTTATTCATAAGTCACACAAGGAATATCGTGTCGCGAGGTCACCTATGCCTTTGTTTATACGTTGTATCTCCCTGGTAGATCAATATTATACCTCCTGCCATAATTCGCTTCAGCCGCGTAACTTTAGAAGCGAGCGGATGTAGAACTCGCGTGATGTCATAACCTGTGTGTGTCCATGTCGTAACAGATTTGACCTCAGCAGTGGTTAACGACAGAAGCCTCGCCATTATTGTTCTCAATAACATCAGATGTTGGTACACGACGGTGGCGCATTAGTTGAGATAATACCACACTATCTCTTCACGAGGAGTGGGGGGAAACAATAGGTACTCGGATGACCATGTTTTACCTTTTAATATCTTATATAGTCATGAAAAATAAATAATCTCTTCCAACCCTCCTTAGTAAGTCTTTTAATTCAATCTCAATATTAAAACACATGGGGTAAATAACCTGTAGCGGGATCTTCAAAGATCTCAGAAGATGATCTCACTCAGGATCTTCATAAATTGTCTCACGTGGTCAGCGGTCCTTACCATTATTTCACTTGGCCTTCATTATTTTTTCCGCTGCATTCTGTCAAAAACTTGGGGTAGTAAATTCTGCTTTGACTTCCCTTAAATTTTTACAGAAATTTGTAGTCCGACACGATCACTTTTCCATGAGGATTCAAATTAGCACTACAGCTACTGTAATGAATGGTAAATGAAACCTATAATATTACTAATTTAACTGTAATTGTTCTGACTGTACCTCGATTAATGGATGTGAAAAATTTCGGCCAAAAATTGTCTGAATTAAAATTTCTTATTAACTAATTTACATCACTAAGTTTCGTCACTACGTTATATTTAAACGATTTATGTATAACATTCCATCACTTAAATTATAATTATTTTTGTAGATCCCCTGAGGAGGTTCCAAATAATGGAACGAAACGTAGTGATGTAAGTTAATTAATAAACAAATTTAATTAATCTATAATTAACTCGATTAATGAGGGTGAAAAATTTCGGCCAAAACTTGTCGGGATTAAAACTTCTTATTAACTAATTTACATCACTAAGTTTCGTCACTACGTTATATTTAAACGATTTATGTATAACATCTCATCACTTAAATTATAATTATTTTTGTAGATCACCTGAGGAGGTTCCAAATAATGGAACGAAACGTAGTGATGTAAGTTAATTAATAAACAAATTTAATTAGTCTATAGTTAACTCGAGTAATGAGGATGAAAAATTTCGGCCAAAAATTGTCGGGATTAAAACTTCTTATTAACTAATTTACGTCACTAAGTTTCGTCACTACGTTATATTTAAACGATTTATGTATAACATCTCATGACTTAAATTATAATTATTTTTGTAGATCACCAGAGGAGGTTCTAAATAATGGAACGAAACGTAGTGATATAATTTAATTCTTCTTCTTCTCCAATGGTTCAACAGCGTTCTTGAGGGCCTAGGCCTACCGAGTCGGCTGCGGACAGGTAATTTAATTAATAAACAATTTTAATTCTGACAAATTTTTGGCCGAAAATTTTCACCTTCACTAATTTATCTGTTAAATTATCCAGTAAAAAATATATATATATATAGTTCCTCCCATACTTTGGAGAGAGAAAAAATTGAGCTAAAATTAACTTTTTTCTTGTTGTTGTTGTGGTATTCAGTCCTAAGACTGGTCTGATGCAAGCCTCCATGCAAACGTAACTTGCGCAAGCATTTTCATTTCCTTATAATTAGCATATCCTCCCTAATCTACTTATCGCATTCCATCCTTGACTTCCCTCTTTTGTTATTACCCCTCACACTTCCCTCTAATGCTAATTTTATAAGACCCTCCTGTCTTCAAAACGTAGCCTATTAATCTATCTGATTATATATATTTCGACTGTTTTATCTCCTCTATTTTTCAGGTTTGTCCTTCAATCTTACGTGTCAATATTTGTTTTTTACTCGTGTCTCAAGCCAGAATTTTTTTAAATAACTTTTCTGTCCTTATTTAGTTATATTTTTCAGTTCCCATGCTGCAAGTATTGAGTTAACGTACCGTTACGGCATGTGACGAGATGAGTGATTAGTCCACGGAGGAAGGAAGAACGCCCACGCAGTCATCTGGCTTCCTCAGCCACCACTAATTTATGCGGCACGCAAGTCCCCGTAATATGATGTCAAAACAAAGCATTAACCAAACGGCGAATAAATAAGCTTGAGATGGTAGGATAACGAGGCTGCGTTGTTTTTTTCTTTCTCTTTCTCTCTCTCTCCCTTCCTTTTTTTTTTTGAAGAATTATGTGTTTGGTTTTTGTCCCCTTCTGGTGGTGTCGCGTGCAGTTAGTTGTCTTGCCCTCCCCCGTCGTCCCCGTATCGCCCACACATCTCACTCCTTTTCATCTGCAAAGCACACCGTGCTAATTTAGAGCCCTAGCGGGGGAATCTGCCGAAGCTTTCTGCTCTCCGCTTTCATCTAACAGAGCTAAAATGGGGACGATGTTAATTAATTAAAGTGGATGTAGTCAAGTTACACTGAGAACATTTAACGAATAAGCTAATTAAAATAGTAACCATTTACGTTACAACTTGAAAACATGTAAACTTATAAGCTTCTAAAGTATTAAATAATAACACATTTAATTAAAATATTATAATATCATTAAATCAGTGATCATTAATTTTTATTATTTATTTATTTACAGGTACAGCACAACCGTTATTCATGATCATTTTAATTTTTGTGTTCGGTCCAAGACTTCATCCTTGCGGCACTCCCGAGTGACATACTATTTCCCGTCACGTAGGTAACTCGCGTTCTATTTGACCATCCACCCTCCTAAATACTATTTTTGTTAATATTTTTCACGCAAGAGATACTAATTTAATTGTCCTGGGCTGCTCGCATCTATCGGCCCCAGTCTCCTTCGGTATGTGTGTAATTATGTTTTTACTAAATTCTTCTGGTATTCTTCCTGTTTCATACATTTTGCAAACTATTCTGAACAGCCTTGATATTCCTTCTGCGCCAGAAGTGTTATTTTTTTTGGTTAACAGGCTACATGAGGGTGATCCTGAAACAGGCAACTCCCCTTTAATAGCATAGGAAGGGAATTGAAAAGGGGGGATGCGGAAGGTAGAGCAAGGTAGCCAAGGGTTAACTAGGGCCCCCGGGCTATGGTTTAAGGATCCTACCCGGTGTTTCACCTAAAGAGATGCAGGGAAAACCCTAGAAAACCTGCATCAGGTAGGTCGGGCATTGGGTACTATTCTCACGCCCTTCCGAATGACGGGAGACGAGTTTGCTGTGGGGACGCAGCATTCCCTTCTCCGTGTCTCCACCAGTTTCAGGAGGCAGTTGGCCGACTGATCCAATGGGATCAGCGGACAGCTCTTGCCATATGCCCAAGGTCTTTGACCCCGGTATATATACCTCCTAAAATAGGTGAAGGTGTCTATAACTAACCTAACCTATATACTATTTTCGTTAATATTTTTCACGCATGAGAAAATAATTGTCCTGGGCTGTTCTCATCTATCGGCCCCAGTATTCTTAGGTATGGGCGTAATTATGTTTTTACTGATTTAGTATTCCTTAATTCGATCTGGGAAACCGGTTAAAACGGAATCTATAGCAGTCCATAACTGCAAGCTGACAAAATTGTCGACGTTTTCTGGTACCTGAAAACTGTCAGGTTAATCCTCAGACATCCACATCCGTCCGGCTTCCCCCTTCCCCTTCCATGTGGCATGAATACCTAACGCCATATTTATTACCTGTTTGGAAGCCTCGATCTGATATTTAAAACAAAAATTAATAATAACGGAGACTCCTGTAGAGACACGCCAAGTGTAACAGTTTTTATTTGCAAGGAAAGGAAAAAAGTGTCAAGCGTCCAGTTTGTTTTTTCCGTTGGGAAAATTTACATATTATTTCGTCATACGTTTCTTTATAGTTTTTGTGTATCACCATTTCTTATAACTTCGAAACGTTTCATGTGTTGATAATAAATTATTGTTTGTTTGGTGTCATAGAGATGCCTGTTAGCATATATTAATGTCCAGTTGGTGAATAACTGTTGACGAGGTGAAGTGAATTTTCCGAAGCATGGAGGGAGAGGAAGGGAAGGGGGTAGGTAGGTTAGGTTGGTTGGTTGTAGTGTTGTCGTCTTGAGATTTTGTTGATGGTGAAGGGCAGGTGTGACCGTGACCGCACCTGGGCCCCCCGCCATGATGTCGCTTGTACGACACATGTTCCGGCCCGCAATAAACTATTCCTTAATTCCTGTCAAGCCACATCCTGCTCGCTATCAACGCGCGACATCGTTTCCGGGAGATGAAGGCTGGTCCCTCTCCCTGATCAGAGCCACGGCACCTGCCCCTTTGTCCAAAGTCAACCGTGTTCGACACCAATGAACAACCACAAAGTGAAAGCAGTCATCCTAATCCCTTCCTTTTTGAAGAGCGGATTCTTCAGACGTCCTGACAACTCCTCTGTTAGTGTCTTTGATGGCCTTACGATGCCCACGGATCTGCAAATTATGTAAACCTTACAACTGGAGACTGCTTCTTAAGGGAGTCAGAGGAACGAAGGGCGGATACAAGACATCTCCGAACAACCAGCAAACAAGGGTTTTTTCGCTTCATAAACTCCGGAAGAGAACGTAAAGAAACAAAATAAGACAAAGAGGGCAGCGACTAAAGGAAAATGTAACAAGACAAATCACAGGAATAAAGGGGGAGGGGGGAATTAATACGACAGGCACGCACCCTGGTAAACCTCGTTTTGGTACAAACACGGTAACGTAAAACCTATTCTTAACAAGGAAGGTTCGATGGGAAATCAGGAAAAGTTTGAATTGCTTAAGAAAACCGTTATAGAGTACGAGAGAGAAGAAAACACAAATTTACACTTAGCTACCAGGCAGGAATCCCCTTCTAAAACATCCTCCACTACCTCCGGAGGATGACGTAAAGCAACAAAATAAGGCAAAGAGGGCAGCGACTAAAGGAAAATGTAACAAGGCAAATCACAGGAATAAAGGGGGGGGATTAATACGACAGACACGCACCCTGGTAAACCTCGTTTTGGTACAAACACGGTAACGTAAAACCTATTCTTAACAAGGAAGGTTCGATGGGAAATCAGGAAAAGTTTGAATTGCTTAAGAAAACCGTTATAGGGTACGAGAGAGTAGAAAACACAAAAATTGACAATTAGCTACCAGGCAGAAATTCCCCACTACCTCCGGAGGATAACGTAAAGCAACAAAATAAGAGAAAAACAGCAGCGACTAAAGGAAAATATAACAAGAGCAATCACATGAACAGAGAAGAAAAATTAATAATATAGACACGCACCCTGGTAAACCACGTTTTGGTACAAACTGGGTAACGTAAATAATATTTTTAAAAACGAATTTACAATAAAAAAAATCAGAAAAAAGTTTGAATTGGTAAAAGAAGCCCTTATAGGGTACGAGAGAAAGTAAAATAACAAGCAGAAATGGACACCAAGCAGCCGGGCAAGAATTTTCCACTACAACATTCTCCGACACCCGCAGCAGGATTGAAATTCGAAATAATACTGAGAAACAGAAATCAATACGAACGGCAGAAGTACTTTTTAGGGCGGCGCAAATCCCCCCACTATCCTGTCGGATGCAAGGCATCTCCGGACAACCAGCAGCCTTCATAAACTACGGAGGAGAACGTTAAGAAACAAAATAAGGGAAAGAGATCAACGACTAAAGGAAAATATAACGAGAGAAATCACATTAACAATGGGAAACAGAATAATAAGACAGACAAAGTTCCTGGTAAATCACGTTTTAAGAACCGGGTAACGAAAATCTTTTTTTAAAAAAAAAATCCCGTTCATATCCGCATGATGTTAAAGTAACATTCTACAACGTTTTCCTCTTTGGCACCTGTGTGACGTGTAGCACCGTCCTGTCGGAAGGGAACAATATTTTTACACTCGAAAACCCTGGTAATATTTATGTCAATTTGAAAACTATAGCCAGTAACGCTTAACGCTTTCTTTTGCGTATGAAATTACCAAATAAATCTGACAGTTGTGCTCGTTTATCCTTTTTCAGTTCATCCCAAGAGGGGAACGTGACGCCATGACAAGAACTTCTCCCTCTTGACGAGTCCTGAGGATTGCGTCACGCTTCATCAAGCATGACTAGCTTATGTTAAATTATTTTCTCTTTCCTTTATTTTTCTTCTGTAACTATTTTTTTTCTCCCTGCTTACAGTATTATTTCGCGAACAGTGTGATGGAAAAATACCATTCTTCACGTCGTAATAGCCCTTGTGATAAAGCATAACAGCCGTAAATAGTCATCATCTATTTCAAATATGATTCCTCAAAATGTGACTTGATAGACGATTTGACGTTGACGATGTTCCTTGTGCCAACCAATCGAATTTTTGCGGCATTGACACGTGTTATTGTCTACTCAGCTTAAGTAAGAGTTTTCTAGGAGTGAATTAAGGCAACTTTTGCCTTTTTCTCTGTTCTGATTCCGTGAACAGTTCCCTCTTAATAAAGACTATAGTTTTGTGTTCTTTTTTAATTTCCATTCGCAATAAGGGAACTTGACGTCACGGTTTTTTTTACCGTGTAAGTAGAAATGCCTCAATCGAAGCTCAACTAAAGAGAGTAAAGCTAAATTTAGAAGAAAGACGACAATAGAAAAATGTCGATCAGACCCAGAACTTCAGCCCAGGTCATCACGCTTACCGGGCGGCCACTCTACCGCTCAGCTGGTCTGAGTCGATGTCCCAGAGACCGATTCGACATTCCTCAATCCTAGTAAACCTAAGCTAGACTCACCAACAATTTGCTAAACACATTCCTCACAACTTTTTCCCAATATTTAAGCAGTAGCTTGACGTGAGTTTCTGCATTTTATCCGCACCTTCTTATATAGGTATTTAAATATAAAATGTTCAAATCTTTTTTTTGGTATTTTAAACAACAAATTTGTTATCGCGTATTGTAAAAGGTTTAAAACGCTTTGTTCAGATTGAAAGTTTTTAATATTTGTTGTGGAAATTTGACCGCTACCAAAAAAAAGTGTTCCATTTATGATTATCTGGGTGCTCGGCGATGCCCGGGATATTAAAGCTCAATTCTAACTAACATTTGTCTTAAGTTGTAATACCTTTCGCTTCTCGCGAACGTCGTCGTCGCCGCCGCCGTCGCACAGAAGCATAAACGCAGCAGGATACGTAAAGGCATAAAGTATCCTTCTCTACGTGTCCTTAGGGAAGGACGGATACAAACAGTATCGCGGGAGACATCGTCAAAGAGTAATTGACCCCCGGAAAAGTATTTATTCGACGGGAAAATCGGCCCATTTTGTATATTTCATATTTATTTCGCCACAGCCCTAGGGGTGTTAGCCTCGTCTTACCCCAACAATCCAGATTTCCAGGACGCAAAAACGAGTGTGTGTGTCAAAAATTTCGTTGAAATTGCTCGAAGCGTTTAGATTTGTATGCGGAACATATAAACAAACACACCAATGCAATTTGAGTTCCTTTTTACACTTAAACAATGAATTTTTATTTATAAGAATAGGGTAGTTGATCCGTCTTTTTGGTCTGTTTAGCGCTGAAGAACTTGTAAGTTTAATGGTAGTTCAATTTGAGTAAAAATATATGAAAAGTACAAAAAAAAAAGTACCAAAATGTGTAAGTCTCGAGTACAACGCTCTAGTTGCGCCATAAGCTTATTTATAGCTTGTAATTGTCTCTGTTATATTAATATATATATACAACCATTAATCTATTTATTTTATATTTTTACTTATTTATTTATTCTTCAATTTAAATTTTTATAACCCCTAAAAACCCTTCGCTTACAGCCTTAGTAGGTGCGCGGTAGAAGAAGAAGCGGAAGAAGTAGTAGCAGCAGCAGCGGTATTTGAATGATGAATGAATGTGTGAATGTAATTTATTTTCAAGTGTTAGGTAGCCGTAATGTCAATTGTATGTATGCTATGTTCAAATATGTAAACAAAAGATGACATTTTATTTAGTGTGTAACAGGTATAATTCTACATCAACGCGGAGTAGATTCCACGAGGAAGGATGGGAATGCTGCGTCCCCACAGCAAACTCGTCTCCCGTCATTCGACCTACCTGATGCAGGTTTTCTAGGGTTTTCCCTGCATATTTTTAGGTGAAACACCGGGTAGGATCCTTAAACCATAGCCCGGGGGCCCTAGTTAACCCTTGGCTACCTTGCTCTACCTTCCGCATCCCCCCTTTTCAATTCCCTTCCTATTACTATTAAAGGGGAGTTGCCTGTTTCAGGATCACCCTCATGTAGCCTGTTAACCAAAAAAAAACGATGACATTTAAGTAATGGCAAATATTTAGTATGTTATAAATACTAAATAAGTATATATATATATATATATATATTGAAGTCATCTAGTTAGATGTCACGGCTGCTGCACTGACAGGTGAAGGAAAACAGATGAAGGAAATTATGTGAAAGCCAGGTGGAGTTCTGATAAGTCCGTCAGGGCTGACTTCCTCCTTCCTGGTTTTCCTCTTTCCCTCCCCACCCCTTGGTCCATGACCAAGTAATTAAATTAAGACTCCTGCAAGCTGAGACGACCTCTTACAGTTTGAGAGGTTTAAGTACAGGGGGGTAAAAGACCTTTGGCATACGGTGAATGTTGTTGTTCTCTGATCCCATTGGACCAGTCGGCCAACTGCCCCTCAATACTGATCCAGGCATGGAGGCGGTTTTTGTTGCATTCCCAAAACAATCCAGTCTCCCGTTATCAGAAGGGAGTAGGAGTACTTCTCAGCAGCAAGATCAGGATTTCTAGGGTTTTCCCTGCATCACCTTAAGGTGAAACACCGGGTAGGATCCTTAAAATATAGCACAAGGGGCCTTAGTCAACCCTTGTCTACCTTGCTCTACCGCCCACATCCCCCCTTTTCAATTCCCTTCCTATACTATTAAACGGGACTTGTCTGTTTCAGGATCACCCTCATGTAACCTGTTACCAAAAGACAGGATCTATGATTTTTTTGCATCCCAATCTGTTAATTGAGGTTCTATAGTGGTCTACAGAGCCCCAACTTTGGATCAGATCTCCGAGATAAGACCTTTTGCTTATCCTGACTGTATTTCATTTACATTTAACTGCCCCACGGAAGGAAACACATTTCGTCACGACGAAGTCTCTGATTAATTTTAATTCGTGTAAGACATTTAATTACATTCGCAAAACGCACAACTGGTTGCTACAACACTAAATGTTCGTAATTAAAACTAATGAGGTATGAGTTTATTTGATGATGACAGAGTTGTTTATCAAAACGCATACTTCCTTCAGTCCAGGGCATTTTTTACGACCCAATTATATTTTGGGAGAGTCTCTCCAACGAAGGTCTGATATGCTAATTTTTTTTTGATTGAGAAAGAGAGAGAGAGAGAGGGGGGGGAGAGTAAATTATAAAACATCAGGTCATTAAAATAGTGTTCCCCTTTAAAGGAAGTTAAACACGCGGAATTGTTTCTAGATATCGCGGACGTGTGTTTTAGTTTATGTCTTTCATTAAGCAGGAGAAAGTGTGTTTTATTAGCAGCCACATTTTTAAAGTACACGGCCATCTTGTATTAATTGTTTCGTGTCATCTCGTAATGGCGGACAATTTATTCTATGCTAATGGCGGGAGGGGGGGAAGTCTTCAAACGGAAACGGCGACGTTCCTCAAACGTTTCTCCCTCATCAAGACTCGTCTTCAGTATTAAATCATAAAGTTAACGACCCGTGCAGCAGAGATTATTATAAAATTTTGAGCAATATAAAAAGACACAAATTTGTAGACGTTTTGACCATCTCTCGATGCCATTGTCAGTAACAAAGCTGAACTGAAATATTACGAAAAATGAAAGTGCTAAACTAGGAATAGACCAAAGATATGACTAGGTTACACATAATCTCTACATAAGACAGGCAGCAGTAATTAGAATAGAAGATCAAGAAAGGAAAGCCGTAATCAAGAAAGGAGGTAGTCTGTCACCCATAGTGTTTAACTTATATATAGAACAGGCGATGATGAATGTTAAAACGGAATATGGAAAAGGAATCGTAATGCAAGGAGAAGAAGTAAAAACATTACGCTTTTCCCACGGTATTGTAATATTAGAGGAGTCAGAAGAAGACTTGGAAAACTTAATAAATTCCATGAACAGAGTCCTGGAGAAAGAGTTCAATATGAGGATTAATAGAGGAAAAACCAAGGTAATGGAGTGTAGTTTGGTAAACAGTGGCATAACAAAGGCTGTTAGATTGGGAAGGGATATTTTGACAGAAGTTAAGGAATTCTGCTACTTGGGAAGCGTAATTACTAGGGACTGTAGGAGTAAGTAGGCATAAAGAGTAGGATAGCACAGGCAAGGAAGTACTTCACAAAAAAAATAGGGATATTTTGAAGGAAGTTAAAGAATTAGGCACCATAATAACTATAGTAGGATAGCACAGGCAAGGAAGAGGAATTTACTGACGGGTAATATAAGTGAAAATATTAGGAAATCGTTGCTAAAAATGTCCCTATGGAGATGGGCGTTATATGGGTGAAAAACGTGGGCTATAGGAGCTGCGGAAAGGAAAAGAATAGAAGCCTTCGAAATGGGTGGGTAGAGAAACAAACGAGGAAGTTCTAAACAGAATAGGGGAAAAGTTAACAATGTGGAGGACGTTGTCCAAGAGAAGGGATAGATTAATAGGCCAAGTTTCAAGGCGCGAGAGTCTTGTAAAATTAACATTAGCGGAAAGTGTGTGGGATAAGAACAGAAGAGGGAGGCCAAGGATGGAATACGCTAAGCAGATTTGGGAGGATGTTGGTTTTTTTTCTAGTTATGAGGAAATGAAAAGGCTTACTGAAGATAGGTTAGCATGGAGGATTACATCAGACCAGTCTTATGACTGAATACCACAACAAAAACATGACTAGCAAAGACAATTAAATAACCAACTTTACATGTAATGGAACAGAAAAGTGCCCTGCTTGACACTTACAGCAAATTTATTACACTTAATCATTTCATAAATTAATCTTTACAGTGTATATTCAGTAGCCCTGAGTACCGCTGTTCGTAAAACGCTCGGTTAATATCGGATACGCTCGGTTTTAGCTTCGTCAAAGAGACCACGGTACAAAGAGAGTACGCTTGAGCTTAGTGTTACTTCTTCTTTTATGAATTATATACTTATATAAATTAACCTATGCTATCAAATGAAACTTAATATCAACATCGAAAAAATATCAGGAATAAACTTTTGCTTCCGTTAAACTTAGCTGTGTTTACTCAATAGATTCTTAACCTTTAACTTCCGCAGGTTTTCCCATTGAACTAATTGTTGAAATGATTCTTAACCTGTTTTATGAACTGAAACTTAATACTGCATACGCACACATAGGATGTTAATTATAGTAAATACCAAGGATTTTCTTAAATCTATAAAATCTATAGATTTCGAACTACATTTTCCCAAAACGAATTTATAAAACCAAATATAAGATTTTTTTTGGTTTACAGGCTACATGAGGGTGATCCTGAAACAGGCAACTCCCCTTTAATAGCATAGGAAGGGAATTGAAAAGGGGGGGATGCGGAAGGTAGAGCAAGGTAGCCAAGGGTTGACTAGGGCCCCCGGGCTATGGTTTTATGGATCCTACCCGGTGTTTCACCTAAAGAGATGCAGGGAAAACCCTAGAAAAGCTGCATCAGGTAGGTCGGGCATTGGGTACTATTCTCACGCCCTTCCGAATGACGGGAGACGAGTTTGCTGTGGGGACGCAGCATTCCCTTCTCCGTGTCTCCACCAATTTCAGGAGGCAGTTGGCCGACTGATCCAATGGGATCAGCGGACAGCTCTTGCCATATGCCCAAGGTCTTCGACCCCAGTACATATACCTCCTAAAATAGGTAAAGGTGTCTCGGCATATGAGAACTTTGATAAAAAAATACCCAGAGAGAGTGCGAGGCATTCCCGACATGATCAGGTAAGCCCCGCAGTCACTTTGGGCTGAAGCGTCTACGAGAAACTCCCGCAGCGCCTCCCTCATCTCTACAGGCTACATTTTTTTTTTTTTTTTTTTTTTGTTAACAGGCTACATGAGGGTGATCCTGAAACAGGCAACTCCCCTTTATTATTTCACCGTTATTAAGTAATAAACTTTTAGTCAATTACATACGAGAGAATTTTCGTTACACTTAGTTATGTGCGTCCTTAAAAATTTTATGTTTTATTTTAATAGCATGCGTCTAGCAAGACAATAAAAGTGCAAAGTTTTTTAAAATCACAATTTTGAATTTTTAGGTTCTCTTTTGGGTTGAGTTGGCAGCATGTAACCGGCTAGAAATTGTAGGGCAGTGAGTGGTGACGTCACAGGGAGTTATCTCCTTAATAACGACTAGGAATTGAAAAAAAAATTACAGGTATTAGAATCATGATGAGTATCTACAAATGGCAAATAATAAGGGGTTCACATAATACCGTGACATATGTCTCCCTCTGATAATAAGGACCAGGGGACAGGGAGGCCTGACAACGCGCTCTATACTGCTTAAAGCAAATAAATGTCAAATTAAATAGTGTACCAGGGTAATAAAAATGAGTTCCCAGATGTGACGTCATTACCGTGTACCTTACTAGAGGATAATATGAGTGTAGGAATATTACGCAACGCTTCCATCTTACATGACACATTTTAAATGTGGAGGAGGAAGTTGTCACTAAGGTGAGTCTTCCATGATCTTTGGTTAAATTATTGTTTTGTTTTATATCCGTTCTTTTGTTAACAGTCAACATGAGAGTGATCCTGAAACAAACAACTCCCCTCTCATAGCATAGGACGGGAATTGAAACGAAGGATGGGGAAGGGTGACTAAGGCCCGCGGGCAATGGTTTAAGGGTCCTACCCGGTGTTTCACCTAGACAGATGTAGGGAAAACTCCAGAACACCTGCATCAGGTAGGTAGGGCATTGGGTACTATTCTCACGCCCTTCCTGATGACGGGAGACGAGTTTTCTGTGGGGTCGCAGCATTCCCTTCTCCGTGTCTCCGCCAGTTTTAGGAGGCAAAATGCGCGTCGGCTTACAACTGTTAATTATCGCCTTCCACCTGCACGAGCCTCTCAGATCTTGATAACTTTCTCCGGTTTCTGCTGCTTAAATAATGGAATAGTCACTGGCATGTTACCCGTGTTTATTATTCTATTCACTCGCTTCCACCGATATCGATCTTCCCCTTCATGTCCTTGTGTACGCTCCAGTCGTTTCGCCTCCATTTCCGTCAAATCAATTTTCACATAATTTTTCATTCTTCTCTTCTTCAGAAACAAATGTATAGTTTATTTATTTATATATACTCTATTTTTTTTGTTCTCCACTGAACTGATCCTTGTGATCGGTTATGTTTTAAAAGCTTGCGATTTCATCGCATTATTTTACGATGTTTATTTCTTACAGCTCTTAGGAGTTTCAAACACCTGACAAAAGAAGCAATGATAGGTTGGTAATTATTTTATCGTTTAATTCCTTTTAATTGGCAACTTCCTTGTCTAATTTCGATTATACTTACTACCAACAACAGTACCAAATTTTCTTGTTGTTTTCGTTGTTGTGGTATTCAGTCCTAAAACTGGTCTGATGCAACCCCCCATGCTAACCTATCCTGTGCAAGCCTTTTCAGTACAGCATACGTACCACATCCCTCTAATCTGCTTAGCGTATTCCTCCTTTGCCTCCATCTTCTGTTCACTTCCCTCTAATTCTAACTTAAGACTCTGCTGTATTAAACCGTGACCTATTAATCTATCCCTTCTCTTGGTTAAAGTCTTCCACATTGCTCTCCCTTCACCTATTCTGTTTAGAACTTCCTCCTTAGTGATTGAATCTACTCATCTAATTCTCCTATAGCACCATATTTCAAAGGCTTCTATTCTTTTCCTTTGTGTAACTCTTATCGTACACGTTTTGCACCCATATAACGCAACTCTCCATTCAATGATTTTTTGCTATTATTTCCTAATATTCACACTTACATTACCCGGAAGTAAATTTTTCTATTTTTGATCAAGCCTTCCTTACCTTTTGTATCCTACTCTTTGTGTCTAATATACTTCCACCATCCATTGTTATTATATATACTAGCTCATCCCACATCCTCCTTAATCTACTTAGCTTATGGCGTCCTTGCTCTCCCTCTTCTGCTCTTACCTTACAAACTTCCATCTAATGCTAGTTTTACAAGATTCTCGTGTCTCGTGTCCTATTAATCTATCCCTTCTCTTGGTAAACGTTCTCCATATTGTTCGCTTTCCCACTATTCTGTTTAGAACTTCGTCGTTAGTGGTTCAATCCACCCATCTCGTTCTCCTATAGAACCACATTTTAAAGGATTCTATTATTTTCCTTTCTTCAACTCCTGCCATCCACGTCTTATATAACACCACACGTCATTCCATTTTTTTAGCTATTATTTCCCAATATTCACACTTACATTACCCGGAAGTAAATTTTTCTATTTTTGATCAAGCCTTCCTTACCTTTTGTATCCTACTCTTTGTGTCTAATATACTTCTACCACCCCTAGTTTTTATATATACTATGTCATCCCGCAAACTCCCTAATTTACTTAGCGTATTCCGTCCTTGACCTCCCGCTTCCGTTCTTACCTTACAAACTTCCCTCCTCTAATGCTAGTTTTACAAGATTGTCGTCCCTTAAAACGCGGCCTATTAATCTATTCCTTCTCTTCGTCAACGTACTATTGTTCGCTTTCCCTCTATTCTGCTAATAACTTATCCACTCATATAACTCTCTCATAGCACCCCATTTCAAATGCATCTATCCTTTTCCTTTCTGCAACTCCTACCGTCAACATTCCGCACACCACGTCCCTTAATCCGGACAATCTTAGCTGTGAATCGGAAAGGAACGGAAAAGTGTATTGAAATTAATGAATCCATTTTTTTTTGTAGTTTCCAGTTCCCTATTCCTCCTCCTAGTTACAATTCGCATTTATAGTACGACAACTACATGTACAGGAGTGACGTCACAGGTCATGTTTCACATGATGTCAGGGTTTTTATCCTCTAATTGTGTGCTTTAAGTGGCCAGACGTCTCACACAGTACTTATAATTAATTACTTGTACGACTTGTAAGGAGTGGGGAAAAAAAATTCTTTATTCGTATAGTTCTATATTCATTACTCCTCTTATTATTATGTATTGTATAAGTACGAAGGTAATTAGCTGAGTAGAGGTGGGTTTTTTTTTCTCCTCGTCGAGCCTTAAGTGATTTAGACAAGGTGGTGTTTCGTTTCGTTTCGCGCACGCACGCACGACGTCTTCTTCAGTTCGAGTCCTCGCAGATCCCTTTTGTCGTCGTCGGGGGAACGGCTTTTGTCTCCTCGAATCTGTCTGTATCTTTACGCCTTATTCATGTAACCTCATTGTTTGCAGTGAAGATGAAATAATGTAATTCAATGCCCCTGATGTTATCGTCGCGGTGCAAACAACCAACGGGGACACTAAATTTGCTTTCGTAATTAAAATAATTTACCAGTAATTACGTACAGCAATTGGGAGTAATTAGTGTCCGTACATCAGACGGGCGGAAGAGCGCGCGACGGGCGTTTTTCATCCTCATCCTCCTCCAACCCGACAACAAAGAAGTCACATTACTTAACATATGTAATGCTGACGGTAATGGCGCACTTGTATCAAGATAACATGACTAATATCCCCCATAGCTGAAGTTTAAGTCTGATTTTGCACGCCGCGTTACTTGGCTCGTTTGCGAAATTCTATGCTCCAAGTCCACTGCATACATTTATGTCTCCTCATGTGAAATAACTCTTACGTCATATATTAAACCCACTCTTATATACACAACAGGCGATGAAGAAACTTAATACGGAATATGGAAAGGGAATCAAACTGCAACAAAAAGAAATAAAATCCCCTGATGCTATTGTGGTATTAGGGGAGTCAAAAGAAAAATTTAAAAACATAATAAATGGCATGGAAAAAGAGTAAAGCGTGAAAATTAATAGAGGGAATAGACACGAATAAAATATAAATAAAGAAATCTTATACATAACCTCTACAGAAGGCATTAAACATTAAGTAGAATTTAAAGGACAAGAAAAAAAAGAAGCACAAATCAAGAAAGGATTAAGACAAGGATGCTGTTTAACTTTAATATATAACAGGCGATGAAGAAACTTAAAACGGATTATGGAAAGGGAATCAAACTGCAACAAAATGAAATAAAAACCCCTAAGATTATCTGATGCTATTGTGGTTTTTGGGGAGTCGAAAGAAAAATTTAAAAACATAATAAATGGCATGGAAAAAGAGTAAAGCGTGAAAATTAATAGAGGGAATAGACACGAATAAAATATAAATAAAGAAATCTTATACATAACCTCTACAGAAGGCATTCAACATTAAGTAGAATTTAAAGGACAAGAAAAAACAAGAAGCACAAATCAAGAAAGTAGTAAGACAGGGATGCTGTTTAATTTAAATATAGAACGGGCGATGAAGAAATTAAAAACGTAATATGGAAAAAAATCATACTGCAAGGAGAAGAAATAAGAACCCTACGATGTAATTTTAGTATTAAGGAAGTCAGAAGAAAACTTGGAAACCATAATAAATGGCATGAACGTGGTCACGGAGAAAGAGTTCAATATGAGAAATAAAAGAGGGAAAACCAATAGTTTGGGAAACAGTGGATCAACAAAGGCTGTTAGATTCGGAAGGGATATTTTGAAGAAAGTTAAGAAATTCTGCTACTTAGGGCAGCGTAATAACCAGAGTAGGAAAGCAACAGGCAAGGGAAATGAATTTACCTACATGTTAATATAAGTATGAATATTAGGAAATAATTACTACAAATGTTGGAATTGGCGTGTGGCGTTATAAGGGTGAGCAATGTGGACAATACCAGTTGCTTACAGGAAAATAAGGGAAGCATTTGAAAAGTGATTCTGCAGAACCGTTAGATGAGTGGATAGGGAAACTAACGAGGAAGGTATAAGCAAATACAGGAAGAGAGAATAATACGGAGGACTTTGAGCGGATGGGGAAGATATGGGACGTGGTAGCTATGTATAATTGAAAAGGCTTGCGCAGGATAGTTTAGCAAGGAGGGTCTTAGGACTGAATACCACAACAACGTCTTAGGAGTGTATTATTTCGCCATTCATAGGCTTAGTGTCAAAAGTCATCAAAAACTGGAAATACATGTAAGTGTCGGTACGAAGGAAATAGGTTAGGAAAAAGATACAATTTGATATCACTTGATTGTCATCGCACGAAAGTCAACTAAAGTCATTAAATTGCAAGAGGACTTTGAGAGAAGATAGTCCGTGACGTGTTTCGAGATGTAAACGACTTGTTTGTTGCAGAAGTAAGTAAGCCACTGGCGCCCTTTCCCAACAAAATTGAAAAATTAAGTATCGGTAACATAAAATTTATCCATTTAAATAATTAACCGGAACAAGTTCCCCAAGTGTTGCTTGCTAAGTGATTCATTGTCCTTCATGACGTGATGGGATAGAATCGAGTTTGAGCCTTTTTAATGTCTCCAATCTCCATCTCCATCAAAAGACTCCTTTACCTTTCCTTAATCCGCCCCCATATGGTAATACGCATGCTCCATTTGGAGATCAACTGCCAACTCCAATTCAAACAAAATCCAAACCAAGCAAAACAGAATCCTTAGAATCATTTCCAACGGCCCGTGGTACCATGGTAATGTGACATCCAAATTCCACTCATCTCCACCACAATAAAAACATGTATCTCCTCCTTAATCAAAAGCTCCACCAATCACTCCAAGGGCATTGGCCATAGTCCTGTCCATCTCATGATGCTCAACCACACAGCCTCAGACTCAAACGAAACTACCAATAGACTGCATCCTTCCACTCTCTCTCACTCCGGCAGAACCTAACAGTAATTTCTCTCTCAGTTAACTGGCACCTAACTCACTCATTCTCCACTCTTCAAACAACTATTCCTTTACTTCTCTTCGTCTGATTCCCCCTCCTACCCTAAACTCTATCAATATTCACCGCAAACCACTAAGTCAGTAAAATATTATCAACTACATCCTCGGCCTTCGGATTGACGATAAATTAAAGTGGAATGACCATGGAGGAAGATCTGCTTGCCGGAAAACTAAGTTCAGCTTGTTATTCTCTGAGAACACTAATGCAACACGTTGACATAAAGTACGTCAAAATGGTTTATTTCGCGTATTTTCATTCAATTATGAGCCTATGGCATCTCTAACTGCTCAAGGAGTAATGAAATATTTAAGTTGCAAAAGCGTGCAATTATAACTCTTTCTAGCACGAATTCTAGATCGAGTTGCAAACCTTTCTTCAAAAGTTTGCAAATACTTAATTTACCAAGCGTATATATTCATGAAATATTAAAGTTTGTAAAGCGGAACACTAATTTGTTTCATGAATACGCGACTAGAAATCAGAGGTTCAGCTCTAAGGTCGGACAAGCATCGCCTTGCTCTACACCAGAAAAGTATTCACAATACCCCCGGGGATAATTTTATACAACAGCCTTCCTTCCGCCAGAGGTTAAAAATAGTACCTACAAAAGCTTCGTGAAGCAGAGTAAAACTATTCTTTTAAATGGCGCTGCTGTTTTACTCGATACAGGATTTTCTTAATCGTCCTTCTAGTATTTAAATCAAGGTTCCTGCTGCAAGTGTTGAATGAGCTGCCTACTTGTAAAATAGCACATCACATATCTTTAAAATTTCTATTCAGTTTTTTCTGCTCTTTTGTTTGTTTGTTTCATGTATTGCCTGGAGCTACGACAGAGGGAAGGACAGTTTCCTGGTCCAAGTAGTTAAAACTCCATTGCGTGTTCCTCAGTGTGTGCTTCATTGTGTTTCCCAGTGTGTGTCCGTGTTGTGATTTTATTGACTTTTGTCTACATACACTTTCTTTTACTAATTTATTTTAAGTTTATTTGTCTTTAATTATTTACTTTATTTTGTTCATTTTTAACTTTTAATGTATGACGTATCCTATTTCCTCAATCAAGGACTAATGGAAACAACAATAAATCTAAATCTAAACAATAACACAAATATGTTCACAGCTTTGTCCACTCTCTCGCGCTTTAAACTTTTTTGTCAAGCATTCATGTCAATTATTTATTCAGTGAATAAATATCGATGTAGCCTGTAATAAAAGTGTACTATCTTTGGATAAAAGTTTTGGCAATGAAAGAAGGAAAAGAAGTGAGTTTCTTTGGTGGAACGTCCAAAGTGCTTAGTAAGAAGATGTGGGCTCGCAGTTAGCCGCGGCAATTGGCAGCCGTTGTAGCGCATGGTCAGACCCGTGTCATGTCTGCTAATAACTGTTACGATAATGTCGCCAAGACGCGGACAGTTTAACGATAGTTCGTGCAGCTGCCGCCGCGCATAAACAGCTGCGAACTCGACTCTGAGGACTCCGCCGGGCCGTTCCCTAGGACACCGCACTCAAATAAAACCATGGCTGGTGGTAATTACCATCCATCACCTCCCAACAGCCATTACCAACTGTTAAGAATTCTCACCCTAAGTAAATACTCGTATTAAGATCTTCCAGGACGTTCTTAACGCTTGTAACAACAACAACACGCCTCAAGTTAATTTATTTTTTATATAACTCAATATAAGGATTAATAGAGGGAAGACCAATGTAATGGAGTGTTTTTTAGAAAACAGTGGAATAACAAAGGGTATCATGTAACCCATAAGGGATATTTTGACGGAGGTTAAGGTAATCTGCTACTTGGGAAGCGTAAAAACTAGTCACGGTAGAAGTATAGTAGACATATGAGTAGGATAGCACAGGCAAGGAAGGCTTTCGCAAAAAAAGAGGGATTTACTTACGGGTAATATAAGTGTGAATATTAGGAAATCATTGCTAAAAATGTTCGTATGGAGCGTGGCGTTATATGGGTGCGAAAAGTGGACGATAGGAGTTGGGGAATGGAAAAGAATAGAAGCATTTGAAATGTTGTACTATAGGCGAATACTGGAAATCAGATGGGTGGATATGATCACAAACGAGATAGTTCTTAGCAGAATAGAGGAAAAGCGAAAAATATGGAGGACGTTAACTAAGAGAAGGAATAGATTAATCGGACACGTGTTACGCTATGAGGGTCTTGTAAAATTAGCATTAGAGGGAAGTTTGTGCAGTAATAACAGAAGAGGGAGGCCAAGGATAAAATACGCTAAGCCGATTAAGGAGGAGGTTGTTATGCGGAAATGAAAAGGCTTGTGCAAGATAGATTAGTATTGTAGCGCAGTAGAACCCGCGTCCAATTTTTTATTATTATTTACGGAAACTTAAATAAGAAATATTCCGGCATGAGCAAGTCGCTTGCCAGGAAGAAGGGGTTTTTCCACGCGCCGTCTTGGCGGCTCGGAATAATAACAAAGGGACTGCGGCTGACACCTGGACCATAAAGCTCGGACACCTCGTCGCCAGTTTCGGAATTCCTTAATCTGCCTGGGAATTTGGTGACCGGGTGGCGTGTGAAACAAGGGATATGATTGGAGAATATCCATCCCTGCCACCTTAGTGATAGGTGTCGGATAAGTGGGGACAAGGTTTTAAAGAGGCTGGCGGAGACAATTTTAGGAGAGATTTTTGCAGTGGATGGAGAGAGGAGATTGAAGGAGAGTGGTGGAGAGAGATTTTTGCAAGGTGATGGTGAGAGGATATTGAAGGAGAGTGGTGGAGAAAGAGATTGCTGGTGATACAAGGTGGTGGTGAAAGGAGATGGCAGCAGAGTGGTGGAGAGAGGAGATTGGTGAGGTGGCAGCGGAGACCATGCTTTGATCAGTCCAGGAAGCAGGGAAGAAAGGTCTTAACAACAAGGGAAGGAAGAGGAAAAAGCGGAGTTTCCTCAATTTGGCAGCACGACTTCGTACTATTGTCAACAGGGAAATTACAGCGAGACGCCTATGAAAACAACTCAGGTTCGTCAACGAACAGATCTGCTACACGTGATCACCCAAACCATTAATACCCTGTGATCTTTAATCCAATCCCATTTTAATTAATTACTTTTGTACATTTTTATTTTTTTACACGCAATATCCATATTAAAATTATTGTTTTTACAATTAATAAATGTATATATTTAAACCCAATTATTAAATTTATTCATTAATATTCCCCCCCATCATTTTACAGTATAGAAGGTTGCATCAGACCGTTCCGCATAACGAGCACATGTCACATGTTCCCTAATCAACTTAGCGTATTCCATCCTTTGCCTTCCTCTCCTACTCACTTTCCCTTTATTCTAAGATTACAAGACACTCATGTATTAAACCGAGGCCTACAAATGTATCCCTTCTCTTGGTCAACGACCTCCATTACTATTACAGCATTATAAAAAGACAATATTCTTACAAGAGTCTGACGTCACTGTCTCGTTGTAAAGTTGCAACCAGAGTTAGCAACGCAAGGTCTGCCACGTGTTTCCTCCTCTTCTTTTTTTTTCCAACAACAACTTCTTGGTGATGTTTTACTTGTCCTTACAACAAATTAGATGCTCTACAAGAAGGAAGTAATTATTTATCCCCTTTTATGTATCAAAAGGATAATGAAACAAAGGGGGAGTGTGTATATATATAAACAAGGCAATACAGTTGTAAGCCTGCAGCTTTCCAGCTTCATCAGAGGCTGCTGCGGCGGCTTCCTTGAGAATGTTTTGTCCTTTGACAGCCATTCGCAACTGCCTCGGGACAAATGTCCGACAAGACTCACATAAAAATTAATACATGTCTCTTTTCCTGTGACGGAAAAATTTTATATTTCATGATATTCATTTTAGAATTTAAAATGTTTCACTAACTAATAATAATGATAATAATAGTAATAATGGTTTATTCGATGTTACTCAGCGTTTTAAATTATTTAATCAAGCTGCGCCAAAATCTATAGTCAGTAGCCATTGCTTTCCACTTCTGGGTGTTGATTTGTCTAATAATGACGACGCACTGACACTTGGTGAAAAGTCTAATATTAATTCAATTTTTTTAAGTAACTCATTTTGTTTTTATGACGAAGGAGACGTTTCGACGCACACATTCTGTCATCATCTCCAACAGACTGTAGCGCAGTCTAATCTTCTTAGCGTATTCCATCCGTTGCCTCCCTTTTCTCTTCTTAACATACAAACTTTCCTCTAACGATAATTTTAAAAGATCCTGGTGTCTTAAAATTTGGCCTATTAATCTATCCCTTCTCTTGGTCAACGTCCTCCATTTTGTTCGCTCTTCCCCTATTCTGCTTAGAGCTTCCTCGTTAGTTACTCTATTCCACCCATCTCATTCTCCTATAGCAGCATATTCTTTTCCTTTCTGCAACTCCTACCGTCCACGTTTAGTACCCATATAACGCCACGCTCCATACGAAAAACTTTTACCAACGAGTTTCTATTTTCTAATTTTCACTCTCGTAAGTAAACTCCTCATTTTCGCGAAAGTCTTCCCTGTCTGTGCTACCCTACTCTAGTTATTACGCCCCGTTAGCAGCATAATTCCTTAACATCCGTCAAAATATCCCTTCGAGAATCTAACAGTCTTTGTTATTCTACTGTTTCCCATACTACACTCCATCATATTGGTTTTTCATCAATTTGAACTCTTTCTCCAGGACCACGTTCATACCACTTATTATGGTTTTCCAGTCTTCTTCTGTTTATACCCCACACACTTCCCTCTAATTCTAGTTTTACAAGACCCTCGTGCCTTAAAACGTGGCCAATTAATCTATCCCTTCTCTTGGTCAACGTCCTCCACATTGTCCACTTTTCCCCTATTCTGTTTAGAACTTCTTCGTTAGTTACTCTATCCACCCATTTCTTTTCCTTTCCGGAGATCCTATTGCCCCCGTTTCGCACCCATATAACGCCACGCTCCATCACAACATTTTTAACAATGATTTTATTATATTCACACTTATATTACCCGTAACTAAATTCCTCTTTTTCGCGAAATCCTTCCTTGTCTCTGCTATCCTACTCTAGTAATACGCTTCCCAAGTAGCAGAATTCCTTGACTTCCGTCAAAATACCCGTTCCCAATCTAAAAGTCTTTGTTATTCCACTTACCTTGGTTTTCCTAATATTTAACTCTTTCCCCAGGATCACGTTTGTACTATTATTATGTTTTCCAAGTTGTCTTCAGACGCCCCTAATACTACAATATCATCGGCGAAGAGTAGAGTTTTTATTTAGTTTCCATGCAGTATGGTTCATTTTCCATATTTCGTTTTAACGTTCTTCATCGCCTATTCTATATACTATATAATATATATAAATATATATATATATATATATATAAGTGAACAGCATATCCGACACACTGCATCCTTTTTCTGAGTCCTTTTTTGATTACGGCTTTCTTTTCTTGATCTTCTATTCTGATTACTGATGCCTGTCTTCTGTAGAGGTTATGCATAAACCTATTTTCTCGATATTTTGTTGTTGAGGTATTCAGTCCTAAGACTGGTCTGATGCAACCCTCCATGCTAACCTATCTTGCGTAGGCGTTTTCATTTCCTTATAACTAGCACAACCCTCATCCTTCCTAATCTTTTTAATCATATTCCATCATTCGCCTCCATATTCTGTTCTTACCCCACACACTTCTCTCTAATTCTAATACTACAAGACCCTAGTGGTTTTTAACGAGTCATCTTGAACATCTCTAATAGTGTGTTCCAGTTGACTTTATCGGAGAATATCCTTCTAAATCCACAAACGTCATGAAGGTTGGTCTGTTTCTGCGTCTAATTTTAAAAGCCAGAATAAGAATAGCCAATTAGAGAATGTAGCTTCATTCAATTATGAGCCTATAGCATCTCTAATTGGGGAAACTGCTCCAGGAGTAACGAAATATTTAAGTTGCAAAAGCGTGCAATTAGAATACTTTCTAGCACGAATTCTAGATCGAGTTGCAAACCTTTCTTCAAAAGTTTGCAAATACTTACTTTACCAAGCGTATATATTCATGAAATATTAAAGTTTGTAAAGCGAAACACTAATTTGTTTCAAACAAATGGCGAGTTTCATGAATACGCGACTAGAAATCAGAGGTTCAGCTCTAAGGTCGGACAAGCATCGCCTTGCTCTACACCAGAAAAGTATTCACAATACCCCGGGGATAATTTTATACAACAGCCTTCCTTCCGCCAGAGGTTAAAAATAGTACCTACAAAAGCTTCGTGAAGCAGAGTAAAACTATTCTTTTAAATGGCGCTGCTGTTTTACTCGGTACAGGATTTTCTTAATCGTCCTTCTAGTATTTAAATCAAGGTTCCTGCAAAAAGTGTTGAATGAGCTGCCTTATAAAATAGCACATCACATATCTTTAAAATTTCTATTCAGTTTTTTCTGCTCTTTTGTTTGTTTGTTTCATGTATTGCCTGGAGCTACGACAGAGGGAAGGACAGTTTCCTGGTCCAAGTAGTTAAAACTCCATTGCGTGTTCCTCAGTGTGTGCTTGTTTGTGTTTCCCAGTGTGTGTCCGTGTTGTGTTTATATTGACTTTTGTCTATATACACTTTCTTTTACTAATTTATTTTAAGTTTATTTGTCTTTAATTATGTACTTTATTTTGTTCATTTTTAATTTTTAATGTATGACGTATCCTATTTCCTCAATCGAGGATTAATGGAAACAACAATAAATCTAAATCCAGGCTTTCCCGGTGGATAGACTGAAAAAAGAAGTTAAGAATAGCCAATATTGCTTCCCTTCCCCTTACATTTAATTTGGTCAGTTTCTGTGTATTCCCTTGTATGTATGTGCTTATTTGTGATACAACTAGATTAAGATACTGACTTATCGTGGCGGAGGTTATGACATCTTGAGGTAGAGGGCGTGGAATGGGGAATTTTTCCAAAAATTGTGACGACCTCGCTGATGTTTTAATGACGTCATGACAAATATATTATTGTCGTGGGATTATACAAATTGATTCCTGGGCATCGCCGGGCACCCAGATTGTATTAAATATAGAATGTCCTAAATCCTGAATTTTTAATGCACGATTGAGTATTTTCTATTTGTATTGTGAGTTCCCAACCCCTCTTCTTCTACTTCTTCGATAGAGGGAAGGAAGGTACTCGGTTCGTTTTGGACCCGGGATGAGTGTCGGTCTATATAATACACAGCATCGAAACGCAGAGAAAACAAAAATTTAATTTATTGGGTCAACATTGTAATTAAAAACACATGCAGTTTTTGTTTAACGTTCGCCGAACTGTACTTGATCAGTGTTTTTTCACTTTTTTCGGTCGTTTACCCACTTTAGCAAAGCCCGTATAATACGCAAGAAGAAGAAACGAGTAAATGCTTTTCTATTTGTCTCACGGAGCTATTCTTCTTAATCTCTAATCAAGACACGTCCGCCCCGCTGTGACGTCTCGAGATAGCATCTCTTCTTTTTTTTATGATCGCTTTTTTTTTAAAAATTTACCTTCCATGCTACTGAATACGCCATGGAATATTTATCGTGGCCCAATACTATTTTTTTCTTAGAAGATGAATCAAATAATCAAATTCCAATTCATTTATCCCGTAACAAGTACGATTCAAATTTATAGTTACCTTTTTATTTAATTGTCCGATTTATTAAAGAATTGCATTCACATCGCAAGCAATAGTCAGCCAGTGACGTAATGACTACGTCACCCGCAGACGTTCGCATACAATTTATAATATATATCGGAATTTAGCGCGCCAAAATTTTTAATAAAAGTATTTATTGTAACGGTTCGTTACA
Source organism: Eucriotettix oculatus (assembly GCA_034510155.1). Lineage (NCBI taxonomy): Eukaryota > Metazoa > Arthropoda > Insecta > Orthoptera > Tetrigidae > Eucriotettix > Eucriotettix oculatus. Next base: position 200,768,275 of record CM067377.1, on the reverse strand, counting down.
GTATATAAAAAGAATGTTAAATGTCCATTGAGTCACATCACAGCGCTGCGGGAGTTTTCTCGCAGACGCTTCAGCCCAGAGTGACTGCGGGGCTTACCTGATCATGTCGGGAATGCCTCGCACTCTCTCTGGGTATTTTTTTTTATCAAAGTTCTCATATGCCGAGACACCTTCACCTATTTTAGGAGGTATATGTACTGGGGTCAAAGACCTTGGGCATATGGCAAGAGCTGTCCGCTGATCCCATTGGATCAGTCGGCCAACTGCCTCCTGAAAATTGGTGGAGACACGGAGAAGGGAATGCTGCGACCCCACAGCAGACTCGTCTCCCGTCATTCGGAAGGGCGTGAGAATAGTACCCAATGCCCGACCTACCTGATGCAGGTTTTCTAGGGTTTTCCCTGCATCTCTTTAGGTGAAACACCGGGTAGGATCCTTAAACCATAGCCCGGGGGCCCTAGTTAATCCTTGGCTACCTTGCTCTACCTTCCGCATCCCCCCTTTTCAATTCCCTTCCTATGCTATTAAAGGGGAGTTGCCTGTTTCAGGATCACCCTCATGTAGCCTGTTAACCCCCCCAAAAAAGCCAAAATTTTTAATAAACCTAATTATTGTAATGTTTCGTTACAGTATATAAAAAGAATGTTAAATGTCCATTGAGTAATGGGGTTCATCTAATTGGGCGCGCGCAGTTAAGGACAGAGCGTAATGGCCGCCGCCGCCGCGTTTTAATGTCTTAGTAAAGTCCTTGTTCCGCGACGTGTGTGCAGAATTTCATAAGTGCGCCTTCTTGAGTGTAGTTTCCCTCCCCCGCCAGGAAACCGCACCAGGCCTTCTTATTGCAGGAACAAGGAGCGTTGAAATCTGGGGAGAAGTTGCGCGACCTCAAGGAAGGGGTTGAGAGGGAGGGAGGGCGGTATTGTTCCCAAGTTTTATGTCTCTGGTGGGTAACGCCGTGTTGCTTTAATACACGTTCGCCTAATTGCGCCTTGCTCTACACCAGCAACAAATTAATTTCCTCGGCGTCGCTGCTACTCTAATGGCGGAAGCTGCAGCTTTCCTCCAGCCAGCCTTAAAGCTCTTCCTCCTCGTGGTCACAGCAAATAACCCACAAAAATACACTTCTAATAACCAATTATTCCGTCGCCTAGAAAGAAAAACTCCCAATTGACCTCATCCTTCCCTCTGATCATTCAGGCACACCCTAACCCACTCTACCATCATGTCCGCAGCCTCATTAATCCTCCAAAAATCAGTTCACTGCTTGTCGATCCTCACACACCCACGTCGTATGCCCCTCAGGTACTCACAATTAAACCTAACCCGTTAATCGAACGGATTAACCTACCCTCACGCAACCATGTTAATTATATACCATGTCTTATTTTCATGATTTTTTTAATATTGTATATACTGTATCGATATTGGCCCAACTGATAATCTGTATGATAATAGTTTGTATACATAAAATAAAGAATAATGAAAAAAGAAACCAATTACATAATAATAAATAGTCTCCACACTCTGCAATAAATTATTACAAAACAAATTATTACGACGGAATAAATTATTAAACAAACACGGGGGTTGAATTTTATTCAGTTTCTAAGAAAATATTTTCCAGATAAAACTATATATATACATTGTTACGAATAATTTCTTCAGACACAATTTTAATATACGTTTAACATGTTTGTTTTGTCGTGATATTCAGTCCTAAGACTGGTCTGATGCAACCCTCCATGCTAACCTATCTTGTGCAAGCCTTTTCATTACACACATGAGCATAACATCCTCACTAATCTTGATTAGCGTAGTCCATCATCGGCCTTCCCTCTACTCCTAGTTTTAGAATTCCTTCGAGTCGAAAAACGTGGCCTTTTAATCTATCCCTTCTTTTGGTCAACATCCTCCATATTTATGTTTTTCCCCTATTCTTTTCAGAACTTCCTCGTTCGTTATTCTATCCACCCATCTCATTCTTCTATAACACCACATTTCAAAGGCTTTTATTCTGTTTCCTTTCAGTAAAATGTCAGCTTGATATATATTTATTAATATCATTAAAAACTATTTTTTGGGGGTAACAGGCTACATGAGGGTGATCCTGAAACAGGCAACTCCCCTTTAATAGCATGGGAAATAAATTGAAAAGGGGGGATGCGGAAGGTAGAGCAAGGTAGCCAAGGGTTAGCTACGGCCCCCGGGCTATGGTTTAAGGTCTTTCACCTAAAGAGATGCAGGGAAAACCCTGGACAACCTGCATCAGATACGTCGGGCATTGGGAACTATTCTCATGCCCTTCCGAATGACGGGAGACGAGGGAAGTTTACAAAAATTGTGAGGAAAAGGATGGAAAATGTGAGAAGATTAGGGAGGACGTAAAATGTTCTGTTTATGCACAATGAATATGCTTGCGCAAGTTATGTTAGAATGGACGGTTGCACCAGATCAGTCTTAGGACTGAATACCACAGCAACAACGAAATATATTTATTTAATGTTTTTAATTAAAAAAAATGTCTGTATACATTTTTCTGTCTTTTTTTAACCTTTTGAGGTTTCTCGTTTTGAGGACGAAACGTTGTAGTTGAATAAAACTTGTGAGTTTTCCGCAAAAGCGGTCTTTATATAATTTATTAAAGGGAAATTGTGCCAGTGTCGAGGTTCTGAGGTGGTAACAGGGCGATGGTATTGTAAAAGCATCCCTGTTAACGAGGTTAATGGATTGAAGCGGGGGTTGGTTTGTCAATTAGGCCGATACGGACGGATATCCCGGGACCAGGTCCTCATTGTCTTAGGGAGTCTAGACAGCTTTATTAAGGGTGGTGGCGGTAGATAAAACACCCCTCTTACCTGGCGCCCTTATCGCGGACTCATCGTTCGCCAAAGATCCGGCGGTCACTCCACCCACCCTCGACAAGGAAAGAAAAATGGAGGACGGGCGATGCGTGTCGTCAGGATCAGACAATCTGCTCCTCTCAGCTGTCCTCTCTCGCAAAACTCTGCCACGGAAAGAAGGACTCGAGGAAGGTACAAGGATGCTTGGACGTGTAAACAATGACGGTTGCAAGAGCACAAAAATATATCTCGCTAAGACAATCCTCAACGGTTAAGATAATTTAGGGCTGATCCTAAACGTCTAAAGACAATTACAGTAGGACGTAGAAGACAGAAACGGAAGAATCGTGACGAAAGGCTAATTATAGGCGATATCCTCAGTCATAGCTGACCTACTCGTCGACAGTCATGTTTACATTTTCATAGCCTTCAGACTTCCCAGAAATATATTTTCTTAACGTCGGTTTAATTACATGAAAACTTGGTCGTAAATTAATTCGATTTAATTATTGTAAAAAAAGACGTTAATTTGGCATGAAACGACCAGAATGCACGGAAAAAAAACAGATTTACTAATGAATTAAGAAAAAAAATTAAAATAGGGTTTCTCTCTCACACTTAAAACGAAACAGGACGAATCACAAAATTTTTTAGTAAAAATGCAGGTTTTCTAGAGACTCAAAGTTCTCATATGCCGAGACACCTTCACCTATTTTAAAAATTGGCTTTAATGAGCTTCATTTGAAGTATTTCCAGTTCCTTGTATATTTAAGCAGAATAATGGAATGGATTAACACAGGTTACATGAGGGTGATCCTGAAACAGGCAACTCCCCTTTAAGAGAATACGAAGGGAATTGAAAAAGGGGGATGGGGAAGGAAGAACAAGGTCGTCAAAATTAAAATTATTTATTTATTAAATTATATAGTCGTTCAACAACAAGGCTTGGAGGTAACTCGTGCTTCAGTACAAATTTGTAAATTAATCTTTGAGCAATCTGATACTATACAACTCTTTGGATTATTTTTCTATACACCTGAGGAGGTTTCAAACAATGGTACGAAACGTCGTGATATAATTTAATAGGTAAATAATTTTAAATCTGACTAATTTAGGCCGAAGCCGACCTCCTGTGGTGCAGTGGCTAGCGTCGCTGCCTCACAACTCAGGGGTTCGAATCCTGGCATAGAACTTGGATGTTTTCGTGGTGATGGTCGCGAGGACCGGGGATTAAGGCTGCTGGGGAATTTATACACTGACCACATGTATCACCCCCAAAAAATACGGAATGTGTCACGCCAGATGACAGTCCGCAGTAAAACAGATATGAACAGACAAGGATATATACACTCCCGACATCTTCGTATCAATATGGCGGTAGAAATGAAAAAAAAATACACTTGAAGAAGCCAGCTTAAACCAACCCTCATATCCTGGACGCCGGAAAATGAGGGAAACCGGAATTCCGGAGCTGGAAGTACAACCTGTGCTAGAGAAGTGGAGATGCAGGAAGGAGGGTGGAGGAAGCGAACATTGAAAGACTGTCTCCTGCCTCCAAAAGGAAGCCCAGGAGACAAGAATAGAGCAATGGCTGACCTCCACGCATCTTTACTGGTAGAACTTATGCAGGGAGAGCGTCTTCTGCTCTACAGACCCCCTGCAAAAAACATACTTCCATATTTGATGTATATATATATATATATATAATATCGAAAGTGATTATAGTAAAAATAGATTATAAAAATCTCAGTCTGTAATGTAATGTAAAAGAAGATGGAAGCAGCTATGACTTAACATAGTTTTCCTCTCCCGCCCGCTCTTTCTTCCCTTCCATATTCCGCCAGCTGTGATCTCACAGCACTTTCCCTTCAATCCTCCCACTCCCATTCACCCTATACCCTTCTGTCTTTAGTTTTAGTTTATTAGTTTTATTATTGTTAAAAAAATAAATATTTATAAAATAAAATAGAATAAATCTGTAACACAAACATTGTAAGAAATGAAAATAAGGCCTGTTATAGATACTCAAGAAAACAGGCCATTAGTGTAATTAGTGAATAAAACAAAAAAAGTCCGCAGTTGCTTCGGTAGGCCTAGGCCCTCAAGAGGGCTGCTCAGCCATCGGAAGAAGAAGAATTTTGGCCGAAATATTTCGCCTTCGTTATTAGAGGTACGGTCATAACAATTATAAAATTAAATTTAAGCGGAATACTTACGGTTCCTTTAAATGACTGAACGAGCCCAGGGGATGCTCTGAGGATCCCCCCTCCTCTTCCTCCTCTAGAATCCGTTGACCCTTGCAGCTGTACGGGCAAAACAGTTTATCGGCCGCAATTATTTATTAGGTCGAGGTCCCCGCGCGTCGGAGGTGCTGAGGAGCCTCTGGAACACCGCCGCTGACAGCTCGCCGCGATCGGAAGTGACGTCGCCCATTATTCATGGTCAGCGAGCCTCGAGCCGGTTTAAGCATCACCTGTAACTAACTTCTCCTCCTCCTCCTCGCCAGTTATCGCGGCCATCGCCGAAGACAACAGCCAGCAGCTTTTATCGCAATAAACTGCCTTCTCCTTCTCTCTCCTCCTCCTCGCTTCATTGCCTCTATATTATTTCTCCTCTAAACAGGAAGGAACGGGGGGAGAAATATAAAGTCATCGTTATGAAACGTGTTCAACAAGCTTTCAACTCGCATTGTAGGAGCCCATCATCGGGACCATTCTAGTCCTTCCGGTTACGCGCGGGACAAACGGCCGTAAAATTCGTTTGCCCAAAATTTATATACTATTTTTGTACTATTAGGGGAGTCAGCAGAAGAAAATATGGAAACCATAATAAATGTCATAAACGTGATCCTGGAGATTAAGAAGGAAAACCAAGATAAAAACAAGGAAACAGTCGAATAACAAAGGCTGTTAGATCGGGAAGGGGTATATTTACGAAATAAATACACCGAAAAACATACAAAAATTTTGTGAAACATCATATAAAAGCAACTACATCTTTCGGTCTTGATATTGACCCTCTTCAGGTTGAACGTAATTCAGTAATTCATGTAGATGATTTTAAATTATATTTAATGTGTCGATATTTGCTGTCCGCTGATCCCATTGGATCAGTCGGCCAACTGCCTCCTGAAACTGGTGGAGACACGGAGAAGGGAATGCTGCGTCCCCACAGCAGACTCGTCTCCCGTCATTCGGAAGGGCGTGAGAATAGTTCCCAATGCCCGACCTACCTGATGCAGGTTTTCTAGGGTTTTCCCTGCATCTCTTTAGGTGAAACACCGGGTAGGATCCTTAAACCATAGCCCGGGGGCCCTAGTTAACCCTTGGCTACCTTGCTCTACCTTCCGCATCCCCCCTTTTCAATTCCCTTCCTATGCTATTAAAGGGGAGTTGCCTGTTTCAGGATCACCCTCATGTAGCCTGTTACCCAAAAAAAAGGATGTTTTTGACCTCATTTAAACTAATATTAAACTTTATTTTATTTATTGATGTGGGTTCCCGTCATCTATTTGGCAAATAGCTGCGTCTAGTCCCTATTAATTTTTTTCTAATTAATTGTTATAGCCTATGAGTAATTAAATAACTGTGTTTAAACTTAAGTTCCTGGTTATTATGTGAATATATACATATAATTTTTGAAATCTTCTAACAGAACAAAACATCACGACTTTTTATAATTTTTATAATATATATGCAATATTTTAATTTCATTTCCGCCATATTTGAAGCGCCATTTACATTTTCAAAGTAAGTAACAAATTTAAAAATAATCAAACGGACAAAACCACTTAATTTTTTTATGTATTACTTTTTTATTTATTTATTTTTGTACGTCCGCCGCCATTTTGTTTTCGAAAAGAATATAAAATTTGTAATTAGCAGCTTCGAGAACAGATATTGTTCTGAGTTTCAATTATTTCGATTCATTTTCCAATGAAAAAACAATTCTTTTTTTAAAGCAGTCTTTAATTGAGTGACGAGTACGAATCAAAGTATGAATTTGTGTTATATATAAATAGGAGGAATATGGCGACATAAAAGCGGAAATGTACTTCAAAAATTTTGTTCAATTAAAGATTATTGACAATTTAAGAAAATGGGTTTTCTTTCATTGTAAATTACTTTTAAAGAGAATACTGATTAATTGAGTTTCAGTTGCATTTCTTGAATTTTGCCTTTTTTTCTTTCTTTTCCCACTTATTACCACGTAAATACCATGCTATATGTAAAGTTCTGAGAAAGAGTTAAACTCCTGTTATACACTGAAAAATACGTATCTTGACAGTGAGAAAGTTTAACCGAAGATAGAATATCAACTTGGGGCTACTCAATTATATTTAAAATGATTTAATTGGAGTGGGAGGAGGAACTTGAAGAATATACTCGCAATAAAAAGGAACGTAGATGTAAAAATTTTAATAAATATATATTACGGAAGAGGAAGGTGACTTTCAGAAAGAAGAACATTGACAAAAGAAAAAAGTTTCTCATCCTTAAAGACAAGTTCTGCCAATTAATCCAACTTGGTTCCTCTAGTGATGAGTGTAGACTCCTTCACAAATAACCTTAGGAGACTTCATTCTTTAACAACAAATTCGTATAAATTCCTGGAAGTCAACTTCACATCCTTTCCAGTGGCTAACGTAAAATAAACGTTAGAAATTTCCGTCATGATGGAAGCCCACTGTCACTTGACGATGGTAAAATTAAAAAAAAAAGTTTTATTTGTCTTAAAGGGAATTTCAAAATAAAGTAAATAAATTATCTGACTTGAAATTGTAAAAAAAAATATATACGCAGAACGGCCTAATATTCAGTAATTAAATAAATTAATTTGAAAACGTTTCGACCCCTTTCTATAGGACCACCTCAGTTCTTTAATTTAAATATTACTAAATTTCACATTAGGGCCCGACGTTACAGGATGTAATATTTCAGTTAGAGAATTCAGAAGGTTCCAAAAGAAGGTATAAAGTATTCAAATTAAATTTTGTAAGACAAGTTGTTCCCAATTATTTAGAGTTATTATTCAATCCATTAATCCTTGGTTGAGGAAATTGGATACGTTAAATATAATATTACAAGAAATACACATATTATTACAATTAAGAATTTAAGGACAAAAAAGAGGAAAGATAAAATTCAATCTCCGATGTTATTTAAAAATGCTGAAAAACTGATGGGTGGATAGGGTTACTAACCAGGAAGTTTTTAAGAGAGAACAATTTGGAGGAGTTTGAAGCGATAGATTTAGATTTTAGATTTATTGTTGTTTCCATTAATCCTCGCTTGAGGAAATAGGATGCGTCATACATTAAAAATTAAAAATGAACAAAATAAACTAAATAATTAAAGACAAATAAACTTAAAATAAATTAGTAAAAGACAGTGTATATAGACAAAAGTCAATATAAACACAACACGGACACACACTGGGAAACACAAACAAGCACACACTGAGGAACACGCAATGGAGTTTTAACTACTTGGACCAGGAAACTGTCCTTGATCCAGGCAATACATGAAACAAACAAACAAAAGAGCAGAAAAAACTGAATAGAAATTTTAAGATATGTGATGTGCTATTTTATAAGGCAGCTCATTCAACACTTTTTGCAGGAACCTTGATTTAAATACTAGAAGGACGATTAAGAAAATCCTGTACCGAGTAAAACAGCAGCGCCATTTAAAAGAATAGTTTTACTCTGCTTCACGAAGCTTTTTAACTTCTGGCGGAAGGAAGGCTGTTGTATAAAATTATCCCCGGGGGTATTGTGAATACTTTTCTGGTGTAGCAGGAACAAGGGTGATGCTTGTCCAACCTTAGAGCTGACCGATTTCTAGTCGTGTATTCATTAAACAAATTAGTGTTTCGCTTTACAAACTTTAATATTTCATGAATATATACAGGCTCGGTAAAGTATTTGTAAACTTTTGAAGAAAGGTTTGCAACTCGATCTAGAATTCGTGCTAGAAAGTATTCTAATTGCACGCTTTTGCAACTTAAATATTTCATTATTCCTGGAGCAGTTTCCCCAATTAGAGATTACATAGGCTAATAATTGAATGAAAATACGCGAAGTAAACCATTTTGACGTACTTTTTGTCAGCGTGTTGTATTAGTGTTGTCAGAGAATAACAAGCTGAACTTAGTTTTCCGGCAAGCAGATCTATATGCTCATTCCACTTTAATTTATCGTCAATCCGAAGGCCGAGGAAAGGCTCAAGCATTAGCTGAGAAGTTGTCTATTGCTAGCATCAGCACTAAACTCAACTAACTTAGTCTTATCTAGGTTGAGGGATAATTTATTCACGTTAAACCAAATATTTAGACCATTCAGAGCGTTGTCTACTTTCTTAATCAGATTATCTAAGTTTTTATCTGCAATAATTATATTTGTATCATCCGCGTATCATCATAGACTAATAGATCACGTTTTGAGACACGAGGGTCTTGTAAAAAAAGCATTAGAGGGATGTGAACGGAAGAGGGAGGCTAAGGATGGAATTCCCTCAGCCGGGAGGATTTTTGGATGTGGCAGCTATGTATAAATGAAAAGGCTTGCTCTGGATACGGTTGCATCAGACCAGTCTTAGGACTGAATACTACAACAACAAAAATTCAGCGTATGAGGATTAAGACAAGTCACTATTGGTAAACAACTGTAGGATGTTTGCACTCGAGTCATCTTTTGTGGGGTTTTTGGATAGTTTAATTGCTGCTGAAGCTGTTCTTAGCTGGTTTCTGTGGCGCTCAACAGATGACTGAAGGCTCTAGTAATTGGATTTTATGGAGTGAATGATCTCTGTGGATGATGATCATGACTTTTAGGTTAATAAATAAAGACAAAAATTAGTGAAACAAAAAATATAGTTTGAAAGCAACTACATGTTTCGGTCCTGATATGGATCCTGCTTCAGGTTAAACTGAATTACAAACCACGAAATTAAAACATTCCAAAGATATTGAAGTAGAAGCAATAAATACAGTAAATAAAGAAAGCAAAAGACAAAAAAAATTAAAAAAACAATGATAATTATGTTGTTGTGGTATTCAGTCCTAAGACTGGTCTCATACAAACCTCCATGCTAACCTATCTTGCGCAAGCCTTTTCATTTCCTCAAAGGAAGCACAACCCAAATCCTCCATAATCTGCTTAGCGTATTTCATCCTTTGCATATCCTAGTATTCTTATCCCACACACTTCCTTCTAATGATAGTTTTACAAGACAGTCGTGCCTTAAAACGTGGAATATTAATCTATCCCATCTCTTGTTCAACGTCCTCCATATTGTTCGCTTTTCCCGTATTCTCTTTATAACTTCCTCGTTAGTGATTCAAATCCACCCATCTCATTCTTCTGTAGCACCACATATCGCCAGCTTCTATTATTTTCCTGTCTGCAACCCATGTAACTACATACTAACATATTTTGCAACTGACTGTTGTTTGGAAGTGAGACCTGGAGTTTTTCAGAGAGAAGAATAAGTTCTCATTGAACGCTTGGGAAATGAAAATAGTAAGAAAGATATATGGACCAGTGAAGGAGCAGAATAAGAACGAATCAAGAACTAAGAGAAAGAAATAAACGACGGTTTAGATCAAGATACGGAATATTAAAAGGAAAAGTTTGGAATGGGTAGGGCATGTGTGGCGAATGGAACAAGGAACAATAGCTAAAAAGGAATTTTAGAAGAAAATCCTGTAGGAAGGAGAAATATTGGAAGACAGAGACTAAGATGAATGGATGGGGTTGAAGAGGATTTGATACAGTTGAAGGTCAAGAGATTTTTTTTTACTTTTGATATTCTTCTTGTTGATTTGATGTTTGCCGGTTTGTTGTTTTTCCGGTATTCAATCCTAACATTGGTCTAATGCAACCCTCCATGCTAACCTATCTTGCGCAAGCCTTTTCATTTCCTCAAAGGAAGCACAACCCAAATCCTCCCTAATCTGCTTAGCTTATTTCATCCTTCGCATACCTCTTCTATTCTTACCCCCCACACACTTCCCTCTAATGCTAATTTTACAAGACCCTCGTACCTTAAAACGTGGACTATTAATCTATCCCATCTCTTGTACAACTTCCTCCATATTGTTCGCTTTTCCCCTATTATCTTTATAACTTCCTCGTTATCTACTCTATCCACCCATCTGATTTTCAGCACTCGCCTATTGCACCACATTTCAAAGACTTCTATTCTTTTCCTTTCTGCAACTCCTAGCGTCCACATTTCGCACCAAATTAAAGCCTCATTTAATACGAATATTTTTACCAACGATTTCCTAATATTCACACTATATTACCCTCTTTTCGGGAAAACCTTCCTTTCATGTTTTTACGCTTCCAAAGCAGCAGAAATCATTAACTTTTGTCAAAACATCCCTTCTTAATCTAACAGCCTTCGTTATTTCAACTGTTTACATTTGATAATTTACATTTTATTAATTAAGATACCTCCTGCGGTGTAGTGGCTAGCTTGCGGTGCTGCCTCACAACCCGGGTTCGAATCCTCCCATGGGCTTGGATGTTTTTGGGTCGTCATGGTCGTGAAGACCGGGATTAAGATTGTTGGAGGATCGATACGCTGACCACGTGTCACTCCAAACTCATGCATGATGACAGTCCGCAGTCGACTCGGTAGGCCCAGACCCTCAATGGGCTGTAGAGCCAAGGAGAAAAAAATATTAATTAGCAAATCAGTGTCAGATTTTACATTGAGAGTATTAATGTTGTTTTTTTATGTTAAGTGTGGTGTTCGTTGGTTACACCATCAAAAATATTTTTGTACAATCAAACGAACAATAATAATAATGTATTTAATTTGAATAGAAATATAACTCAAATTAAGTTATAGTGGAAAACATATAAATTTACGATATCAATTTAATCATTAGCTCAGTCGGTAAAAGCAAAAATAATACTCTACGCAGCTTCTTAAATGGCTGCTCCCGGGAACAACGCGGGTGACGAACAACGATATAGTTGAAAATTAAAATCGCGAATCAGACGAGAATGGTTTGTGTGGAAAAACCGAGGTAAATTGCCGTTACCGGATGTTAACAAGGGCCTGATGACGTCGTTCTTCGTATGCCGGTTGTTCCTTTGCTGGGTCACGTCTTCTTCATATTAAGATTCTCTAGCGCCTCTCCTTCACCATCAAATGTTGTCTTTTTATTTTCTGTTCTCCCACCAAATTAATCTCCTTTCTCGAAACTAAATTTTATACATGTCGCCTTGTTCTGCCACTGCTTCGTCTCTCCCTAGCGTCTCTCTCCTGCAGCCTCCCTGCAACAACTGTCCAATCTACAATCTACTCCAGGCCATCAACAATGTTGCAGCCAACAATGTTGCAGACGGTGACGTTTTCCCGCCTACTCGGCCCCACCAAGCCATTGTCGTCTTCCGTCCTGTATACGTAAATAACAAAACTAAATTATTTTTGCTTTACCCGATGAATGTAAGGGTCATGAATCACCACATAAGCATTTCTGAAACCAATAGGGATTTGTAGTTTCTGACTTGGTCTAAAATTTGGAAAGTGTCCACATATCAGGACCGAAACATGAAGTTGCTTTTAAATTATATTATATGTTTCACTATTTTTCTTTCTGTTTTCGGCCTCATTTAAACTTATGCTAAACGTACAGATATTAATGGCTGTTATTATAATATTATTTTATTATTTGGGAGAGTTGTATAAAGGAGCGATTATTCCATAAAGCCGCAGCAGCAGTCTGGAAGACGGCGCCTGCGTCTTTGAAGGTTCGGTCAGTCGTTAATGACGGCCGACACTGACGCATGAATAATTCATGCTGGTCGGGCGACATGCACTCTGTGTCGATCCGTCCTTCAGAAATTCTTGCCCAAATTGCGGCGGCCGCACTTCACCACAAAAGACGCCAAAAACCTCCTCTCGGGCGCCACGGTCCTTCAACTTATGATGGCGGGGGGACTTCTAAACCTTACCACGGTACACAAAGAGAGGGGCCAATGTCGGATTACTGAGACACGCTACACACATAATCTATACCAATAAATAATATTGAAGTGTCTGTCTGTCTGTCCGTCCGTATGTTTGTCTCGAATAGGCTCCGAAACGGCTCAACGGATTTCAATGAAAATTTGAACGGTATAAGAAGCAAAGGAGATTTAAAAGACACGGGGACCGAAATTTCATCCAAAATCTGAAGAAAAAAAACAACAGATTTCATAATTTTTTTCATATTGATATTCCTATAAATTCAGTAAACTGAAATAAGAATCTGCCAAACAAGAGAAGGAAGATGTAACATATGCTGCAGAACAATTTTAATTAATTAAATAATAGTTTTATGACTTTAAAAATTACAATATATACGTTTTTAACCATGATTATTATATATAAATTTTAAAAAATCGTAACATAGAACTCATATTTAAGTTATTGTAACATTATGTTTGTCTGAGGAAGTCTCAAAATGGAGATGAAACGTCGCTTTTGTTAAATAAATAAAGACATATTTAATGCCGTCTTTTTATTCATTGTAAATTTTAATTAACATCTTTGATTCTAATAATTATTCTAATTATTACCTTTTTTTTAGAAAAATGCGGTTTTCTCAGCTTCATGTTTTATGGTACCAAAAACCTTCTAAGCGTCACAAACATTAAGATATTGTCTTCATTATTTTTGTACATAATCTAAATGCTAATATGTACCTTCTATAAATTAGAAAAAAAAGTCTTACATTCTCCTCCAACAATTTCGAGTAGAAAATCATATAAATTCAACATTTATTTAAGAAATATTTTGGTATAACTACGCATCAATCTCGCATTATTAATTAGGGCCCGTAATTATGGTCCAAATTTTGAAATTGTATTTACTTAATATTAATTAAATGTTTTTGCCGAAATTTTCTCTGTAGTTTTTTAAATACTTTTACTTAATTATTACTAAATTAAATTATCTAGATGTGCAATAGTTTTATGCATTTAAAATGTTACCTCATAGAACCCGTATTTATGGGCCAAATTTCGAAACTATATTGACTTAATTTTAATCAAATGTTTTTGCCGACACACTGTCTGTATTTATTATTTAGTTTTATTTAACTATTAATAAATTAAATTATTCAGATAATTAATAGCTTTATGCATTTTAAAAAGATACCTGATGAAGTCCGCAAGTATGGACCAAACTTCGAAATTATATTGACTTCATATTAATTAAAGATTTTTGCCGACATATTGTCTGTAGTTTTAATTTATTTTTACTTAATTAGTACTAAAATATAACTAAATTAAATAATCTAGATGTGTAATACATATTGTACATACATATTGTCTGTATTTTTAATTTGATTTTACTCTATTAATACTAAATATTACGACAATAAATTATTTATAGGTGTGTAATAACTTTATTTATTTTAAAAAGCTACCTGAAGAAGTCCGCAAGTATGGACCAAACTTCGAAATTATATTGACTTCATATTAATTAAAGATTTTTGCCGACATATTGTTTGTAGTTTTAATTTATTTTTACTTAATTAGTACTAAAATATAACTAAATTAAATAGTCTAGATGTGTAATAGCTTTATGTATTTAAAAAGATACCAGTTTAAGTCCTCAAGTATGGACGAAACTTCGAAACGATATTGACTTAATATTCAATTAATGTTTTTGTCGACATATTGTATTTTCTTCACGTATTTTTACTTATTTATTGTGGAATTAAGTTATCCAGATGCATCTTAAAAATATACCCGATGAAGTAAGCTAGTATGGACCAAACTTCGAAATAAAGTATACAATATTGTGGACCCAAGTTTAGAAATTATAATAAATGTTAAAGTCCGCAAGTATGGACGAAAACTTCGAATATGTTTTGAGTAAATATTAATAAATAATTTTTTGTCGACTCATCTCTGTGTTATTTGATTATTTAAACTACTAAATTTGATTATGGGAACTGAAGGTCACCATGGAGAGTCGCATTTCACCTGTCTTAGGGCTGTTCACCACCACAACAACAACAACAATGGTTTAGTTTTGTCTATGAACGAATGTCAGGGTTGATGCTGAAAAAGTGATTGTTATTGCTGAATATAACTATAAATAAATTTTTCTACTTAGCCCCTAATTATTCCGACGGCATGTTCGTTTTTTTTCTTTTTCGAAGGAATTTGGTCCGATTTTATAGTAGTTATTATAGTTTGTTGGCGTTGAGTGTGTGTGTGTGAGTGAGAGAGAGAGAGAGTTGAGTGAATGACCGGCCGCTGTACGACACGACGTCATATGAGAGTCGTACAAGGAAGGCGCTAGCGACCACAGGTCCTTCTAGGGAAGGACGTGCCACTTCCGCGAGGAGGTAACGACCCGTCGTCCATTACTCATGCTCCTGCGCTCAGCTATGCACAGTCTCCTATCATCCTTTCTCATCATACTTTGAACTGGATCATAGTACAACCTTTGAATAGCACATCCAACCTTGCTTTATCCCATCCCCACTTTCTCTATCATATCGCTCTTTATTATGACCACAAAATCTACAAATGGAAAAATAAAATGAACTACGAGGAACAAAGAGTCTCTTAATAAAGAGAGGCAATAGTGTGACTATCATCCCACACTCCTCTAGGATCAACTCTCTCGTAGCTATAAGTCAAAGCAAAACAAGACAAAAATTAGTATTTAGCCCAGAGTGACTGCGGGGCTCACCTGCTGATCATGTCGGGAATGCCTCTTGTACTCTCTCTGGGTACTTTTTATCAAAGTTCTCATATGCCGAGACACCTTCACCTATTTTAGGAGGTATATGTACCGGGGTCAAAGACCTTGGGCATATGGCAAGAGCTGTCCGCTGATCCCATTGGATCAGTCGGCCAACTGCCTCCTGAAACTGGTGGAGACACGGAGAAGGGAATGCTGCGTCCCCACAGCAAACTCGTCTCCCGTCATTCGGAAGGGCGTGAGAATAGTACCCAATGCCCGACCTACCTGATGCAGGTTTTCTAGGGTTTTCCCTGCATCTCTTTAGGTGAAACACCGGGTAGGATCCTTAAACCATAGCCCGGGGGCCCTAGTTAACCCTTGGCTACCTTGCTCTACCTTCCGCATCCCCCTTTTCAATTCCCTTCCTATGCTATTAAAGGGGAGTTGCCTGTTTCAGGATCACCCTCATGTAGCCTGTTAACCAAAAAAAAATGTTTAAGGTACAAATATTAATTCATACGTAATATTAATAAAAGTGACAATGCTTCTTCTTCTTCGACTTTTCCCCCCTTTACAGGTTTCCCGTCTTCAATTTCCATTTCTGTCTGTCGTTAAAATCCCCCTCTTCCAAATTCCCACCTTCCATTATGATTTTCACATGGGTTTTCTCCACTTTAATCTGGGTTTGCCACGTTTATTATTATTTCTTTCCCAGGACGTGACATTTCTTTTGGCCATCTTTCGTTTTCCATTCATTAATATTAAGTAAATACAATTTCGAAATTTGGACCATAAATAAGGGGCTCTATGAGGTAACTTGTTAAGTGCATAAAACTATTACGCATCGTAATATTTTATTTTAATAATAATTTAATATTATTAAGGAAAATAAATGAAAAATACAGACAATTTGCTGTCAAAAATACTTAATTAATATTAATTCAATATAATTAGGAAGTTTGGTCCATAATGCGGGCATATGAGGTAACTTTGGAAATGCATAAAACTATTACAGAGAAAGAGACATAGAGAAAGAGAGAGGGAGAGAGAGAAACAAATTAATACTTTAGAGAGAAAGAGAGAGAGACATGTAAAGAGACAGAAAGACGAAGGAGACAGAGAAAGAGAGAGAATACGAGTGAATGAGGGAGAAATAGATAGGAAGAGAGAGAAACAGAGAGAGGGGGAGAGGAAAAAGACAGAGAGGGGGAGAGGAAAAAGACAGAGAGTGGAAAGAGAGATAAAGAGATAAGAGTGGAGAGTGGAGAGAGGGAAATAGAGGAGAGAAAGAAATACAGGAAAGAGAGAGAAAATTTGATAAAGAGAGAAAAAGAAAAGGGGATGGAGACAGAAAGAGTAAATGAGGCAGAAACAGACAGATATATAGAGAGAAATAGAGACAGAAAAGAAAAAAAATCCGTAGTATATTTGTGGAAAGAGAGAGAGAAAAGAGAATGAGTGGGGAGAGAGAGAGAATTGGAGGAGAGAAATAAATAGAGGAAAGAAAGAGAAAGGGAGATAGAGAGAGAATAGGGAAAGAGAGAGAAAGGAGATAGAGAGAGAGAAAGAATGGGGAAGGAGACAGAAAGAGTAAATGAGGCAGAAACAGACAGATATATAGAGAGAATAGAGAAAGAAAGGGAAAGATGTTTTCCGTAGTGTGAGAGAGAGAGAGAGTGGGAGGAGAGAAATAAATAGAGGAAAGAAAGAGAAAAGGAGATAGAGAGAGAAATAGGGGAAAGAGAGAGAAAGGGAGATAGAGAGAGAGAAAGAATGGGGGAAGGAGACAGAAAGAGTAAATGAGGCAGAAACAGACAGATATACAGAGAGAAATAGAGACAGAAAAGGAAAGAATGTTTTCCGTAGTATATATATTTGTATTGTTTGTGGGCCATAGCAGTGGAGATAGGCTGGCGAGGTTTTGCAGAGGCCGACGACGACGACGGTGTTTACAAAAGTGAGCTATGTTTTGGGACACGAGTAATCTGTCCGAGCTAGGCAAAGCTTTCAGCCTTCCGAAGAAAAACAACACGCTGTTATGATTAGCATCGGACAGAAAAGCCTCCCGCAGAAATGGAACTAGTGTCCGACAAACGTCAGGGGAATATTGCCATTACGCCGCCTCCATGGCGAGGGAAAGGGGGGGGAGGGGAGGTAAGGGGAAAGAAAAAAAAATAAACAGGTTTTCTCCTCCACAATTCACCGGAAATAATTTACAACTGCTGGGAGCTGCTTGCTGTAAAGAGGGAACTGTATGAAATAGAGAGGCACGTCAGGAAACGTCAACACGCGACCCGCCGATATTTCAGGGATGGATCTCCTGCTAATGAGAGACGTTTCCCCATAAATACTACCATTGCCGACTGTGCGTGACTCCCATACAGACCAGCAATGGCGGACATGACAACTGCTACACACGCAAAATAATTCCCTCCCTTACCATCTCAGGGGAAGAAAAAAAAATCTTACGCTTTGACGACAATATTGTACTATTAGGGGAGTCAGAAGAAGACATGGAAACCATGGCATGAACGTGGTCCACGAGAAAGAGTTTAATATGAGGATTAATAGAGGGAAAACCAACGTAATGGAAAGTAGTATGGGGAACAGAGAAATAACAGATGGTGTGAAATTCGGAAGGGATATTTTGACGGAAGTTGAGGAATTCTGATACTCGGGAAGCGTTATAACTAGGGATGGTAGATGTTTACTAGACATAAAGAGTAGGATAGCACAGGCAAGGAAGGGTTTCGCGAAATGAGTAACTTACGGGTAATATAAGTGTGAATATTAGGAAATCGTTCCTAAAAATGTTCAGATGGAGCGTGGCGTTATATGGCTGAGAAATGTGGACGATTTGGGGAAAAGAAAATAATAGAAGCATTTTAAATGTGGTTTTATAGGCGAATGATGAAAATCAGATGGGTGGATAGAATCACAAACGAGGAAGTTTTAAACAGAAAAGGGGGAAAAGCGAACAATATGGAGTACGTTGACTAAGAGAAGGGATAGATTAATAGGCAACGTTTTAAGACACGAGGGTCTTGTAGCATTAGAGGGAAGTACGTGGGGTAAGAACAGAAGAGGGAGGGCAAGTATAGAATACGCAAAGCAGATTAGGGAGGATGAGGGTTATGCTAGTTATAAGGAAAATGATAAGGCTTGAGCAAGATTGGTTAGCATGGAGCGTTGCGTCAGACCAGTCTTAGGACTGAATACCACTACAACAGCCGAAAATTCCCTTTTCATTTCTTCATTTCCCTTATTGTAAAAACCAAAATTAAAACAAATCGGTTTACATTTATGGAGCCAAACGAGTCACATGTAACAAGTAGATTTATGGAATAAAATCATTTATTAGACATTGTAAGAACGTACGGATTTCTAGGTACGCTTAAAATGTACTCTGGTTCCTAAATTTATTTTATACAGCATATCAGTTTATTTATAAACAGATGTAAAAGTCTATCAGCTACAAAATGTTCCATACTTGTGAAGAATTAAATAAATGTGAGTACGTTGTGTCCCTAATTTGAGACGTCGACAGGTGAACGGTAGATGAAAATTAAAAAATAGGAAAAGGAAAACCAAGTCTTAACTGATTAAATTTTTGTATCAAATAATTTAATTTAATTTAATGGAATACGCTAAGTAGATTAATGGATG